>CM057449.1:1338292500-1338835000 GCA_016271365.2 Neoceratodus forsteri | reverse complement strand
GACACTACCCAGCGAAGATCATTGAAGAAATGTGGGACACTTAACACTTGGACTTTATAAATACAGATTTTTATATTTAATTTAACCAATGTTTTCTCTGCAGCAGAGGCCATCAGACCAAACTACTATTAAGAACATACTCTTTGTTCAAGAAAAGTCTTTGTAGCATGATATCACAATAAAACTGTTCTCAGCAAACATGCTTACATGAGCCCCCAAAAAAAAAAACACTGTTTTTGTTAATGTGCTAAAGGTGGATATCAGCAGTATTCGAAATATATATATATATATACACTCATGTAACTGTTAAAACAGTACCATTGATAACTCTAAGGAAACTTAGGGACAGGCCACTGCTTAACAGATAATTGCAACTACGTAATTGTAAGCCATCTTGAACTGCATGCTGAAAATGTTAGTAGGTTCAGGTGTAATCACCAGAGCTGGTTAGTCAGGCATTCCAAGATAATGGTTCTTTTCAGAACCTTTTTTGTCTTTCTTTTTCTTTTTTTGGTTTTTAAGGGTTGGTTAACTACCTCGGTATCGGAGGATTGAACTATACCCTGTCTGTACTGTAAATAGAGAATCTTTGTAGATAAAAGCAAGGCTTGTTCAGTATGCTTGAAGGACAACAACAAGTAAACCACATCATCTGAATGTATCATAGTCTTTTATTGCCTTTATCTTGATGGGCATTTATGTGCTAAGGTTTTATCCATGATGACCATAACAGGCCTTGCTTTTGTCGTTATATTTGTGGCTGAAAAAACGGCCTTGCTTCTCAAATAAAATGTAGTTATTTGGTTGTATAATAGTTTAGCAAGATGTTACTTTTGTAAAAGATCAGAATGTTTTAAAAAAAAAACAGAAGTGCATCAACAGCTTGTATCTAAAATGGTACTGCGGTGTCCCTTTTTATTAAACGTCTAAATAGCAAAAAATTGGCACTGTTGGAGTAATACCCGATAAATATGGGAGAATCAGATAAATCACAGTAAGTACAGATGTGACTGTAGTCTGAATTTGGTCAGTTCATTTTAATAACACTTCTTCGTTCGCTTTGTCTACCTTTTTAAGTGGCTATTGATCACTTAATCTTTTCATGTTAGCAGTGAGGCAGAATTTAAAAAAAAAAAGCATGTGTGAATCAGCTTTGCCTCTTTCTTAATCTGCAAATCATGATCAATTCCAGGTCAGAAACCCATTTGTGCCATTTTTGTTGTATATTGCATTACATTTTATGAGATTCAGCAAAATGATGGAGCATTGCTAACTTATTACAGTGTAGTTCTACCCTATACCTGATGCCCAACTTGCAGTTACAGTAAATTTACTGCTGGAATAATTCTGGACATTGCAGAGAACTCTTTTGAAAGGGATACTGCAGTTTAATGATATATGCCGTGCACCATAATAAAAACACAGCATACACCTAATAGGAATTTTTTTATATATACACAGCTCCCCCAGTGACTACAGATTTTAACCAGGGAACGTAGAAATGTTACATGTTCAAAAAATGCTGATGGCAAACAATCATTTTGCATTCCTGCAAATAAAATTGTTTTATACTGTAAGCTGGAAGCGAGTGTAACTTATTTTTGTAATAAAATTATTTTTATGTGTCAGTTATATAACCGTGTGTTAGTGCTGAAATCTTTTGTTAACTACTCAGTACTAGTTCATTGAAATGTACAGCTTAAGTGAGCTTCCTTGGAATCAATCCATCTATCCTGCATGAATTCTCATGTCAAATGTAATCAAAGGTTGGCAGATTTAGGAAGTATGTGCTCCGATCTTACTTCGAGATAGAGCTCTTGTAGCAGGTAATAACCATTAGGACTATACTGCCAGCAGGCACTAGGACCACACAGAAAAAAATTCAAGCTAACGGTCAGAGGACCAAACCCCAAAAACATAGCCCACCTCAGCATCACCAGTGGTATAAAGGCGATCCCTGGCACCACCTCATCTCTTCCCCCACCCCACCCCACCCGCTGTCGACCCGTGCATCTCAGCTCCATAGATGCCTCCTGCTTCTATTCGACCGCTATTTTCGCGCTTCACACAGTTATCGTTTTTTCATTGAAGTACCAAATTTGTCGTGTATGTCTACCCAGCCAACTTCATTCACAGACTGTGTGCGTGCGGCAAGCAAAAGATGGCCATTCGGCCTTTGCCTCTGCTTCAGCAGGAGGACTCTCATTTGCCACCTAATGACTTTAAAAGCATACCTCCTTGAACAAGTGGCCGCTATGCAGAAGACTGCCTGGGGCACAGCTCGTTTTCTTCCTCCACCAAGGATTCCTCCCCCAGAGAGAAGAAATCGAGCGGGAAGCATCATCATCGGGACAAGGACAGGTCCTGGTCAGAATTCCGTCCCAGGTCTCCACAGAAGGCTTCCAAAAGTTCTGCCTCTGGTGCGAGGTCAGACTCTGCCCCCCCAGTTTCCCTGGCTCTCCCAGGGTTACCATCGAGGAAGCCCCCTGCTTTCACACAGACATCCAGTGGGGAGTCTTCCGTGCTAGGGCTTTCCCAGGCCCCTGTTCCCCTATCAGGCCCCACAAACTTACGCTAGGGTCTCAGCCAACAGGATCGACCCATTCTTTGGGCGACAGGTCGAAGTCTGCCATCCGCAAGGCCGTGGCCTCAGGGTCGTCGAACAGGACGAGAGGGTCAAACAACACCAAGAGGTGTCAGGAACACAAGCGCCACAAGAAACTGTGCTCGCCTTCTGAACAGTCATCAGCCAGGGCTCCAGACCGACTTCGGTCCTCAGCGCTCTTTGACTCCACTACAGAGCCAGACCAAGCAACACCCTCCAAGCCACTGTCTGATCTGCAGGGCCCTGAAAAGGATCTGACTTCAGACCCGAAGTCTGGGGACCTGACGCCTGCCTCCGAGGGAACCATGAACCAGGCGTCAAACACACCCCGGCCATTACCTTCCCTCGGGAGCCCCACAACCTGACACCAGGGGATGGCATACCACCGGACCTGACAGGAGGGACTATGCCGCAGGGTCAGACGGCAGGCCCCTTGGGTGCCCCTACCCCGAAGCCAGAACCCCCAGCCGAGCCCCGTCTTCCCTTTGGCAGAAGTCTGTGTTTTTTTTTTTTTTTTTTTTTTCAGTGGCTGGTGGAACACGATCAAAGGGGACCTTTCACCCAGACAGAAGGAGCCACATCCCATACCCACGGGGACCCTTGTCCCCGGCTCCACCTAGGCATGAGACTCCACACAGATCACCTTCGCCACCCTGAATACCAGCCCGCCCAGCTCCATGGAGCGATGGACAAGAATTTCACAAACGACTGCGGCACAGTCGTCACCCGTCCAGATCCTCCTCTAGACGCCAAAGTAGTTCCAGGGGACGCTGGTCTGTATCTTCAGAGGAATCCACCGGAGGTGGTTCCTCCTACAATTCTCAGAAGACAACTTGTGTCTTCCATTCACGGACCCACGGAGGGATTCCCCAAGATCTCCTCTGGACGATCCCTCCTTCCTAGATGTGATTAGGCACATTTACTTCCTTAACCAGTGGGAGACTGAGGATAGGACCCCTGAGAGATGCCGCCTGGTGAAATCCTTAGGGGCCACTGACCCGAAACCATTCATCATTCCACCATTAATGGAGCCCTTCCAGGACATTTATGAAAGTAGCCTGGAGACACCCTTCCACGAACTCGGTGGTTCATAAGAAGGCTGACCGGTTATATAGGACCCCAAGGGAGGAGCACATTTCAGTGAACAACCCAAAATGGATTAGATGATTCTCACGGCGGCATATGGGAGGACTCAACAGCTGAAACATGAGCTTCCAGCCACCGGATAAGTAGCCCAGGAAGATGGATCATTTTGACCAGAAGGTGTACTCTTGGGCCACTTGCACAGTCCGGTCACTAAAATTTTCTGGCACACATGATGTATCAGAAACTCTCTGGAATAAGGCCATGGAGCTGGCTGTGTCGCAATCTGACTCTGCTAACAGGACAGAGCTCTTAGCCGTTCTCCAGTCCGGTGCTGACGTTGGCAAGCAGATTTTCGAATGACTCTGCAGACACTGCCGCTAGCGCAGCTGCCACAAGGATATACCGATGATACTACTGGTCGAGGGTCTCTGGCTTCTGCTAGGATTTGCAGGACGCTATCCTGGACAACTGCTAGGCCATATGGCAGCCGCCATTGTGACAGTACTCTTGACTCGTCCACACATGAGGGTTCTCCAGTGGAACCAGCATTTAGACCATCTCGAGCAGCCAGTCTGGATCTCCAAGGCAGTGCATCAGACTTTGGAGTGGTGGCTCACCCCCTCCCAGCTAGAGTCCAGGACTCCCTTTCAAAATCCCAGTCCTTGGCAGATCCTGACAATGGATGCTTCGGGACTAGAGTGGGGGTGCACATTTCAAAGACCATCAGATAAGAGGGACGTGGACTCCTTTGGAACGCAACCTCCATATCAGTGTGCTTGAGATGAGAGCTGTTCTGTACGCCTTACAGGTGTTCCAAACAGACAACATGCCGGTGGTCTTCTACATCACAAGTAAGGGGGCACACACTCTTATCCCCTTTGCAGAGAAGCCATAAGAGTCTAGTACTGGACAGTGGAGCACAACCAGGAACTCGCAGCAGTTCATGTTCCAGGAGTACTAAACACCCTGGCAGACGGCTTAAGCCGCTTTCCCAGGCTCATGAGTGGGAGCTACTACAGGACATAGTAAACAGCCTTTTCGAAAGATGAGGACTTCCAGAACTGGACCTCTTTGCGTCCCCCACTCAATGCCAAACTGCCCCAATTTCTGCTTGCTAGATTCAGGGCCTGGTGTTTTTTGGCGAGACGCGTTGTCCCTCTCTTGGACTATGAGGTTCCTTTATGCCTTCCCTCCTGTCCCACTGCCTCCGAGAGTACTGCACAAGCGACAAGCGGAACGAGCCATCATGATTGTCATAGCGCCATTTTGGCCTCAACAGATTTGGTTCCCATTGATCCAACAGTTGGCAACAGAACCTCCAGTTCCTCTACCCCTGTCTCCTTGCTTGCTCTCCCAGGAGCGAGGTACTTTGGTACACCCGAATCTCCAGTGTCTCCACCTGCATGCATGGCTCCTGCAGACTTGGATAGGTATGGGGTATTCACAAGGGTAGCAAATGTCCTGTTATTACAAGGAAACCTTCAGCCAGGGCACACATGCCATGAGGTGATCACTTCACCTGTCAGTGAATTAGGTCCAGGAGCATCTCCTTTCCCTATCTGATGTGTGACTCTGCTATTCGTCCATAAAGGTACACCTTTATGCACTGTCTGCGTATCAGGTACCAGTGGATGGCAGTACCCTGGCGCAAATTGACTTGTCCAGCACCTTTTTGCGTGGTATAATGCATGTTAAAGGATACCTAAAAAGGCAGTTTTTTAAAACTGCAAACTCCAAAATCTGGCTTCATTACGAGGTAAAGTAAAGGCTACTGTTTACATTTATGCTAAAACTGCATTTATGTAAACATAAATGCAGTTTCATAGTTTTTGAAAAATGTAAACATCAGCCTTTCACTTACAAAAAAAAACAGCCTTGCCTTTTCCCTAAGATGTCTGCCAACTGTGTAAAGTGATGAGTCATGATGACATCATCAGAGCCAGAGACCAATATAGATTCCTATAGGCTAACTAGTTCGTCTTTCCCTCTTTGTTTTGAATTGTTTTACCAGAATGATCAATGCCATGTGTTAACATGTGGATTATTTTTATTAGTACACATGTTAGGCTATGTTTTTGTTCATTTTTTTTACTTTAACTTGCTGAAAATGTTTTGCAATCTAGCTGACTTTCTCTTTGGCAAACTGCAAAACAGTGCAACACTTCAAATACCTGATTTTCTAGTGGTTATGTGATGCCCTGAATTTTTTTGTTAATCAGGAGAGACACTATGCTGAAACCTTGTTTACAGACGTGGCCTTGCAGCACAAGGAAGTTAAGTGATTTACCCAGGGTCACACAGTGAAGTAATGGTCTGGTCCAATTCCAAAGCGCATGCATTCTTGTTAATCCACAAAAAAAGCTTCTCTTGTATTCTTTTTCCAAGTGAACCCCCTGCACCTAGCCTGGCTTCTGTTGAACACCCCACCATCCATACCATGTCCTTAGTACTGCCTGGGGCTGTATATGAGCTTGCGTTCTTATGAAAATAATTACCATGGATCAGCTGGCACTGTTAAAAAAATAAAAAAAAAATAAAAATATATATATATATATACCCATACCCCCAAAATCACACACAAGTCCACTTTTTCAATGTTTGACTTCTGCTCCCACAGTAAACATTGAGTGGGTCACCACCCTTCTGCACAGTGAAGGCAGTATGTACAGTTGCCTTGTTGTGTTTTTGTCCCGCCTCATTGACCAACAGTTGGGTCTTCATGGAGGGCCAAGCAATAAGCCTCAGGACTCGCCAGAAAAACTGCTGCTCATGCCCTCATAAGGGCTGTACTTACTATGGATAACAATATTATTAGCAGGAAAGACATACTAATGCCTTGAGCGAATCCACCAGACTTCCAGTGTCTTGTCTACTCCTTTACCTGTGATCTGCAGAACTCTGCAAGACAGTTCCCTGCAAATCTTCTCCAGTACATTTTAGTGCCCTACTCCACAGTGAGAGCTGGTTGGCTACCACCCTTGTAAATCTTGAATTATCTATACACAGCTCGCTCAATACTGTCCCAGCAAACGTCAAACCACCACCAGCTGAGGGTAATCTCCCTACACTGAATTCAAGTAACACTTTTAAGTTCAGCCCTGCTACTGAGTATTTCATCACTGGCTGCTCTCATTCACATACAGGTATAGATCATGGTGCTGGCAGCCCTACATTTCAGTTCTCACAATGATCTACTAAACATCCCCCTTCCTGTCTTCCCCTAACCTGAATATAGCTGTACCCAGCTGGAATGGCCTTTTCAGTCCCTTTCTGTCATTCATTCTTTTCTGTTCCCCACACCAAAACTGAGCTCACTACCCTTCTGCATCAAGAATGCGGTTAGTACAGTTGCCTGTAATTTTTACATAATAATAAACATGATCTTTGGTAAGCCTGGCTGATAGCAGCAGGGTACAAGGGGAAACATAGGCATTCCTACCTGTATAAGATCTAATCCACCTATGATTAGGCACTATTAAATGACATGCATAATGAGGAACAGCCATCATTTAATAGTGCCTAATCAAAGGCAGCATAGATCTTTTAAGGGTAGGAAAGCGTATAATTCCCCTTGTTCCCTGCTGCTATCAGCCTGACTTACTGGAAAGATTTGTTTATTTTTGATATGTCAAAAAACCTGGGGACTGTACTACTTACATTCATGATGTACAAAGGTGATGAGCTCGCCAGTTTGTGGTGTGGGGAGACGTAGTGAGAATGAATACCAGAGGGGGACTGAGAAGGCCACTCCTGCAAGGTACTGCTATATTCAGGGAAGGGGGAAGACGGAAGGGGAGAAATATGAGCAGTTCACTTTGAGAAATAAGATGTGGGGCTGCCAGCACCATGATCACTACCTGACCCTATTGTCCTAGCCAACATTTCCATTCCCATAAAACCAGTTCATGCAGTTGTCCAAGGCTGTGTGTGGGTAATGTGTGACTTGGCTGCCACTAGACATCGTCACTTCACTGCCAGTCTAGCACTGCTTGTAAAGCACTTTGGGATACAGTGTGTATGAATGCACTATATAAATACCGATTTTTCTTATTTCCCGTGGATAAAGAAGAGAAGACAAGACAAACATTTTTGACTTCCAAGAAAGTATGAACTCTGGCATTGTACTACAGAAGAACTTTGCTACAAACAAGTGGTGAATCTATGGGGTGGTGAAGGGTGTGGCTGTAACCCCCCATTGTAAAATACTCGCTTGCTGCTGCTGCATTTCACTTTGTTGAAGTCTGATTTATTGATTGTACAAATGTTTATATTCAAAAATATGGATTACATTTGTAGATCTTACTTCAAGTGGGAGCTCTTGGCAGCAGGCTGTTACAATCAGGACTATGCTGCAGGAACCAAGACCCTCTGGTGAAACTTCTGCCAGCAATACACAGCAGGGACTGCCCCGACGTCGGTCAGGGTACAAGAGGGGGCGGACCCAGCAACACCCCAGTTCTTTCCCGCCACGTCCTGCACGGGAAGTCGAAGGAACAGCTTCTGCTTGCAGTTGCAGCTAAAGGTTTGATCGCCAATCAACTCTTAATTCTTCAGTTTTTCTTCAATTTTCGATCGGTTTTCACGTACTCTGGTACCTGACGTCAGTCCGCTGCCCCACGGTTGTTTTCCCCGCTTTAGAACATT
Source organism: Neoceratodus forsteri (assembly GCA_016271365.2). NCBI lineage: Eukaryota > Metazoa > Chordata > Ceratodontiformes > Ceratodontidae > Neoceratodus > Neoceratodus forsteri. Next base: position 1,338,826,665 of record CM057449.1, on the reverse strand, counting down.
GTTTTCCTCGCTCTTAGCTCAGTTTTCCGAGTACCGACATCAGCCGTTTTTCCCGGCTGAGTTCGATGTCTTCTCGGGCGTCTGCATCTCCTGAACACTTAAACAAGTATGACTGCGGGAGGAGGATCCCAGCTAAGGATGGCCATCGGCAGTGCGTTTTTTGTCTAGGCCTGGACCAAGACACCGCCAATTGCGCAGATTGCCAGGCCTTTACCAGCCGGTCTGTTCTGGAGATTCTCCGAAGACTTCTCAGGCTAAGGCTGGCCCGTCGGGGGAGAAGCCGGCCAAGCCAAAGGTGACCCCGCTAAGGGTCATCGCTAAGCCCTTAGAGTGCCTGCTTCAGACCCACCTGCTAAGGACACCGATGCCGCCTGCTAAAAGCCTCTGGAGACTAAGGACTCACTGGCGCCCGGTTGAAGGCCCGAAGGGCCTTGAGGGCGGTGTGGAGGAACCGACATCCCGTGCGCCCAAGTCCTCCCCCCTGGACCCTCAGGAGAGCTCTCCTTCGCGCCCCGACGTTCCGGAGACTTTCTTCCCTAAACGAGCGGCTGAAATATTCACCAAGGATGAGCTCAGGGATCTTTTCTCCTTTTGGTGGGGGCAGGTTCACAAGCTGGCTTCCTCGTCGTCGGCCCAGACACCGGTAGCGGACCCTGCGGGAAAACCACAGCCGGGAGGTGAGTCTTCCCCGAGGAAGTCACCAGAGCACCAGCCTTCACCTCCCTCCAGGGTTCGTTCCTGCGCAAGGTCTCAGGACCACCGACGTTGCTCCCGGGACGCAGGTGACCGACGTCGGTCTAAGTCACGCTCCAGGAGCCATTCTCGCTCTAAGCGAGAACGCTCCCGACGTCTGTCCCCTAGTTACCGACGTCAGCGAAGGCACGGTCATAGGACAGGGTCAGATTACTCCAAGTCGGATAGTCGATCCTCCTCCCCAACGTCGACCTCTTCTTCCTCTCTCAGCCTCAAGCGCTCCCCGGGAGAGAAGGACCAGCCTCGCTCGCCTCCGGACAATCCTACCTTTATGGACTTCATGAGGCACATACAGGCCTCCACGAGTGTTACACGGAGGACCTGGATCTGGAACGCTGGAGATTGGCTAAGTACCTGAGGAAAAAGGAGCCAAAGCCTCTGGTTATCCCTCCTTTAGTCGATACATTCCAGGACCTTACCAGAACCACCTGGATGCATCTGGCCTCAATCCCGGCAGTTCCAAAAAAGTCGGACAGGCTGTATAAGGCCCCGAGGGCAGAACCCTTTCTAGCGGAGCCACCTCAGGCAGATTGTTGTGATCACGCTGCCCATGACAAGTCTCGCAACCAAGCACCTCAGCTCCCAGCCTCCCAACCCGAGTCCCGCTACCTGGACCAGGTGGGCAAGAAAGTATATGCTGCCTCCACCTGTTCCATCTGTTCCCTCAATTTCCTGACGCATATGGTACAGTACCAGAATGCGACGTGGGAAAGGGGACTGGAGCTGGCAAAAACCATGCCAGACTCTTGACCAAAATGCAGAGCTCCTGGCCCTCCTCCAGTCGGGCTCAGACGTAGGCTCCCATGTACTGAGGGCCTCGTATGACACTGCAGCCATGGCAGCTGCTTCCGGGGTGTGCCTCTGGTGCCATGCCTGGTTGAGAGTCTCGGGCTTTCACCAGGATCTGCAGGGCGGTATCAAGGATCTGCCCTTCCAAGGTACCGTGCTGTTTGGGCAAGAGACGGAGGCTTTGATCTCCCACTTCCAGGAGTCGGGCAAGTCGATCTGGTTGGTCCACCAAATGTACCGTGGCGACCAGCGACGACAGCACCGTAGACAGCCCTTGTAAGTCCTCAGGCAGTCAAGGTCCAGCCCGTGGCAACCAACGGGGCAGAGAGGAGGCTTCCGGAGGAGATCGGGAACCAGCATTCTGGTGGATCTCCTGCCCGTGGGCCCAAGTCCTCCCAGGCCTCTCTCCCCACTCCCGGCTCTGCCCAATGACTCCCTTCGGCGCCCCCCACTTTCCGCGGGAAGACCCAGGGGAGCCGGTTGGGGGCCGCTTCTCCCTTCATTTCAAAGGGTGGAAGTCTATCACCGCAGACCAGTGGGTCTTGGATATTATACGGAGAGGACACACGCTAGAGATCAGAGTTTCCACCGCATTCTCCGCCAAAGCTCTCCCGTTATCCTCCTTCTCACATCCCACTAATAGAAGGAGAGATAAGGCCCTCCTGCAGAAGAGAGCAATAGAGAGGGTCCCCTTGCATCAGCAAGGGCAAGGGTTCTATTCCCACTTCTTTCTGGTCCCAAAAAAGACTCTGGACCTTCGTCCCATTCTGGATCTCAGTCCTCTAAACCTCTTTATCGAGTACAAAAGGTTCAGGATGGTGACTCTTCAAGGACTCCTTCCCTTGCTGCACCAAGGGGACTGGCTATGCTCTCTCGACATGTAGGATGCATATGCATATCGGGGTCTATCCTCCCCACAGGAAGTTCCTGAGGTTCCACTTCCAAGGGGAGCACTTTCAATTTAGAGTGCTTCCGTTCGGCCTCTCTTCCGCTCCTCAAGTCTTCACCAAATGCCTAGCAGTGGTGGCTATGGCTCTAAGGCGAATGGGACACTGTGTGTTCCCCTACCTTGACGATTGGCTGCTTACGGCCCCGAGAGTAGACTTCTTACGAGCTCTCGAAGACACTTATACTCTGTTCCGAGAGCTGGAGATCACCCTGACCCTACGAAAATTATCCCCGGAGTCGAGCCAAAAGCTCGCCTTCATAAGAGCAATCCTGGATTCCGTCCAGGGCATGGCCTTCCTCCCACAGGATAGGGGAGTTCGCTTGCCAGAGATGGCAGAACAGATCTCCATAACTCCTCGAGTTCCTTCTCGGAACTTCCTGTTTACTGGGGCACATGGCAGCGGCCATTCCTGTCACTCCTTTGGCCCGCCTCCACATGAGTCCTGCAGTGGATGCTCAGGGTGCAGTGGGACCAAAGCTGGGACGATCTAGATTCCCCGGTCAAGATCTCTGAGCCAGTCAGGAGAACTCTGCTTTGTTGGATGGACCCCAACAACCTGGAGAAAGGGGTCAGCTTTCGTCTGGAGCCACCAGGTCAAACAGATGCCTCGGACCTGGGGTGGGGGGGCGCACCTGGGTTCACGTCGAACGCAGGGGGTTTGGTCACCCGAGGAGCAGTCCTTCCACATCAGTGTACTGGAAATGCGAGAGGTCCTCTACGCTCTCTTCTAGTTAAGATAGACAACATGGCGGTCGTCATTTACATCAACAAACAAGGGGGCAATCATTCGTATCCTCTTTGCAAGGAGGCGATGAGAGTCTGGTACTGGGCGCTGGAGCGGGGCATCCTGCTGTCCGCAGTGCACGTTCCAGGCATCCTAAACAGTCTGGCCGACAGCCTCAGCAGGTCGCGTTCCAGAGCGCACGAGTGGGAGCTGCTACATCCATAGCAGACCAACTCTTCGACAGGTGGGGTCTTCCAGAGCTGGACCTCTTTGCGTCACCACGCAACGCCAAACTGCCAACGTTCTCACGAGAGCACGCGCCTGGAGTTTTCTGGCCAGGCGCGTTATCCCTTTGCTGGGCAGGGAGGTTTCTCTATGCCTTTCCGCCCTTCTCTCTCATTCAGAGTACACTGCTCAAGTTACAGGCAGAAGGGGCCCGAATGATCATAGTGGCCCCCAAATGGCCTCGGCAGATTTGGTTCCCACTTCTGCAGCAGTTATCCACGGAACCTCCAGTTCTGCTGCCCATATGCTCGCAGTTACTGTCCCAGGACCAAGGGTCGCTGGTCCATCCGGATCTTCGATCCTTACACCTACATGCTTGGCTCCTTCAGACGTAGCACAACATAGATACGGGGTTTCCCTGGAAGTGGCGGCGGTCCTAGTATCAGCAAGAAAGCCCTCCACTCACTCCACCTGCACTATGAAGTGGAAGTGTTTCTGTCTTTGGGCATTACCGCAACGTTTGGATCCCGTCACCTGCCCTGTGAACTCTGCTTTACAGTATCTCCTCTCCTTGTACAATCAGGGTCTGAGTTACTCCTCTATCAAGATGCACATGTAGGCAATCTCCACCTATCATGCTTTTGTGGGAGAGAGCATTAGCAGAACTGGATGTAGCCCGCACCTTTCTTAGGGGAATTCTACATATGAGACCTCCCATTCCGGACCCTGTCCCACCCTGGGACCTCCTTTTTGTGTTGGAGAAACTCACCTTCCCTCCTTTTGAACCAGCAGCGGATTGTGAGCTGCGTTACCTTTCTTGGAAAGTTTGCTTTTTGGTTGCTGTTACTTCAGCTCGAAGGGTTTCTGAGCTTCAGGCTCTGAAGTGTGAAGAGCCCTATTTGGTTTTCCACAGGGAAAGGGTTTCCCTCAGAACAAATTCTAAGTTTCTTCCGAAAGTGGTCTCAGAATTGACCCTCAACCAGTTGGGTGACCTTCCTGTTTATTTTCCTTCCCCTTCCAATAGAGAGGAGGCTCTCCTCCACACATTGGATGTCCACAGGACTCTGAGGTATTACCTCAAAAGGACGGTTCAGCACCGTAAATCGGAGCAGCTCTTTGTGGCTTTTGCACCACATTGCTTGGGTCAACTGGTGTCCAAGCAAACTATCTCTAAATGGATAGTTCTCAGTGTCTCGTTTTGCTACGAGCATCACAATAAACCCCTGCCAGGCCCGGTTAGGAGTCACTCCACCAGAGGAGTGTCAGCTTCTTTCGCCGCCCTGCGAAATGTCGCCATACTGGACATTTGTGCGGCCGCAACCTGGAACTCTGTTCATACCTTTGTCAAGCATTACAGCTTAGATATCGTCTCCAGACACTGAGCTGGCTTCGGCCTAGCCGTATTAAAAAAAAAAAAAAAAAAGTGTGTGTGTGTGTCTGAGTTAACTTAACTGAATGGTTATCTGAACAGTTATCTAGGTGTAAATCTCAGGTGATTGAAAGGATTTGATAGCTGTCAGGTTTAAATTACTTGTAGAAAGATCTAGTGAGTGGGGGAGTGGCTTAACTAGAAGGAAGCTACATTTAAAGACTGCCTTAGAAAGATTCTCCTAGTAGCTGGGCAGAAGACACCAGGAGAAAGGACTGCTGTGTGACTGGACTTCTCTACTGGGACTATATTGGGCTCAGTGAGGGTGGTGGAACAGAGGTGCATCCCTCCAGTTGTACCTCTCCACAATTCCTGTGCCATTCTGGCAAAGTGTGGTTCCTCTGTGGAGGCACCCGCAGTGGAGACCAAAGAGGTTGCTTGGAACCTCCACAAAGGAGATCCACAGGAGGGTGGCCGGGGACCCTGCAGGGGAAGGAAACAACTCCTGGTGGGGGACTCCATTGTTAGAAAGGTAGAACTGGGGGAGAAAGGGGAGAGGGAGGTAAGGTGCCTGCCTGGCACCATGGCTTGGAAGGACAGGGAGCGAATCCTCAGGATTGCCAGAGCAGCTGCACAGGGGAGGGAGCTGGATGTCATTGTCCACCTAGGGACAAATGACCTGGCTAAGAAAGGGATTAGAGAAGTGCAGGAAGAGTTTGTGGAATTGGGGAGGGGCCTTAGACAAGTAGCACGCACGGTAACCTTCTCAGAGGTGCTGCCCATCTATGGCGTAGGAGAGGATAGGGTGTTCCACACCATGGGATTCAATCAGTGGTTGAAAAACTGGTGTGGAGCTCAGGGATTTGACTTCATTGGGGACTGGTGGTCCACCTGGAGTGATGCAAGCCTATACTGGCATGATGGGCTGCATCTGTCCAGGAGGGGAATCAGGATCATAGATGATAGGTTTAAATGCTTCATTGGCAAGCATTTAAACTAGCCAAGGGGGGAGGCACTGGAAAGGAGCAGGGAAATCCTAGGGGCCCCCCCCCCAAAAAAAATAACGGTAGTAAGTGCGGTAAACACCAACATAGAGGTGTCGATAGGGAGAGGGCACGGGTAAATGGAGAAAGGGACAAAGGCAAGAAGGACAGGGATGGGGCAAAAAGGAGTAAGGCCATCAGGAAATGGAGAGTAATGAGTACCAATGCCCGTAGTCTGGGCAGCAAGCTCCCTGAGCTGGTGGCCTTGATGGAAGAGGGATGCCTGGGTATCATAGCAGTCACAGAAACATGGTACACAGAGAACCATGACTGGGATGTTAACATACCAGGGTATATAACCTACAGGAGACAGGCAGGGGAGAAGGGGGAGGGGTAGCTCTCTATGTAAAGGAAGGGATAAAAGCAACTGAACAAAAGAGTAAACGGGAGGAGAGGAGGCACTGTGGGTCACCTTGGAGACGGAAAGGCACCACAATCCGCACAGGGGTTGTGTAGACACCCCATGTAAGGGGGAAGGAATCGACAAGGATATGATGGAAGGCATTCTTAGAATGGCAGAGAAAGGGGAGATACTGTTGATGGGAGACCTGAATATGCCAGATGTTAACTGGAGCACATTTGCAGCAGCCACATCCAAGAGCAGGGCCATTCTTGATGCTCTACAGGTGGCAGGCCTCAGACAGCTAGTTTCGGAACCCACTCGTGAGGGAGCAATCTTAGACCTCGTACTCAAATAGGGGCAGTGAGAAGATCTCAGATCTAGAAGTGGGTTGCCATCTAGGAACAAGTGACCATCAAACAGTGTGGTTCACGTTAAACTCTGCTATAGAAGTCAAGCCATTCAAAAGTGAGGGTACTGGACTTAAGGAGGGCTGACTTTGGCAAGATGGGAGAGTGCCTCAGAAAAGCACTAGCAAACAGGCTAGAAGGAGGTGTGGAGCAACAATGAGGAATCATCAAAACTGCCATCACAGAGGCAACAAGCCTTTGTGTGAAGCAAATAAATCAAAACGAAAGAAAAAGCCACTGTGGTTCTCAAAAGAGGTGTCTGTGAAAGTCAGGAAGAAAAAGATAGCATTCCGGAAGTATAAGGAAACACAGAAGGAGCAGCACAGAGAGCTGTACCAGTTAAGGCAGAAGGAAGCAGGGAGGGAAGTCAGAATAGCAAAGGCCCAAACTGAGGAAAAGATAGCCAGCTCGGTTAAGAAGGGGGATAAAACCTTTTATAGGTACATCAGCGAGCGTAGAAAGACAAAGGGAGGGATAGTGAGGCTGAATAGAATGAACGGTGGGTGGGCAGAGGGGGACAGTGAAAAAGCAGGGATACTGAATGAATATTTCTGCTCAATATTCACAAAAGAGGAGGGAGAAGTGCCTAATCCAATTAACAGAAGCACTCTTGATAGGGGGTCGATCCAGTCCTTTCACAGAAGAAAATTACTCACCTTAGTAATGTTTCTTCTAATGGAGTCTTCTATATTATGACAGTAGCAGTTTGTCCCACCACTAGAACTGCTCCGGAGGTGAAATGGTTAATACCATTCCAGAATGGAACTTTGAGCATGAGCTCTAAGAAGCAGCTCTGTCTGTGATATTTCAAAACTGAACTGTCAGATCTTTACGAGCAAAACTCACTAAGGTCTGTGTGGAAGCTGTAACCTACACTAGCCAATGTCTACCTAAATATTAACAATCATTGCTGGTCCCAACACGCAAGACTCAAGTCAGGGGACCAGAACTACTAATACAATTCTAACAAGAGAATAAAACAACAGGGTAATAAAACACACCCCCAAAAGGGGGAGAAACGCTAAAAGGGCATAAAAATAGTGCCCACACTAAATTGCCCGCACCCCACACAAGTAGAGGTTCTGAGAGGGGCAGGCTGGGGGGGAGGTCATAATATAGCAAGACTCCATTAGAAGAAACAACATTACTAAGGTGAGTAATTTTTTCTTCAAACAACATGAAGTCTTGCTATATTATGACAGTAGCAGACTACACAGCAGTACCTCCATGGAGTAGGGACAGAACCTACTTAGGGAATAGGCTCTGAAGAACAGCTGTGCCAAACCGAGCATCTCTCCTGGCCTGGACATCCAGGGAGTAATGCTTGGTGAACATGTGTACCGTTTTCCAAGTAGCAGCCTGGCATATCTCTAATATAGGAATGTCTCTGGCAGCAGCTAGAGACACGGCTGTACCCCTGGTAGAATGAGCCCTCAAGCCAGAGGGGGGATCTCTGCCCAGCTTCTGATAACAAAATTGGATACAAGAGACAATCCACCTGGCAATTGATCTCTTAGTGGCAGGTTTGCTTTTCCCAACTTCACCATAGGTGAGAAAAGTTGGAGGATTCAACCTGTGACCTTTGGCACGCTCTGTATAATAACTAAGAGCCCTCTAACATCCAGGCTGTGCAACCTCCTCTCACCAGAAGAGGAGTGATCAGTGAAAAATACTGGAAGGGAGATAGATTGGTTGAGATGGAAATCTGAAACCACCTTAGGTAAAATTTCTATTAGTCCTCAGGACTACCTTATCCCTGTGGAAAGAAATAGTCAGTTTCTACTGACAAGGCTTGCAACTCACTTATGCGTCTAGCAGAAGTGATAGCCACCAGAAAAACAGTTTTCCAAGTTAGATACTTAAGCTCTGCAGAAAACAGAGATTCAAAAGGGGGTTGCATTAACTGGGCAATGCAAACATTAAGGTCCAGGCAGGGGCCGGTTCCCAAAGGTGGATTAGTATGGAGTAATCCTTTAAAAACTTAGAAACACAGGGTGAGTGGAAAAGGGATGACTTTCCTGCTGAAACAAAAGCAGAGACAGCTGCTAAATGAACTCTCAGGGTAGCTGGTCTGAGACCCAAGGAATTAAGATGGACCATGTAATCTAATACAATGGGCAAATCAGCAGATTCTGGGAAATATTTTCCAGCACACCAAATGGAAACCTTTTCCATTTAGAACTATAAGTAGCCCTAGTGGAAAGCTTTCTGAAGCCTTTAGGATTTCAAGAACACCCTGAGAGAGGTGTAAATCAGCAACTCTAACCCTCAAGAGCCAGGCCTTGAGGTTGAGGATTTGAGGTCCGATACCAAACCTTCCCTGGGCACAAGTTAATAGGTTGTGATTCCTGGGGAGACAAAGGGAAGATGGATTGTCAGTGACAGAAGGAGGGTACCAGGGCTGCCTGGCCTAATCCGGGGCAATCAGAATCACCCTGCAAGGCTGGGATCTGATTTTGACTAATACTTTGAATAGGAGAGGAAGGGGGAAGCATAAAGAAACTTCCCCTCCCAATCCAGGAGAAGGGCATCCAGGGGACAGAGCCCAACACTGGAGGCCTGCAACAGAACAGAGGAAGTTGGTGATTGTCTGGGGCTGCAAAAAGATCTATCTGAGGAGTGCCCCATCTGGCAAAGACTATCCCCAGCACTTGAGGATCCAGGGACCATTCGTGATGGCCCTGGGAATCCTGCTGAGAGCATCCGCTAGGACATTGTCCTTCCTGGAAGGTGAACTGCTATGAGGGAAGTGTTCAGGAATAGGCCAGAGACCACAACTTCATTGACTCGTGCACAAGGTCAAGACCGAGTGCCCCCTGTTTGTTGATGTACCAATTGTTGTGGTGTTGTCTGTTCTGACTTGTATCACCTTGTTGTGGACAGATGCAGAAAATGCTTGAAGGGCTAAAAGACAGCTCTGAGTTCCAGCAAATTGATGTGGAGCAGAGATTCCTGGGGACCACACTCCCTGAGTGGAAAGGTCGCCCATGTGGGCTCCCCAACCCAGAAGGGAAGCATCTGTAGTGAGAGTCAAATTGTGAGCAGGGGAATGAAGGGACCCCCAATCTAATTGCTCTGATCCTGCCACCACTGGAGGGCCTGGATCAAGGTTCAGTCGCTGGGACCAACTTGAAAGGGGTCTCTTCTCTGAGACCAATAGGTTCTCAAGTGAAACTGAATGTCTGTCATCTGAAATCTTGCTCCTGCACAACAGCTGTGGATGCAGCCATGTGCCCCAGGAGCTGCAGAAAGTGTCTTGCTGGTCGAGACCTGCAGAGTGAAGGAGGAGGCCAGAGCCACTAAATTCCTCACCTTTTCCAAGGGAAGAAAAGCTGGCTAACTTTGTGTCCAACTCTGCCCTATAAAGGTGAGTACCTGGACTGGTTCCAGAACCGACTTTGTAGATTTAGCAGAAAGCCCAGGGAGGGAGAAGCTGCTGGGTGACTTGCAGGTGAGATTTACCTGTTCTGGGACTGGCCTACAATGAGCCAATCGCCTAGATAGGGAAAACAACAATCCTTTGCCTCCTTAAGTGAGCCACTGCTACTGCCAGACACTTTGTGAATACCTTTGGGCAGAGGTAAGGCCAAGGCATTGCTCTGAACTGGTAACACCTGAGGGTAGTTCGAATCTGAGGTACTTTCGATGGGAGCTTCTGATTAGGGACGTGAAAATAGGCATCCTTGAGGTCCAGGGAGGCTAGCCAGTCCCCTGGCCTTAGGAGGGTAAAATCATTGCCAGAGTTACCATTTTGAACTTTGGTTTCAAAAGATGCTTGTTCAGATATCTGAGGTCTAATATGGGCCGCCATTCTCCTGTCTTTTTGGGGTAAGGAAGTATCTGAATACAGACCCTGCCCTGGTGCAGGGAGGAACCCTTCACTGCTCTGAGACAACAGGGTTGAGACCTCTGCTTCCAGAGCAAGGGTCTCTGAAGCACTTGCAGGTAGAAAGTCTGGCTCTCAACTTGGGAAACTTTTGAAGCTGAGAACCAGACCCTGGCCACTACTTCCAGAACCCACTTGTCTGAGGTTAAAGCAGCTCCAGTTCTGACTGAAGTAAGCCAACCTGCCCCCCGACTGCAAAGGAGACTGGCCCTGGGCACCCCATCAGGGTGCCTGCTTAGCAGGTGCTTAGGGCTGAGGGGTGGAGCAGGCCTGCCCACCCCTCGCCTGCCTCTGCCTTCTGAAGAAGCCCTCTGAGCATAGGCAGAGGAGGCCTGAGTCTGATAAAAGGCCTGTGAAAGGCCTACCCTACCCCTGGGGTATGCCTCTGGGGAGTGGCTTGCCGCCCCTTAGCTTGGGCACTTTTGTAAGTAGTCCCATATTCATCCATCTTTTCATGTAATTCTCGGTCTGCTCCCCAAACAGAGAATTTCCCACCACAGGAAAATCCATAGCCTTAGTTTGGGTATCCTGGACAGGCTGGTACACCTGAGCCAGGCCAACCTACTTAAAAGCTACAGATGTGGCCATGACCCTAGAGGCAACATCATTAACATCCACAGCAGCATGAAACTGTACTTTAGAAGCCTCAATGCCATCAGCAGCCACCTGTTCTAGTTCGCTAGCCAGCTGGCCATGGGCTTGCTTTGTTCCATAACAGTATCCCATCTAGATTTCTGATACCTAGCTACATAAGCCATATAATTTGCTTGCCTGAGTCCCAGAGAGGCTGCCATATACTGTTTTTTCGCCATGGCATCAATCTGCCTGGAATCCTTGTCAGGATGTGAAGCCAGGGGAATATTAGCTTTATCACAGGCTGCAGCTTGAACTACCCCAACATGACCGCATTGCTGAGAAAGGAATTCTATATCAGGACCTGACAACGTGTACCTCCTGTCCATCTTTTTATCTACAGGAGGCACAGAATTAGGAGTTTTTAAAATTTTTATTGTTTGCTTCCTAAAAGACTTACGCAAAGGAATAGACAATCTCCTAGACTCTGGAATATCCATCATTTCTACAAAATCAGGCTCCTCTTGCTCATCCACAGCTTCTTCCAAGGGAAGCTGGAGGGTTTCAGCAACTTTTTTGTAAAACATAAAATGAGATGGGGACTCGGATAGCATAGGGGGAGATTCTCAAGGTCTGTCTGGGGAAATGTCCGGTTCAATGGGCACACGCAGACCTTCCCAGCCACATTCATACTGTTCATAATCATCCTCCCCCTCCTCTGGTTCATAAAACTCCTCAACATCATATTCCTGAACCACTGGAACCGGACAAACCGACCTTTGCCAGATAGTGGCGTTCGGATGGAACCCAAGACAGTGACTGGACAATTTGTATGGCTTTCATCTCTGCAGCAGTTGGAGAAGGGTTTTGGACTCAAACCTGCTGACTTTTTGTTTTCTTCACTGGAACTGGTTCCTCAGAACCAGCTTTTCTTTTGCCCGAGGAAGTCTCGCCCTGGTCAGAGGGCACTCCCTCCGGTTCGGTTGGCACCGAACCGGGCTGGCCATCCGGGTCAGCGGACTTTTTGGCCTCTCGTTCTCTGAGCCTGCCCAATTTCTTTTCCAGGGTGGCTGCAGGGAAATACTTACATATCTGGCAGTCTGACTGGAGGTGGTCAAACCCCAGACAATAGACACATGTGGTGTGTGGGTCAGCCTTGGCAAAGACTTCCCCACAGACATCACAGTGTTGAAACCCAGTGGGCCCGGTTTTTCTTTTGGGTTTCTCAGACATAATGCCAGCCTAACTAGAAAAACTTGCCCTTTAAACGGCAGTGCCAGGCAAGACACCCTTATCGGTTCCTAACCGTGTCACGGGTATTTGAAAAAAACGTAATAAAATCCGGGTTTTTTAGAACCGATAAGAACCGGGAACCGCACTCTAAAATGCTAAACTTTAAAGTTAATGAGTTTTAAACTCGGCTGATCGGTTCAAAACCGAACCGATAAACTTACAAGTTCCACACAGACAAAACCTTTAAATTACTTACGATTACCACAGACAGAGCTTGAACCGAACGGTTTTGGGTTAAAATCAAACTATTCTCGGTTGAATCGGACCGAGAAAGCAATTGTTTGAACCGAGAAATGAACCGAGCAGAAGGAGAAATCTCCGAGCGACTGTTCACTGAGGCGGAGTAAAGAATCTGACAGTTCAGTTTTGAAATATCACAGACAGAGCTGCTTCTTAGAGCTCGTGCTCAAAGTTCCATTCTGGAATGGTATTAACCATTTCACCTCCGGAGCAGTTCTAGTGGTGGGACAAACTGCTACTGTCATAATATAGCAAGACTTCATGTTGTTTGAAGAAAGGGTTCTGCAAGAACTCCTAAAACTGAAGGTGGACAAAGCAATGGGGCCTGATGGAATTCACCCCAGAATTCTAAAAGAATTAAGGGGGGAACTAGTGAAAACACTGGCTACTCTTTTTAATAAATCATGGGAGGATGGGGTGGTACCCGAGGACTGGAGGAAGGTGGATGTGATTCCCCTTCACAAAAGTGGGACCAAGATAGAGGCAGGAAACTACAGACCTGTCAGTTTGACCTCTATGGTAGGGAAAGTGATGGAGTCACTTCTGAAGGAAAGAACAGTTGAGTACCTAGAGGCCAGTGGGGCACAGGACCCAAGGCAGCATGGGTTCACAGCGGGAAGGTCATGTCAGACTAATCTAATAGATTTCTTTGACTGGGTGACCAAAGTAGTAGACCAGGGAGGGGCTGTGGACATGGCCTACCTAGACTTTAGCAAGGCATTTGACACAGTCCCACACAAAAGATTAATAGTCAGATTAACCAGACTGGGAGTGGGTCCTAGGGTGGTAGCTTGGGTAAAACATTGGCTGGACAACAGGACACAGAAGGTAATTGTAAATGGAGTCCACTCTGAAGAAAGAGGGGTTACTAGTGGGGTACCGCAGGGTTCAGTATTGGGTCCAGTCCTTTTTAATGTCTTCATCAGTGACATTGTAGAGGGACTGGAAGGAAAAGTATGCCTCTCTGCAGATGACACAAAGATCTGTAACAGGGTTGATACACAAGGAGGCATGGAAAGGATGAGAAGGGACTTGGCAAGGTTAGAGGAATGGTCAGAAGTATGGCAGCTAGGATTCAGTGCAAAGAAGTGCAAATAATGCACCTGGGAAACAAGAACCCAGGGAAGAATACACAGGGGTGGGAGTAACAACAACGAAAAAGGAAAGGACCTGGGGTGATCATATCAGATGACCTTAAGGTTAGCAAGCAATGTGAGAAGGCAGTAGGGAGGGCTGGGGTATACTGGGATGAATAGGAGAGGCATCAGCAGCAGAAAACAGGAAGTTGTTATCCCTCTGTACAGACAGTTGGTGAGACCCCATCTGGAGTACTGCGTCCAGTTCTGGAGACCCCATCTCCGCAAGGACATAGACAGGATAGAGGCAGTCCAGAGGAGGGCAACTAAAATGGTGCAGGGTCTGCAAGAGAAACCGTATGAGGAGAGACTAAAGGAGCTTAATATGTATACCATTGAGGAAAGGGAGAAGGGGGACATGATAGAAACTTTTAAGTACCTCAGTGGAATCAACAAAGTCCAAGAGGGTAGCATCTTTCAGAAAAAGAGACGTGCAAGAACAAGGGGACACAATTTAAAGATGGGGGGTGGGTCACGGGCAATGTGAGGAAGTATTATTTCACAGAGAGGGTAGTGGATGCATGGAACAGCCTTCCTGAGGAGGTTGTGGGGTCTAAAACTGTGTGAGAATTCAAGAATGCATGGGACAGACATAAGGCAATTCTTGTGGGGGGTAGGAAGAAATAGGCTGTTGGTTAACTAGGATCTGCGGCCTATCCTGTAGGTAGGGAAATGGGCAGACTAGATGGGCCAAGCGGTCCTTTTCTGCCATCAAAGTCTGTGTTTCTGTTACAAGGGCTTTTGTCCTAAGGCCTCTGGGGTCAGCATATTCCACCTGCTTGGGTCGTCTACCTCCTTGTTGTGGGACTGCTTGGGACTCAGTCCTGATTGTAATAGCCTGCTGCAAGAGCTCCTGCTCGAAGTAAGATAGTACAGTTACGTAAGAACTTACCGTAACAATAGATCTTCGAGAGGAGCTCTTGCAACAGGTGCTACTTCCCACCCGCCTTCCCCTTCGAGGTGTGCAGATCCATTTTCGTTTTTCTTCTGATTCTCTTCATGGTAGGCTTAGTCTCCTCTTGTCAGGCCTTGTTCTGGGTCTTGGCAGGAGAACTGAGGTGGAGCTGGGTCCGCCCCCCCTCTTGTACCCTGACCGTCGTCGTGACGGGGGTGGTCCCTGCTGTGTATTGCTGGCAGAAGTTTCACCGGAGGGTCCTTTTGCCTGCGGCGTAGTCCTGATTGTAATAGCCTGCTGCAAGAGCTCCTCTCGAAGATCTACTGTTACGGTAAGTTCTTACGTAACTGTACTTTTCAGTCAAAAACATACCAGAAAAGTATAATAGCAGAAAATATAAAGGTTTCATAAAAATGTTAAAAAGTGCATATCAAGTATGCACACACTCCAAGCACCCCCACCCCCAATTTTAGCATCCTGGATCCACCATAACCACTAGACCACCAGGTTATTCAAGATTTGTACTGCACTGTGGTTTGCCAAAGAGAGTCGGTGAGATTAAAACACAATTTCAGCATGCTAAAGTAAACAAAATGAGGAGAACCGTAGCCTAACATGTGCATTGATCTAAATAATGCACATGATTTTGACAATTTTGGTGAAACAATTCTATACAAAGGGGGAAAAAAGATCTAATTAGCACCATACCTCTCAACCACCTGACTCATCAATCAGGGAAAAGGCTTAAAAAAATCAGGGGCACTTCTTCAAAATTGGAGATATTCACTCAGGAAGCTGGTAGAATAAAGGGCTTACTGTAAAGTGCATTTTCTAAGGAAGAACAAGTTTGTAACTTTAATGTTTGACATTATTTTGTGCCTATAACCCGTCACTTAGTCACAAAAACACAATTTTTAGGAGGGACAGAGTAAAATTTTGAGGCAAAATCAGGGACAGTTGAGAGGTATGGTTAGCACTATAGAGAGCCGTATAGCTCTCTGACTTTGGCTCCGATGCTGTCATCAGTTAACACATTTGGCAGCCATTTTAAGAAGCAGGTAAGGCAGTTTTTTGTTTTTTTAAATTGGAAGGCTGATTTTACATTTTTCCAATACTTTGGAACCACATTTAGGTAACTTAAATGTAGTTCTAGCATTAACGAATTCAGCAGCCTTTCCTTTAGTCCTGTTTGTCAGATTTTTGAATAGTTTGTTGTCAAAATGTTGTTTAGGTATCCTTTAAGTCACCCATGCGGGACCCTGTTCCCCAGTGGAATCTCTTATTCATACTGGAAAAACTTACATTGCCTCCTTTTGAGCCAGCTGTAAGTTGCGAGTTACACTTCCTGTCTTGTAAAATGTTGTTTTTAGTTGCTATTGCTTCAGGCTCTGATGTTTAAAGACCCTTATTTGATTTTTTTACAGGGACAGGGTATCCCTGCGTGTACTGATCCCAAGTTTCTCCCGAAGGTGGTGTCAGAGTTCACTCTTAACTAGGACATTCATCTCCGAGTTTATTACCAAGAGTATTCAGATAAAGGGGAAGCTTTGTTGCATACTCTGGATGTTCACAGAATTCTTAGTTTTTACGTAGGCCGTACACTTTTTCTTCTAAGGAGACAGACCAGTTGTTTGTATTTTTCGCCTAGAGAATGGTAGGAGCACCAGTGACTAAACAGACATTGTCCAAATGGTTGGTCAGTTGTATAGCCTTCTGCTATCAAAAGTACAACAAACCTTTACCGAGACCGGTTAAAGGTCATTCCACTAGAGGTGTTGCCACTTCCTTAGCATCCCTATGAAATATCTCTGCAGCTGCCACTTGGGAGATCAGTCTATACCTTCATTAAACAGTACAGTTTGGACATTGCTTCCAGAAGGAGGGCTGGCTTTCGCCTTGCCATCCTCCAGGGACTGCTCTTTTAAGAGCACTGGTGGTTTCCTTTCTTTCTATAACCACTGCCCATCTGACCTGGATTGTATCCTTGTATTGCTTGGGACTTTGTCCTAATGGTTATTACCTGTTGTGAGAGCTCTGTCTCAAGTGAAATTAGTACAGTTACGTAAGAACTTGCCATAACAATAGATCTTACTTCAAGTGGGAGCTCTTGCAGCAGGCTATAACAATCAGGACTATGCCGCAAGCACTAGGATCCTCTGGAAACCTTTTCAGCCAGCAGTATACAGCAGGGACCCCCCCCGATGGCCCTGGTACAAAAGGGGGCAGACCCAGCTCCACCTCAGTTATTTTCCCCGCAGCATCCTGCTCATGAGAAGGACTTCAGTTCCAGCTTGCCAGGAACAGCAAATTTCTACTTTATCAACCCGGTTTTTGTACTGTTTGACGTTTTTCAGTTTGGTCGACGGATGTCTTCGCCGTCATCGGTCTCTACAGAGCAACACCAAAACAAGTGCGACTGTGGGAGGTAGATTCCTGCCAAAGATGGGCACAAGAACTGTCTCTTTTGCCTCGGGCCAGACCACGATACCGCGACCTGCTCAGCCTGCCAGGCGTTCACTAGCCAGACCCGGATCTGACGTCTTAAGGCCCTCAAGGCATTTCTGTTAGAAAAGCAGATGGATCTTCACTCCGAGGGAAAGTGGAAGGAGAAAACCAAGCGCCACGGGAAAGACCGTAGTCGATCCCGGCTCAGGAGAGCGCCCGTCTTCCCAGGTGAAGGCCGGCCCATTGGGGTAGAAGCTGGCTAAGCCGAAGGTAACCCCGCTAAGGGTTACCACCAAGTCCTTGGAGGTGAAAGCTGCGGTCCCACCATCGATGCCGGTTGAAGGGGCGAAGGGTGCGATAGCGGCCATGGAAGAGCCGACGTCCCCGTCTCCCAAGTCCTCCCAGGGCCCCAAGAGGACTCTACTTCTCGGGCCGACATCCCGAATACTCCTTTCTGGGCCGAGCTGCGAACTTTTCTCGAAGTAGAGCTGCAGGAGGAGTTCTCCTTTGGTGGGGACAGGCCCAGCCCCCGATGCCGATGACGGGACCCTGCGGGCAAACCACACCCGGAGGTGAGCCTTCCCCGAGGAAGTCCTCCGAGCGACCACCTACACCTTCCAGGGCTCGTTCCCACGCCCGGTCCAAAGACCACTGCTGACGCTCCAAGGACTCTGGAGACCGTCGCCGGTCCAGGTCTCTTATGTGCAGCCCTTCTCGTTCTCGACAAGAGCGCTCCCAACGTCTGTCCTCTGAACATCGGTCTTCGCTCCATCGCAAGTCTGGGAACCGGAGTCATCTGCGGACCGATGTCGGTCCCCCAGTTACCAACGACCAAGGGGGTCTGGTCATAAGGAGATTTTGGACTATTCCAGATCTTGTAGTCGATCTCCCTCTTCTTTGTCCTCATCTTCTTCCTCTCTCAGCTTAGAGCGGTCCCTGAGAAAGAAGGACCAGCCTCACTCGCCTCCCAACGATCCAACCTGTATGGACGTCGCAAGGCAAATCCAGGCCTCCAGTGAGTGGGAAACGGAGGACCTGGATCCGGAACACCGAAGATTGGCAAAATACCTGAGGCAAAAAGAGCCGAAACCATTGGTGGCCCCCTGCTTTAGTGGTCACTTTCCAGGACCTGACTCTGACTACCTGGAGGCGTCCAGCTTCCATCCCGGCTGTTCACAAGAAATCGGACAGGCTGTATAAAGACCCGTGGACAGAAGCTTTTCTAGCAGAGAACCCTCAGGCGGACTCTTCGGTCAACACGGCTGCCCATGACAAGTCCAGGCAGCCGAAGCACCTTAGCTCGCAGCCTCCTGATCCAGAGTCTCTGTATTTGGACCAGGTGGGCAAGAAAGTTTACTCTGCCTCCACCTGCTCCATCTGGTCCCTTAACTTCCTGACTCGTATGGTCCAGTACTAGAATGCTCTGTGGGAGAGGGGACAGGAACTACTGAAAGCCATGCCAGATTCCGATCCGAAGTCGGAACTTCTGGATATTATGAAATCGGGCTCCGATGTAGGTTCCCATGTCCTGAGAGCCTCGTATGATACGGCAGCCAGGGCAGCCGCTTCCAGGGTGTGCCTTCGGCACCCCGCCTGGTTGAGAGTTTCGGGTTTCCACCAGGATCTGTAGTCCAGTATCGAGGATTTGCCATTTCAAGGTACCGTGTTGTTTGGGCAGGAGATGGAAGCTTTGATTTCTCGTCTACAGGAGTCTGGCAGGTCCATCTGGTCGGTCCGCTAAATGTACCGCAGCAACCACCAGTGGCCATTTCGCAAGCCCTCAGGTGGTCAAGGTGGACACGCCCGTGGTAATCAGCAGAGTCAGAGAGGCGGCTTTCATAGGAGAGCCAGCAACCTGGAGGCGCTCCTACCTGTGGGCCCAAGTCCTCCCAGGCCTTTCTGCCTACGCCCGGCTCAGCCCAATGACTCCCTTCCGCCACTTCTTCCTTCATCTCGAAGGGTGGAAGTCGATAACTGCGGACCAGTGGGTCCTGGACATCATCAGGAGAGGACACACGATGGAGTTCACGGAGTTTCCTCCAAATACTCCACCAAAGTACTCCCGATATCCACTTTCTCACATCCCACTGATGGGAGAAATTCAGACCCTCTTGCAGAAAAAGGCAATAGAGGTAGTCCCCTTGCATCAGCGGGGAAAAGGGTTTTATTCCCACTTCTTCCTGGTCCCAAAAAAGACACAGGATTTTCAACCCATTCTGGACCTCGGCTCTCAAGTCTCTATGTAGAGTACAAAAGGTTCAGGATGGTGACCCTTCCAGGTCTACTTCCCCTGCTGCACCAAGGAGACTGGCTCAGCTCCCTAGACATGCAAGACGCATATATGCATATCGGGGTCTTCCCTTCCCACAAGAAGTTTCTGAGGTTCCACTTCCAAGGGGAGCACTACCAATTCCGACTTCTTCCGTTCGGCCTCTCCACCGCGAGTCTTTACAAAATGCTTGGCAGTGGTGGCTGCGGTTCTCAGGCGCATGGGGCACTACGTTTTCCCATACTTTGACGATTGGCTGCTTACAGCCCTGTCAAAGTTTTGCCTACTTCATGCCCTCGAAGACACCTATACTCTGTTCAGAGAGCTGGGGATCACTCTGAACCTTCGGAAATCGTCCCCGAGCCCAGTCAAAGACTCATCTTCATTGGAGCGGTCCTGGATTCTATCCAGGGCATGGCTTTTCTACCCCCAGTCAGGGGCGATTGCCTGCAAGAGATTGCCGAATGGATCTCAGTAACTCCTCAAGTTCCAGCACGGAACTTCCTCAGACTACTGGGGCACATGGCAGTGGCCATTCCAGTCACTCCTCTGTCCCGCCTCCACGTGCAGGTCCTACAGTGGATGCCCAGGGCACAGTGGGACCAGGACTACGACTATCTACACTTTATGGTCAGGATCACGACCCAGTCAAGAGAACTTTGCTTTGGTGGATGAACCCCCGGAATTTGGAGAAGGGTCAAGTTTCGTCCGGAGCCACCAAGTCAGACTCTAAAGACAGATGCATCAGATCTGGGATGGGGAGCGCACCTGGGTGCTTATCAAACGCAAGGGTTTTGGACACCCAAGGAGCGATCTCTCCATATCAGTGTTTTGGAGATGTGAGCAGTTCTCTGTGCCTTACAGGCCTTTCAAGAGAACCTGGTGCCGGACTCTCTTCTAATTCAGACAGACAGTATGGCGGTTGCCCTCTACCTCAACAAGCAAGAGGGTACTCTCGTATCCCCTTTGCAGGAAGGTGATGAGTCTGGCACTGGGCGCTTGAAAGGCACATTCTGTTGTCCGCAGTGTGCGTTCCAGGCGTCCTGAACAATCTGGCTGACAGCCTAAGCAGGTCTCGTTCCAGAGCACATGAGTATGAGCTGCTACAGTCCGTAGCAGATCAGCTCTTTGACAAATGGGGTCATCCAGAGCTGGACCTCTGTGTCACCATGCAGTGCCAAACTGCCAGTTGTTTGCTCGCGAGAGCACACGCCTGGAGTTTTCTGGCGAGACGTAATATCCCTTTGCTGGGCCGGCAGGTTTTTCTATGCCTTCCCACCCTTCCCTCTCATTCAGAGAGTCCTGCTGAAGTTGCAGGCAAAAGGGGCTAGAATGATTCTAGTAGCCCCCCGCTGGCCTCAGCAGATTTGGTTCCTACTCCTGCAGTGGTTTCCATAGAACCTCCAACTCTGCTGCCTATATGCTCGCAGTTGTTATCCCAGGAACAAGGATCGCTGGTCCATCTGGATCTTCGTTCCTTACATGTGCATGCTTGGCTCCTTCAGACATAGCTCAACAGAGATACTGGGTTTCCCCGGAAGTGGCTGCAGTCCTAGTGTCGGCGAGGAAACCCTCCACCCACTCCGCCTATGCTATGAAATGGAAGTGGTTTTGTTTGTGGGCCTCGTCACAGCATTTGGACCCAGTCACCTGTCCAGTGAACTCAGCGTTACAGTACCTCCTCTCCTTGTACCAATATGGCCTGAGTTACTCTTCTGTTAAGGTGTACACGTGGGCTGTCTCCGCCCATCGTGCTGTGATTGGAGACAAGATGATGGCACAGTTGGATGTAGCCCGCGCCTTTTTGAGAGAAATTTTACATATGAGACCTCCCATTTGGGACCCTGTTACACCCTGGGATCTCCTTTTTTGTGTTGGAGAAGCTCACCCTCCCTCCCTTTGAGCTGGCAGCAGATTGTGAGCTGCGTTATCTTTCTTGGAAGGTGTTTTTGGTTGCGATTACCTCAACTCGAAGAGTTTCCAAGCTTCAGGCTCTGATGTGTAGAGGTCCGTATTTGGTTTTCCACAGGGAAAGGGTTTCCCTTAGAACAAATCCAAAGTTTCTTCCGAAAGTGGTCTTGGAGTTGACCCTCAACCAGTCGGTTGACCTTCCAGTCTATTTTCCTTCCCCATCTAATAGAGGGGAGGCTCTCCTTCACACATTGGATGTCCACAGGACTTTGAGGTATTACCTCAAATGGACGGCTACACACAGTCAGTTGGAGCAACTCTTTGTGGCCTTTGCACCACAATGCTTGAGCAAACCGGTGACCAAGCAGACTATTTCGAAGTGGATCATCCATTGCGTATCCTTCTGCTACGAAAAGCACAATAAGCCCCTACCGGGTCCAGTCAGGGATCACTCCACCAGGGGAGAGTCTGCTTCTTTTGCCGCCCTGAAAAATGTCTCTATCAGGGGCATATGTGCGGCCGCTACCTGGAATTTGGTGCATATCTTTGTCGAGCATTACAGCTTGGATATAGTCTCCAGATGCCATGCCAGTTTCGGGTTGGCTGTTTTGCAGGGACTTTTGTCCTAGGCCTCTGGAGTCTGCATGTTTCACCTCCTGGGGTCGTCTACCTCTTTGGTGAGGGACTGCTTGGTATTCAGTTCTAATTGTTATAGCCTGCTGCAAGAGCTCCCACTCGAAGTAAGATGGTACAGATCTTACTTAGAGACTCCGCTCTTGCAGCAGGTTACACCATTAGGACTGAAGCCGGCAGGCACCAGGACCCCACGGAAATTTTCTAGCTAGCAGTCTTCAGCGGGGACCACCTCCAACGTCGTTCCTGCCCCCGGCGTCGGGCGTAGTACATAAGGAGGCATTCCCCCCCCAAAAAATAATCCTCAGTTCTAGGGACATGGATATGTTGTTCATCCACACTGTGTGGCGGATCCCTTGCCACTTTAAATCTTGCCAGAAGGTCTTCAAGCTGGCTCCTCCCACCCACGCACCCGGGTGGCAAAACTCTAGGCTCCACCCCATGACGCCAGATCTTCCTTACCGCTTGGAAGCTCGGGTTCCCTCCTTAACGCTCTGCATATAGACTGGATCCTAATTCTTCGGTTCGCCCGAAAATAATTCTAAAATTCTCAAGACTTCTAATTACTTCCTTGCGGCTGCGATGGACAAATTGACTCCCGGATTTCGGCGGTGCCCATGCGGGCAGAAGATGTCCAGGATGGACCCGCACTCCACGTGCGTCTACTGCCTTGGCCTAGATCACGACCCACAGGCCTGCAAGTTATGTCGATCGTTTTCGGCCAACGTCCTAGAAGACCGTGCTGCCCGGTTACAGCTTGGGCGCCCCGAGAAGTCCAAGGAGGCCCGTTGGGTGGTGTCCGCAGTGGCTGGCTCGGTTGAGCAACTCGAGCAGATGATCGCCCAGGCCGCATCCTTATCTTCCTCGGTCACGGCATTTATCCCGCTCTCTCTGGGATCCTCCTACGCAGCTTCTTTTAAGGAGCTTTGCCAATCCCTTTCCACGAAGGGAGAGGGGCCATCGGGACACTCTTCTTGGTCCAAAAAGGAGGACCCAAAAGGTAACTCCAACCGTCGACGTTCCCGGGAGTGGTCCCCTTCCCCGGACAGTCGGCACTCTACTTTAGTCGAGGTTGCTGCTAAGGCCACTGGCTTCACGGTGTCCCCATCAGCTCAGCTGGCTGAGACACCCATCGACGCGGTCAAGATTTTTCTCGACCCGTTGGACAGGCTGTCGACTGGTGAAGCTGACAGCCCTTCTTCACTGGTTCCCCGGTGGAGACCAAGGACTTGCCTGTGCCAGAGTCCCCGGTCAAGGCTCCCGAGCCGAGGGAAGAGTGGGTGCCCCCGCTCCCTCCCAGACCTGCCCTCGAAAACACCGAAGGTCTCGGACCTCGTCTCGGTCCAGCCGACCCCGCCGACATCGGCGGTCTCGACACCGAGGTAGGCGGCAGTGCCGCTCGTCCTAGTCTTCCTCCTCGGAAGAAGAGAGGCTTCAGCACAAATTGCGTCGATGCTGCGAGGACTTAATGTGGCAGCAGCTGCTTTGTCTGGAAACAAGTCGACGCCGTCGCCTTCCCCAGCCATCAAGTGGCTGTCACCCGAAAGGCCGAAACAACCCCTCGCTCTAGTAGAGGTGCCCAAGCCTGGGCCGGTTGTTCGGCCGAAACCAGCTGCCCCACCGATTGTGGTGGAACCTTCGCCTCCACAACCGAAATCGGGGGCGCCGACCAAGGAGTCTCGGTCGGGTCAGTGTCTGCCCTACAGGTTGTCGGTCACCCTCACCCCGTGCCCAAGCGGGCCAAGTATCCCTGACGGAGATACTGGACCGAGATTGCCCACGAGGCCTTCTCCGTGGCTGAAGCCATTGTTGCCCAGCCTTAAGCTCTGGCCGCGGCTGGCTTCCCGACTGCGCCCGGCCATGATGGCCAGGAAGTATGCGTCCCTACCGCTTTTGTCGGTTTTCCGAACACCCTCTGCAGAGGGTAAGTCACTGATAGCGTTTTACGGCATTCCGGGAACGCTAGGGATGTGGATAAGCCCCCCGACAAGGAGTCCAAAAAGCTGGACTATGCCGGGCGCAAGGTGTACGCTGTGTCCTCCCTAGGCCTCCGCCAGGCCAGCTCGGCCGTGTTGCTGGCACACTTTTCTCCCACGCCCTCATGGGCTCCCTGGATGAAGTGATCCCTCATCTCCCGGCCGACCTGCATACCACGGTCAAGCAGGTGCGGGATCAGGGAAAGGCGGTGGTGAAACAGCATCTCCAAATGGCTCTGGACATTGGAGACCCCTTTGCCAGATCAGTAGCGGCCGCAGTGGCCATGTGCCGTAGAGCGTGGCTGAGGATATCCACCTTCACGGCGGATACCCAGCATAAATTGGCAGACGTCCCCTTCTTGGAGACTGACCCGTTCGGCCCTGGAGTGGAAGGCCACCTCCAGCGGATCGAAAAGTCCAATGCTACCCTGGACTCTGTCACCTCCGCCCAGAAGGACAAGAGCCATCGTCAGCAACATAAGTCCTTTTGCCCTTCTACGCCTGCGAAACGTCCGGCCCAGCATCAGGGCCAGCAGGCTCGCGCTTGGCATCCCAAAGCCAAGCCTACGGCTTCCTCTTAATAGGAAGCAGGGAGGAAAAGGCCCAGGAGGTCCCTCAGCCGGCCTCTCCTCCAAGCCTGGCCAGTGACGGGTTGAGGGGTGTCTCTTCCAGCCTTGTTCCCCCCCCCCCGGGTTCCCCACGTTGGGGGATGGCTCCGCCACTTCCTTTCCGCCTGGTCCGCTATCACCATGGACCACTGGGTGTTGGAGGTGGTAGGAAAGGGCCTGCCTCTGGAGTTCGAGCAGGCCCCGCCATCACCCCTCGGGGGAGCTACGGGGTCCACAGCCTCTCTGTCGGCTCGCTGAGCCGACATTGCCCTGCTCCTCGAAAAAGTGGTGCTCAGGAAGGTGGCGGATCCTCCACCAGACCCGGGGTTTGTGTCCAGGTACTTTCTGGTCCTGAAACAGACGGGGTGCTGGCGCCCTATTCTAGACCTGCACGACCTGAACAGGTTCCTTAGATCTCGAACCTTCAGGATGGTCACTCTGGCTCACATCATTCCATCCTTGGAACGAGGCGTGTGGTTCTATTCTCTGGACCTCCAGGACACGTTCTTTCATGTCCCAATCCGTCCATCCGGCCAGAGATTCCTCCTCTTCATGGCAGAGGGATCCCTCTAAGAGTTCCAGGCCATGCTCTTCGGCCTTTCCCTAGCTTCCAGGGTCTTCACCAAATGCATGGCAGTGGTGACAGCATTCCTGTGACGCCGAAGGGTCCTGGTGTACCCCTACCTGGACGACTGGCTGATTGCAGTCTCCTCCAGAATGGAGGTGGAGTGGTCCGGGGATCTGGCCCTTCAGGTTTGCTCTCAGGTTAGCCTCATCAACGAGGCCAAGTCAGAACATGTGCCAAAGCAGGTGATACAATTCACTGGGGCAGAGCTCGACTCCCTACAAGCCAGAGCATGGCTTCCGGCGGACAGGACCAAGGTTCTTTCCTCCTTTGCACAATAATTTCAGGTTGGGCAATTGCGCCCTGCCCGGGACTTCCTGCGCCTCCTTTACTTCATGGAGGCCTGCACCAGCGTGGTCCATTGGGCCCGTTGGTACATGCGTCCCCTTCAGTGGGGGGCTGGCCGGCCAGTGGTCACAGCACTCCGATCCCCTGGATCAGCTAGTGACAGTGACCCAGGGGATGTGGAACGCCCTCTAGTGGTGGACCGTTCCAGCACATCTGCAGGGGCATCCCGTTTGTCCGCCCAAGCCGACGGTCTCTCTATTGACCGATGCCTCTCTGATGGGTGGGGTGCCCATCTGGGGAGCACAGGCGCCACGGCTTCTGGTCCCCTAGGGAGTCGATGCCACATCAACCTGCTGGAGCCCGGTTCGTCTAGCCCTCGCCTTCGCTCCGTTTATACGGCGTCAAGTGGTTCAGGTCCAGATGGACAATACCACGGCCATGTACTGCCTAAACCGCCAGGGCGGGACGCGCTCCAGGCCTCTGCAGGGAAGCTCTCCGCATTTGGTCCCTCGTGCGCAGCCTGGAGGCGGATCTCCTTGCCATCCATGTGGCAGAAGCCTCCAACATTCTGGCCGATGCCCTATGCAAGATAGGGGCTGCTTCCCAGGAGTGGTCTCTCCTGCCAGAGGTAGTACAAGATCTGTTCTCCCACTGGGGCATGCCTCAGGTGGACCTGTTTGCCTCCAGGGAGAATGCGAAGCTGAGACTGTTTCATGCCCACCCCCTCAGCAGGGGGATGCGTTCTCGAGGCCGTGGACCCCTGGCCTCTTCTACGCCTTTCCCCCATTTCACTTGATCCACAAGGTGCTTCTCAAGGCGAGGAGGGACAAGGCGCAGGTGATTCTGGTAGCCCCAGACTGGCCCGCCAGTTCTGGTATGACAGATCTTCTCAGTCTCAGCTCCAGGCTCCGAGTGGCTTCCAGCCGCCCGGACCTGATCTCGGTCAATCAGGGGAAGGTATTCCATTCGGACCTTCAATCCCTGCACCTGACGGCCTGGTTCCTGAGCGGCTAGAGTTCCAGGCCTTGGGTCTCTCCGACGAGGTCCTCAGCGTTGTTGAGGCGTCCCGTAAGGAGTCGACCAGGAAGTGCTACGCCTTTAAATGGAAGAGATTCTCCATTTGGCGTCAGGGCAAGGGCCTGGACCCTTTCTCCTGCTCATTGTGAAGCATTCTGGACTACCTGTGGTCTCTTTCTCAGCAAGGGCTTCGGTCGATGACCCTTAAGGTGCACCTGGCAGCCATCTCTGCTTACTGGGCACGGGCTGGGAAGCAGTCGGTGGCGCAGGAGAAGGTGGTCGGGCGCTTTTTCAAAGGCCTTGATCACATATCCCCTTCGGTGTGAGAACCTCCACCTCCGGGGATCTAATGCTTGTATTGGCTAAGCTCATGGGCAAGCCATTTGAACCGATGCATAGGTGTGACATCTCTCACCTGTCGTGGGAGACCGCCTTCTTGGTGGCTATCACGTCCGCCAGAAGGATGGGAGAGCTCCAGGCACTTTCCATCGAGTCTCCTTATCTGGTCTTCCACAGGGACAAGGTCGTCCTGCGCCCCACCTGAAATTCCTTCTGAAGGTGGTGTCGGAGTTTCTCCTTAACCAGGTGTTAACTCTGCCAGTGTTCTACCCCAGTCACACCTCGGAGGCCGAATATAGGCTCCATACTTTGGACCCTAGAAGAGCGCTCGCTTATTACAAGGAGCGGACGGCTGTAGTTCGGGGAGAGGTTCGCCAGCTGTTTGTCTCCTATGCTGAAGCCGCACCTGGTAGACCTGCAGCCAAGCGGACGATAGGCAGGTGGGTCACCTCCTGCATAGATCTCTGCTATAGGTTGGCGGGCATGGAGCCTCCCAGAGGGATAAGAGCTCGTTCTACCCGCCATACTGCTGCATCCGGTGGCTGCTTCCAGGGACGTCCCTATCCAGGAAATCTGCAGGGCTGCTACCTGGAAGTCAGCACACACCTTCATCACCCACTACCACATCGACCTCGAGTCACGCCAGGATGCTGGTTTTGGGGCCTTAGTTCTTCAGTCATTATTCCCTAAGTAGGGGGTGTGCGCCTTGCCTCCCTCCTCCCGGAGAACTGCTAGGAGTCTGCCAGACAGTGTGGATGAACAACATATCCATGTCCCTAGAAATACAGGTTACTCACCTGTAACAGGAGTTCTAGGAATGGTATATAATGTTCATACCACGACATCTCCAACTTCTGTCATGCTAGCTCAGCGGGCTAGATCTGGCGTCATGGGGCGAGACGAGAGTTTTACCACCCGGGTGGGTGGGAGGAGCCAGCTTGAAGACCTTCCGGCAAGATTTAAAGCGGCAAGTAATCTGCCAGACAGTGTGGATGAACAACACATACCATTCCTAGAACTCCTGTTACAGGTGAGTAACCTGTATTTCTTATCTCGCCATCGACTCACCAGTATCGGCCTGTCGGTCTCTTTTCTAGCGTATGACAAATACAGAACTATGAAGAATTTCTTCTCTTTTGGCTCTGCTCAACTGATGTCCTCTCCAACTCCATCTTGAAAGGGTCACCACTCGAAGCGCGCCTGCCGCAAACAGATCCCCTTCAAGGATCCCCATTCGTCCTGCGTGTGCTGCCTAGGCCTGGACCACGACACCAAGGCCTGCTCCTTTTGCCAGGGTTTTAACAGCCGCACCAGGATCCCTGTCAGAAGGAACTTCAAGTATTTGTCTTACAAGAAGAGCTGAAAAGCATGGACCAGGAACCTTCCTCCCGGGGAGAATCTTCAAGCAAATACTATAAACACCGGGACAAGAACCGGGAAAAGGTGAGGTCCAGGCCTCCTACAGACCTCGGACTCCCGAAGCTCCGGCTCTAAATCGGACCACTCTCCCTCCAGGGCTCGGTCGCGCCCAGCGGTTCTTCATCGCTCCAGCCTCTGAAGAGTTCAGGCCCTCGACTTCAACACATTCAAGGCCTCTTCGGAGTCGGGTGAGCACCACAAATCTACCTTCCGTCGCGGGGCTACAGACTCCAGGTCAGTCTCCCAACCACCCCGAGGTCTGGATCAGGCGCCCCGGAAAACTAAGGACCTGACGTCCCTCAGACGGCCCACCACCCGCGATCAGCCAAGCATCCTCGGCGCTCACAGGAGCCGACACCAAGACACCTGTCGCCAGCCAGGCGTTTGCCAGGTCCGAAGACGTCAGCCAGGGGACCGATGTCGGCTACCCCAAGGCGGAAGACCGCACCTTCATCGCCGGCGGATGCCGGTCGGAGGGAACTCTACAGAGGAGGACGCCACACAGCCCAAAGACCAGGCGGGTGAAATCGAGGATGCCGGGATCCCATGGGAACCCTCCCTGAAGCGGGAGACCCCCGGGGACCATACGTCCGGCAACAGACCACCGGGTCCGTTGTCGACTATGAACCTTGCGGAGGTAAAGGAGCTCTTTACCTTTTGGCGGGACACCATCAAGAAGGATGTGATCCTCGCACGTCCTCCTCTGATTACTCCTCTTCCTCCTACTCCTTCACTGCCTACACCCCCCCCCCCCTCCACCTAAGGGGCCCATAGGATGACCTCCATCCCCCAGGGAGCAAACTCCACCTCCTAGTGGTAGATCTTCCGACAGGAGAAGGCCTCCCTCCAGATCCCCCTCAGGGTCACCCACCCCAAAAGACCAGATGATGCCGGTACACTCAGTCGGAGGATTACAGGTCAGATACGTCTGAGTATTCCAGATCACCTTCTTCTCTCAGTATTCCCTCTCCTGACCCACATGACCTATCCAGGTCCCCTCCTGATGATCCCTCCTTCGCTGAGATCATGAGGCACATCCAGGAGAACATGGGGTGGGATGCTGAGGAGCTTGACCCCGGGCGACAATGCCTTGCCCGCTACCTTTGGCAAAAAGACCTGAAGCCTATGGTAGTGCCGCCATTGGTGGATACCTTTGCGGACGTCACAAAGGCTGCGTGGAAACGTCTGCATTCCACTCCCGCGGTGCCGACGAAGGCTGACTGCCTATACAAGGCCCCTAGGGAGGACCAGTATTTGGCAAATCACCCTCTGGCTGATTCCCTGGTCATCACTGCTTCACATGACCAGTCTCGGAGACCACAGTATATGAGCACTCAGCCACCAGACCAGGAATCCAAGCAATCGGATGCCCTGGGAAGGCGCACATATGTGGCTGCTACTTGTGCCATCAGGTCACTGAACTATCTGACCCATATGGTTCAGATCTTATTTCGAGATGCAGCTCTTGTAGTAGGTTACACCATTAGGACTGAAGCAGTCAGGCATCAGGACCCCACGGAAATTTTCTAGCTAGCAGTCTTCATCGGGGACCGCCTCCAAGGTCGATCCCGGCCCCGACATCAGGCGTAGTACATAAGGAGGCGGTCCTCCCACAATCCTCAGTTCTTTTACCGCCGTCGACATTGCAAGTATCGGCCTCTCGGTCCTTTTCTAGCATGCGACGACCTTAGAGCCACAACGTTCTCGTCTTTCTTCTCAATTTTGGATCCAACTGATGTCCTCTCCAAATACTTCTCTGGAAGGTCTGTCCAGTGTGCCTGCAGCAAACAGATCCCCTTCAAGGATCCTCACTCGGCCTGCGTGCGCTGCCTAGGCCCGGAACACGACACCGAGGCCTGCTCCTTCTGCCAGGGCTTCAACAGTCACACCAGGATCCGCCGCCAGAAGGCCCTTCAAGCGTTTCTCTTAGAGGAGAAACTGAAGACCATGGACAAGGAACCTTCCTCCGGGGGGAGTAGTCGGGTAAAACCCACAAGCACCGGGATAAACACTGGAAGAAAGAAAGGCCCAGGGCCTCGGACTCCTGAAGCTCCGGCTCTCGGTCAGACCACTCTCCCTCCAGGGCTCAATCGGAATCTCCCCCCGGTTCAGGTCAGATCCTCCAGCGGCTCCTCTTCTCTGCAGCCCCTTAAGACTTGCAGGCCGTCGGCATCGTCCACTCCATCTAAGGCCTTGTCTAAGTCTGGCGAGTGCCACAAATCTTCCTCCCGCTGTTGGGACTCCGACGCCAGGTCGGTTTCCCAGCCTTCGCATGGGTCAGACCGGTTTCCTCGCCAGAGCCGACGTCAGCCCACCCAACGGCCAAGCATCACCGGCGCTCCCTGGAGCCGGCGACAGCAAAACACCAGTCATCGGCCAGGCATTCGCCTCTGAGGACGTCGGCCAGGGGACAGACGTCGGCTACCCCAGAGGAGAGGGACCGGACCACCGTCGCCGGCTGACGTCTGTCGGAAGGACTCATTGGAAGAGGATAACACGCAGCCTGAGGACCAGGCAGGCGACACCGGAGATGCTGGGCTCCCACGGGAACCTTCCCCGGAGCGGAAGACCCCCGGGGACCCGACCCTGGCGGACGGGCCACCGGCGCCTGGCTCGTTGTCGGGCATGAACTTGGCAGAGGTAAAGGAGCTCTTTACCTTCTGGTGGGACACCATCAGAAAAGATGTGGTCGCCACACACCCTCCTCCTACTCCGGCTCCACCTCCACCCACTTCTTCACCGCCCTCGCCCCACCTCCGCCCAAGGGGCCCTGGGGCGATCGCCCAACAAGGAGCGAACGCCACCTCCTCGGGGCAGATCCTCAGGAGAAGACCTTACTGTAGATCCACCTCAGGGTCACCCAGTCCTAAGAGACCCAGACGATACCGGTACACCCCGTCTGTGGAGGATTCTAGATCTGACACCTCAGGGTGCCCTAGATCTCCTCCTCCCATCAGCATTCCCTCTCCGGATGATCCCTCTTTCACGGACATCATGAGGCACATCCGGGAGAATATGGGGTGGGATGCTGAAGAAAACGACCCCGAGACAGCACTTTGCCGCTACCTTGGCAGAAAGACCCAAAGTCTCTGGTAGTGCCACCCTTGGTGGATACCTTTGCGGACGTCACCAAGGCTGCCTGGAAACGTCCGCATTCTACTCCGGTAGTGCCGAAGAAGGCTGACCGCCTATACAAGGCCCCTAGGTAGGACCAGTATCTGGCGAACCATCCTCTGGCTGACTCCATGGTCATCACTGCCTCGCATGACCAGTCTGAGACCTCAGCATTTGAGCACACAGCCACCGGACCCGGAATCCAAGCAATTGGATGTCCTGGGTAGGTGCACTTACGCGGCTGCGACTTGCGCCATCAAGTCACTGAATTACCTCACTCACATGGTTCAATTCCAGAACGCACTGTGGGAACAGGGACAGGACCTGGTTGAGAAGATGCCCGATGGCGACCAAAAGGAGGAGCTCTTGAACCTCCTCCGCACGGGTTCGGATGTGGGGACCCAGGTGCTCAGAGCATCATATGATTCTGTGGACTCTTCAGCCAGAGCTGCAGCCTCAGGCATGTGTCTCCGGAGACGCTCTTGGCTCCGTGTCTCCGGTTTACCAGGGCGTCAAAAGAACATCTTAGGCGTCCTTCATCAGCGAGGTCCTATTTGGTGAAGCCTCCAAGAAGGTGATCACCAAACTTTAGGACACAGGGAAGGCAGTCAGATCTGTACAGGCCATGTACAGGTCTCGCCCAGTTCCTTTCGTGAGGAACCAGAGGCGCATGTCGGCGGATACGACAACAGCCACGCTCCGCCAACAGCAGCAGAGGGCACTTTCACCCGCAAAGCCCAGGCTAAGTCATCCCCAGGCAGAGGCCAACGATTTGCAAAGTCGGCCCAGCCTGCGGGATCGAACACTGCCACAGCATGACTCCTTCCCGGCCCCCACCCCTCCTCAGGATCAATGGGAAAAGAAGGTTGGGGTGCTTTGCACGCCACCTGCCAGGGTGGCTGTCTATCACCACCGACAGGTGGGTTCTGCAACTGGTCAAAAAAGGCCACTATATAGAATTTGTAGGCAGCCCACCTACAAGACCTCCCCTGCTTTCCCGCTACTCGGGTCAGCATGCCCTGCTCATACTGCAGGAGGTGCTCGCGCTTCTGGAAAAAGAAGCCTTGGAGCACGTTCCAGAGAACCAGAGAGGACTAGGGTACTATTCTCACTTCTTCCTGGTTCCAAAGAAAACAGGGGACTTCCGTCAAATACTGGACCTCAGCGACCTCAACCTGTCGGTCGCTTACTAACGCTTCCGCATGGTGACCCTTCCAGCCCTAATTCCCATGTTGAAGCGAGACGCGGTTCTGGCGTCTTTGGACATGCAGGACGCCTACCTGCTCATTCCAATTGCTCAAGCGCACCGGAGGTTCCCGCGCTTCGAGTTTCAGAGCCGCCATTATCAGTTCCGAGCTCTTCCCTTCGGGCTGTCATCAGCACCTCGCGTTTTTACGAAGTGCATGGCGGTCATAGGGGTGTCTCTGAGGAGACAAGGCCACTACGTGTTTCCCATACCTGGACAACTGGCTTCTCATGGCACCTTCCAGGGAGGCACCGATGACGGCCATTCACTGCACCCAGTCCCTTTTTCAATCATTGGGTATCCTCATCAACTACGGGAAGTCACTCCTGGTGCTGTCCCAGAAACTGCTGTTTATAGGAGCAGTTTTGGACACCATCAGAGGGAAAGCTTTTCTTCCCTCTGACAGAGCGGAACACATCAGATCCCTCATCAGGGACCTGTCAGTGAAGAAGACCGTCCCGGCCAGATTGGTCCTTTGCCTGCTCGGACACATGGCTGCGGCCATTGCAACAGTCCCGATGGCGCGGCTCCACATGCGGGTACCCCAGTGGATGCTAAAGGTGCAATGGGACCAAAGGCAAGACCATCTGCAGCAGCCAGTTCAAATCACGAATGCCATGATTGGGATTAGTGGTGGCTAGATCAAGGAACCTCTCCGTGGGGTTCCCGCCATGCGCAATCCTCTGACTGTGACTTTCTTCACAGGCGCCTCCAGGGCTCGGTGGGAGCACACCTGGACGGTGTTCGGTCTCGGGGCCTTTGGACAGCCCAGGAATCTCATCTCCACATCAACATTTTGGAAATGAGGGCAGTCCTTTACGCTCTGCAGGCCTTCCAGTCAGAGATTCCACCAGGTACACTCCTGTTACAAACAGACAATACCGCGGTGATGTATTACCGCAACAAACAAGGAGGCACTCACTCCTACCCGCTTTGCAGGGAGGTCATGAGAGTGTGGGAGTGGATATTGCAACACGGCGCAAACCTAATTGCAGTACACGTCCCAGGAGTGGACAACACTGTCGCAGACAGTCTGAGTCGCTCTCAGGCCAGAATCCACGAGTGGGAACTTCTACAGGAGGTGGCAGAGGATCTGTTTCACAGATGGGGCACTCCAGAGTTGGACCATTTCGTGTCCCCATCCAACGCAAAACTGCCCAATTTTTGCTCGCTAGATCCAGGGCCTGGTGTTTTCTGGTGAGACGCGTTGTCCGTCTCCTGGGCGGGCAGATTCCTCTATGCCTTCCCTCCTTTCCCGTTGATCCAGAGTGTTCTCTCGCAGGGAGCAAGCGACGCTCATTTTGATCACGCCTTTCTGGCCCAGACAAATTCAGTTCCCTCTTCTGCCATCAGTTATCCCGGGAACCTCCAGTTCCTTTGCCAGTCAACTCCCATCTATTGTCTCAGGAGGCGGGTTCATTGGTCCATCCAGACTTACTTTCATTGAACCTGCACGTTTGGCTCCTAAAGACATAGCAAAGATGCAATACGGGGTCTTGCAAGAAGTGGCAGATGTACTCTCTGCCGCCAGAAAACCGTCAACCCACGTAACGTATGCCATGAAATGGCGTAGATTCTGTTTGTGGGCTCAAGCGCGTGGTTTCTCGCCGTTAGACTGTCCCGAAAAGCTGGTTCTGGACTACCTGCTTTCCCTTTTTCATTCCGGATTGGCTTCCTCCTCGATTAAAGTGCACCTTTGTGCAATTTCTGCTTACCATGCCCTGGTAGGCCACTGGACAGTGGCCCAGCTGGACACTACTCATGCCTTTTTAAAGGGAGTCCTCCACCTTAGGCTGTCCATCAAGGATCCGATTCTTCCTTGGGACTTGCCCTTTGTCCTGGAGCAGCTTACGCTGCCACCTTTTGAACCAGCCACGGATTGCGAGCTATGTTTTATCTTGGAAAACGTTATTTTTAGTTGCTGTTACTTTGGCGAGAAGCATCTCGGAATTGCACGCTCTTATGTGCAAAGAGCCTTGTTTGGTTTTCCATCAGGACAGGTATCCCTAAGGACTAACCCAAAGTTTTTGCCTAAGGTGGTTTCAGCCCTCATGCTTAACCAGGATATTGATTTACCAGTGTATTTCCCAAGGTACACTAATCAAGGAGAAGCCCTTCTGCACACCCTCGATGTGCATCGGTGCCTCAGATATTATCTGACCAGAACCAAACAGTTTTGAAAGGCGGACCAACTTTTTGTCTCCTTTGCTCACAGAATGAAAGGAGCTCCTGTCTCCAGTCACTCTTGAGGTGGCTCATCCAGTGCATCACTTTCTGTTATGACAAGTGCAATAAACCCTTACCAGGTGCGGTCAAGGGTCATTCCACAAGAGGGGTGGCTACTTCATTTGCGGCGTTAAAGAACGTCTCCACCTCAGCTATTTGCGCTGCAGCTACTTGGAGCTCTGTGCATTCCTTTGTCAGGCATTACAGTCTGGACATTGCATTGAGGCGAAGAGCAGGGTTCGGCCTAGCCGTCCTTCAGGGACTTCTGTCCTAGGCTCGAGTAATATCGAGATCTCTAACTTTCCTCCTCCCAGTGGCGCAGGATTGCCACTGTTGCTTGGAAATCAGTCCTAATGGTGTAACCTGCTGCAAGAGCTGTGTCTCGAAGTAAGATAATACAGTTACGTAAGAACTTACTGTCATAGTAGATCTTTGAGAACAGCTCTTGCAGCAGGCACTTTCCCTGCCACCATCCCCGCTGGAGGTAGGTCACAGTCAAGCATCCATATCATAAGATGGTACATTCCTATTGCCTTGTTTTGCCATCTGATAGCGGATCCTTGGTCTCCTCTTCTGATGTCATCCACCGGCCGGAAGTCTCCTGCAGGAGAACTGAGGATTATGGGGGGGGGGGCTGCCTCCTTATGTACTATGCCTGACGGTGGGGGCGGGACTGACATCGGAGGCGGTCCCCACTGAAGACTGCTAGCTAGAAAATTTCCGTGGTGTCCTGGCGCCTGCCGGCTTCAGTCCTGATGGTGTAACCTGCTGCAAGAGCTGTTCTCGAAGATCTACTGTTACGGTAAGTTCTTACGTAACTGTACTTTACATAAGAACTTACTGTAACAGTAGATCTTTGAGAGGAGCTCTTGCAGCAGGTGTTACTTTCCCACCCGCCTTCCCACTCGAGGTTGTGCAGATCCATCGTCATCTACATCTCCGAGTGCTTTGTCTCCTTCTCGTCAGGGTTTGTTCGTGGGCCTTGGGGGAACTGAGGTGGAGCTGGGTCCGCCACCTTTTGTACCAGGGCTGACGCCGGGGTGGGGCAGACATTGGGGGTGGTTCCTGCTGTATACTGCTGGCTGAAAAGGTTTCTGGAGGATCCAGGTGCCTGTGGCATAGTCCTGATTGATATAGCCTGCTGCAAGAGCGCCTCTCGAAGATCTGCTCTTATGGTAAGTTCTTACCAATGCCAGGAGCCTTAGCAACAAGATGGAAGATCTGGAGGCTGTCATGGTGCAGTCAGACCTGGACATTGTGGCCATCACTGAAACCTGGTGTAATGGTAACCATGACTGGGAAATGGCCGTACCTGGCTACAACATATTCAGAAGAGGCAGGGCAGGTACGAAGGGAGGAGGAGTGGCACTGTATATGAAAAATGATATAAGGGCCACAGAGATCCAGGAGGAACAAAATGGGGGAGAGGCACTGGGGGTTAAGCTGGAAAGGAAAATGGGGCCAGCCATCTGCACAGGTGTGGTCTATCAACCACCTGCACAGGAGGAAGAAACAGGGAGCTGATGCTAGCCATCCAAAGGATGGCAGACAAGGCTGAGGTAGTACTGGTGGGAGACTTCAATATTCCAGACGTGGACTGGAGCATCCCAGCAGTAGCATCAACTAGGAGCAGATTTATCCTGGACTCCCTTCAGGGTGCCTTCCTCAAGCAACTGGTCATGGAACCAACTCGGCAGAAGGCAATACTGGACCTTGTGCTCATAAACGGGAACAGTGTGATGGGGGTAACAGTGGGGGAGTACCTGGGGAACAGTGACCACCAGTCATTGTGGTTTGAAATCACAGAAAAAGCAGAACCAAACCGCACAAAAACACGTATTCTGGATTTTAGGGGGCAGACTTTGGGAAAATGGGGAGCTACTTGAAAGAGGCATTAAGGGGAGTGGAACAGGAATCGGGTTGAGGAACAGTGGACAGTATTTAAAATGGGGATTACAAGAGCAAGAGAATTATGCATTAAGCAGGTCAGCAAAAGGAAGAGGAGACCATTATGGTTTTCCAGAGAGGTAGCAAAGAAAGTTAAAGCCAAAACGAGTGCATTCAGGTAATACAAAAAGACACAGGCAGAAGGGGATAGGGAGAAGTACCAGGGGAAGCAAAGGAGGCGGGGAGGTCAGTAAGGGAAGCCAAAGCTCAGACAGAAGAACACATTGCAAAATCAGTGGGTAGAGGGGACAGAACCTTTTATAGGTACGTAAGTGAAAAAAGAAAGGCAAAGGGAGGGATAGTGAGACTGAAGGGGGAGGATGGGGGCTGCGTGGAGGATGACAACAGTAAAGCTGACATTGAACAGGTATTTCTGCTCTGTCTTTACTGAGGAAGAGGAGGGTAATGGGTCTGAATGGAGTACAAGGGGTGAGAGGCTCACATTGGATATGGGCAAGGAAGGAGTGGAATCTGGCACAAGAGTGCTGGACTTCAGGAGGGCTGACTTTGGGAGGATGGGGGAAGTGGTAAAAGGGTACCTGGCCAGAATTCAATCTAGTATGGATACTAACCAGAGATGGGAGCTCATAAAGTTGGGGATAGTGGAGGCAACCAAACCTGCTGCAAAGCCCAGAGCAAGAAGGCTAGGGCTAAGAAACCGAGCTGGTTGAGCAAGGAGGTCATGGAAAGGTAAGGAGGAAAAGAGCTGCCTTTAGGAAATACAAGAAAACAGGGAGGGGAGGACAGAGGGAGTACTTGACAGAATTGAAGGAGGTGACAAGGGCAGTAAGGGAGCCAAAGCATCTCTGGAACTCAGGCTGGCACAAGGCATTAGAAGGGGAGAAGGACTTCTTAAGTACATCAGGAGAAAAGGAGCTGTAAGGACCACATAGTAAGAATTAGGAAGGAGGGGTTGGGTGGAAGCAGGGTACGATAAGGCGGAAGCACTAAATGAGTACTTCTGCTCAGTATTTACTAAAGAGAAGAGGGGGGTGACACCCAAGATGGGTGAAATGGCAGACGCAGGGGGGGAAGTGGTGACAGATGGGGAAATCATGGAGGGCAGAGTTCGAGAGGGTTTGAAGGCACTGAGGGGTGGACAAGGCACCAGGCCCAGATAGCATCCACCCCAGGGTACTGAAGGAGCTGGCAGAGGTCCTTGCAGGACCTTTGGCAGACCTATTTAATGCCTCACTACATTCGGGTGTACCTCAGGACTGGAGGATGGCTCATGTGGTGCCCCTCCACAAGAGTGGCCCCAAGGATGAACCGGGAAACTACAGACCAGTGAGCCTCACATCCATCGTGGGTAAGCTAATGGAGACTATCCTGAAGGAGAGGCTGGTGGCCCTCTTAGAGGCCAAAGGACTACAGGACAGCACTTCATACGTGGCCGATCCTGCCAAACCAACCTGGTCGGGTTCTATGACTGGGTAACTAGGCAACTGGACAGGGGACATGCAGTGGATGTCCTGTATCTGGACTTCAGTAAGGCATTGACTCAGTTCCACATGGAAGGCTGGGAAGGAAGTTAGTAGGCACGGGCAGGTGCAATGCTGGTGAGATGGGTAGGAAACTGGCTGCAGGGAAGGCAACAGAGGTGGTGGTGGGTGGGGAGCTCTCACACCAAGGGCAGTGACGAGCTTGTCCACAGGGCTCGATGTTGGGACCAGTGTTGTTTGGGATATTCATTGCAGACATATCATGGGACATCAAGAGCAAGATCAGTCTGTTTGCTGATGATACCAAGGTTGGCGCGGTGGTGGATGACCTAGGGGGATGGCAGGGGTTGCAGGATGATCTGGCAAAGCTTGAAACCTGGTCAGACACCTGGCAACTGGGCTTTAATGCCAAAAAGTGCAAGGTGATGCATTTTGGGATGAAGAACCCAAGGAGGACTTACCAGCTAGGGGGAGTGCAGCTAGCCCAGACAGAGGAGGAGAAGGATCTGGGTGTGCTCATCACAGGGTCAATGAACAACTCGGCACAGTGTAGGAAGGCAGTTGCAAAGGCCAACAGAATGCTGGGTTGTATTGCAAGGGGTATATCCTCAAGGAGGGAGGAGATTCTGCCACTGTATAGGTCATTAGTTAGACCACACCTGGAGTACTGCGTGCAGTTCTGGCGTCTGTATCTGAAGAGGGACATTAAGTTACTGGAGGGAGTGCAGCGCAGGGCGACAAAGATGATCAAGGGTCTGGGGGACTTATCATATGAGAGGAAGTTGAAGGAGTTGAACATGTACTCACTGGAGGAGAGGAGAGGAGAGACAGGGTGGACATGATTGAAACCTTTAAATACATGAAAGGAAAAAAAAGACAGGTACAGAGGGGCTGTTCAAAGTAAGGGAAGGGAGGGCCACCAGGGGCCATGATACGAGACTGGAGCGAGGAAGGTTCAGGAGGGAGATGAGGAGACACTTTTTTACAGAGAGGGTGGTGGCTGGGTGGAATGCGTTACCTGCAGAAGTGGTATGCAGTAGAACAGTGGACTGCTTCAAACGAGGATGGGACAGGACAAGGGGGAGGGTTAATGAAGGGGAAGGGTGGAAGGGAGGGGCAGCTGCAGAATAAGGGGTGCTAGCTGCACATTCGAGCAGACTTGATAGACCTCTAGGCCTTTATCTGCTGGCAAATTTCGTATGTTCGTAGAATGGTGCAGAAATGGACACAGGTCCCTTTACACGAGAAAGGGTCCTGAAGGAACTGGAAGTAGTAAGAGTTGAAAAAACAATGAGGCCAGATGGGGTGCACCCTAGGGTCCTTAAAGAACTAAGAGAAGTGGTGGCTGAACCTCTGGCTATCCTGTTATAGCCAATCACTGGAAACGGGGGAGGTACACAAAGACTGGGGGACAGATGTAGTCCCCTTATACAAAAGGGGGAACTACAGACCAGTCAGCCTCACCTTGGTAGTGCGGAAGATCATGGAAGCACTACTGAAGGAGAGATTGGTGGAACATCTGGTTGTCAATGGACTACAGGACCCAAGGCAGCATGGTTTCACCAGGGGGAGGTCATGTCAGACCAACCTCGTTGAATTTTTTGACTGGGTGACTAGGGAGGTGGATCAGGGAAGGGCAGTGGACATGGCGTATCTGGACTTCAGCAAGGCCTTTGGCACTATGCCACATAGAAAACTATTACACAAACTGGGGAATATGGGTGTGGGCAGGACAGTAGTGTGGTGGGTAGATAACTAGCTGGGTGGCAGGACACAGAGGGTGGTGGTAACTTGCTGTCACTCCACAGAAGGGAGAGTGACCAGTGGGGTACCACAGGGATCAGTGCTGGGACCGGTCCTATTCAACATCTTCATCAATGACATTGCACAGGACCTAGAAGGCAGAATTTCACTGTTCGCTGATGACACAAAGCTCTGTAACAGAGTAGATGCACCAGAGGGTGTAGACAGAATGAGAAGGGACCTGCAGAAACTTGAAGAGTGGTCAGGGGTTTGGCAGTTGAAATTCAATGCAAAGAAGTGCAAGATAATGCATATGGGGCGCAAAAACCCTGGCACAATATATCAGTTGGGGGGGTGAGGATATAGCTTGCACCAAGCAGGAAAGAGATCTTGGGGTTATCATCTCTGATGACCTCAAGATAGGGAAACTGTGTGACAAGGCAGCTGGTAAAGCAAATAGATGCTGGGATGCATAGGCAGGGGCATCACCAGCAGGAAAAGGGAGGTCATAATTCCACTATACAAGACACTAGTGAGGCCCCACGTGGAGTACAGTGCACTGTTCTGGAGACCTTACCTACGTAAGGACATAGACAGGGTAGAGAAGGTTCAGAGGAGGGCAACAAAGATGGTACATGGATTGCATCACAAGCCCTATGAGGACAGGTTGAAGGAACTGAATATGTACTCACTGGAGGAGAGGAGGGAAGAGGGGATATGATAGACATACAAGTATCTTACAGGGAGGAACAGGGTACAGGAATACACTATTTTTAAGCGAGAAAGATGTTCCAGGACTAGATGGCATGGTATGAAGTTGGAGGTAGGGCGATTCTTCCTCACGTTTCCTCTGAATGTCTTCACAGAACGGGTGGTGGACAAATGGAACACCCTGCCAGAGGAAGTGGTGGGGGGCTGAAACAATCACGGGATTTAAGAATGCATGGGGTAGACATAAAGGAATTCTGGAGGTCAGGGGTAAGGGGCAACAGACTTCTAGGAAAACATAAACTGAACTTACAAGCTCAAATGGGCAGACTGGGTGGGCCATAGGCCCTTATCTGCCAACACTGTCTATGTATCTATGTAACTACTATCTTCGACAAGAGCTCTTGCAACAGGTATGCTTTCCCTCCCACCTTCCCCCATGATTATATAAATTTTCTTCTCTCTGGGGGATGTTTAAACCTCCTCGGTTCCCCTTCCTTTATGCTAGCCCAGGTCTCCGGCAGGCGAACCGAGTTGGTGCTGGGACCACCCCTTTATACCATTGGTGATGGGGGCAGGGCCAACGTCGGGTTGGTGGTCCCCCGCCTTGGACTGGTAGCTAGAATTTTTTCTGTGGGGTCCTAGTGCCTGGCGGCATAGTCCTAATAGTTATTACCTGCTGCAGGAGCTCTTCTCGTAGGTCTACTGTTAACGGTAAATTCTTGCGTAACTGTAATTTTTTCTGTTACACCACTAAATCTACTTGCAGCTAAGAAGTAAAAACAAATGTCGTAGCGAGTTCAAGATGACGAACTTCCTCTTTCATTCTGCTTATCTCCCTGCACTTGCCCCAATGGCTACCTAACCTGAGAAGAGGTAAAATGCTTTGGGATACGATACAGTACAGCAAAGGCATGTAAAACCCGATCTTTGGGATATCTGTCATCAGGTTACACCATAAGAACCTTCGCCATCGGTGAAGGGGAATCTACACGAAAGCTTTTCAGCAGTTCAGTTGGGGCTGCCCATTGCCATCTATGTCCACTGACGTCATCAACCCTATATAGGCACGGGTGGCTCCGCTTTCTCCTCAGTTCTTTCCCGTTGTCAGCTTGCCTGTACGAGTCTCCACGGAAACTTCATCACAGTGCTGGTGCCTTTTTCAGCCTACAGACTTTTTTTTGTACTTTACCTAAATCTCTCTTGGATTTT
This sequence comes from Neoceratodus forsteri, assembly GCA_016271365.2. NCBI lineage: Eukaryota > Metazoa > Chordata > Ceratodontiformes > Ceratodontidae > Neoceratodus > Neoceratodus forsteri. The sequence continues at coordinate 1,338,784,872 of CM057449.1, read as the reverse complement.
TCTTTGTTTATGTCGCGAGTTAATCCTTCCTCTTCTCTTTTCCGTGACTGCGGAAAGATCGTCTCTACAGACGAACACTGTGTCTGCTTTCTTGGGCTTGACCACGATGTCTCAGACTGTGAGCTCTGCCAGAAGTTTAACCAGAAAACCCTCTGGTGATGCAAGAAGGCTCTCAAAAAATTCCTGATGGAACAGCAGGTAGTCTGCTCCCTAGCAGGGGGCCTTCAGGGCCCCTACCTCTCAGACGCCGAACAGCTCTTCTAGCTCCCAGGCCTCCAGACCCGATAAGTCCTCAAGGGGATGGGAAGTCGTAAAAGACAGGGATTGCAGCCGCCCCCTCCCGACTGCTATCCCGCTCCCCGGTAGCCTCTCCTTCGGGGGATCTTCGTCAGCTGCTCCGATGAACAGGCCAGCTGTCCAGGTCTCTGTGCCTACCAGACCCATACTGATAGCACCTTTGCCTTACACACACGGTGCCCAGCCATTGAATTCCAGGTCGTTAGCCCCTCCTCCTCCTCCGACCGTCCCGTCAAGGCCTGCACCTTCTCCCTTCTGGGCTACAGGCTTGTCTGTTTCCGAGAACACAGCCATAGGGTTGACACCTGTACTGTATACACACACAAACCCTGCCCGACATTTAGTATTGACCTGTACGAAGTACTGGTCAAGTTAATGAATGTACTCATTCAGCAGTTGGGTACCTTGAATAGGCCCTGTTCGTCGACCCTGGGAGACCCCCTGCAGGCTGCTGGCGAATCTGATGCCAGACCCAGAGAGGTTGAGGAGGTAGATGTAGAAGAGGAGTACCATCCTGATCTTACTCTCCTTGATGATGAGGAAGAGATCCAGATCTCAGAGAAGTTTGCTGCCTCCTCAGTCAGTGAGGACTCTGTGAAACATACCCTAAGGACCTCTCCTGAGGGTACCACATTCTTTAATGTCACGAAGCAGATCTTCCTGGACTAAGTCTCCATCACTCATTCACACTAGTGGGATAGCGCCAGAGGCGCTAGGACCAAGCGGGAGCCAAAAATGTTCTGAAGAAGGCCAGCACGAGGTAGGACCACGCCTGCGTGACGCCATAAGGATGACTCGCGCCTGTGTAGGCTATCTCGGCGTCGACCCTCCAACCGCTTGAGTTCCTTTTCTCCCGCCGTCGAGTGCGCTTGGATGTCGACATCGCTCGTCTGCCGGAGTCAGTTTTCATCTATACGACAGCAGCTTTTAGTGTTTAATTTAAACGTTTTAATTTAACTATTTAGTAGTAATTTTTATTTACTGAATAAGAAGATTATGAAGAAATTCTTTCCTGCCATCCACGGAGTCTTCCTTAGACGGTAGCAGTGACGGTAGGAAGACTTCGTTTGAAAGTTGTTATGGCAGAGGGGCTGTGCCCGGTCCGCCACCCTTAAGTAAAAGGGGGTCTGACTACGGACAGTCCTGTGCTCGGCGGGGAGGCCAGTCCACCGAAGCACGAATCTGGTGGTGCCGGGGATCCGGCTCCGCTTAGCCTCGAGCTCTTCTTCGTTTGGGAAAGAATCGGTGCCGCTCGAGGTTGCCCGTTGGTATGTCTGCATGAGGATTGTTCGTTGGTAGGGGCGATAGGCCTGAACCGACTTTCGTGGGTTCCCCCTTGGCTCCGCTCCTAACAGCTGCATTCTCAACTCCAGACTCTGTCCTCGTTGGAGTTCCGGTGAGCAGTTTCACCTCTGGGCTGCTCCTGTGGAGCCGGGGGTTTGACTCCGTTTTCCTGGTTGTGTTCCTGGTTTCGGGGCCTCGGAGCCATTGGACCGGAGCCGGGTCAATTGGATCTGAATGAGTGAGGTGCCCTCTTGGTGCCTTCGCCATCCTGTCAGCCCCTCGTGCCTACCCCCCTGTTCCTTTTCCATGCAGGGGCCAGCACGGGCACCACCTTTCTCTTCTTTTCCATGGTGTTTTTCCTGGCGTTGTGCTAGACACCTTGGTGGCGCTGCAGGTCCGGTGCCGTACCTCTGGTTTGGCATGAGTGCCACAGGCGGCACCACTGGTGTTTGGGTTGGCGCCATGGCTCGGTGCCGTGCTTGGCACCGTACTGGGTGCCGCAGTCAGCGTCGTGGCTTGTTCTGTGCCGTGGTCGGCTCCGTACTCTGTGCTGCAGTCGGCGCTGTGGCTCGGTGCCGTGGTCGGCACCGTGCTCTGTGCTGCAGTCGGCGCCGTGGATCACGCTGTGCTTGGCGCCATAGGTGCTTCATTGTTGGCACCGTTAGCGGTGCTGTGGGTGTCTCACGGTGACACTGATGCCTGCGGGCGGTGCCGGGCACCCGTGGGCGGCATGGGTGCTATGGGTTTCTTGGGTGCCATGGGCGTCGGGGGTGCCCTTGCGTGCCATTGCTGCCGTTGGTACCAAGGATACCCGCGGATTCTGCCGTGGGTGCCCTCTGGTGTCTCTCAGGTTGGCATGGTTACTGCTTGGTGCCCTCCTGTGCCCACGATTGATGCTAGCGCCGCGGGTGCCAGTTGGTGCTGTCTGGCGAACTGGGAAAGATCTGTGTTGCAGACCTCTCTTCCGCAGGACTTGTGTTGGGATGTTTCCATGGAATGAATTCCTATTCTGCGGATTATTTCACACATTTTAGTGGGTGGCGGTCTGCATCGGATCTCCTCACCCAGCGATTTTCCGCTGATGGGACTCTTCTGTTCTGTTTCTGTCAGCGGAATCTCTCATTCCGCTCAGCACTTTCTCAGCCCCCTACGTGGTGCCAAGCTCCTCGACACCCTTCCTGGTGGCGGAGTCTCTAGTGGCTCTAACCGAGACCTCTTTTTGGGGTCCTTCTGTGGTAGAAAGGCATCTGGATGAGTCTCTCCCTGTCCTTCTGGTCAGTGATACAGCGGATGACTCATTTTATATACTGAAAGACACGCCCTCTCTATCATCAGAGTCTGTGATGCAAGCTCTTTTAGTAGTTCATTTATGGGGTCCACCATAGTGTTCAGACTGGATCTGTGGACTATATACCTCTGCGTCTAGACTTTTTCAGTGGTCAAGACAATTACACTCTTTGGGACATTTTAATTCAATGGTCAGGAGCTACACAGACTGTCCCGCTCCTTTGATAGGGGTATACAGCCCGTTTTTGATGCTGCCCCTCTGGTGGCCGCCTCCACAGGTAGTTAACATCTGTCTAGCTATTATTAGTCCAGTCAGGGGTTCAGTTATGGATCTTCAGGCTCCTCCTGCTCCTCAGAGGATGACATCCTTGTCATTTCTGTATCAGGCAATCCTTGCCAAATAGCAGCCAGCAACCTTGTCGGCTCAGACTAATGATATTTAAAAAAAAAGGCGCAGAATTATCACAGCACAGGGCCTAGTTGGAATTTCCGATACCGCACTTGGATCTGATCAGGTTCCACCTCAACCCTGAGGCGGTCGTCTCTAAACCTCAGTAAAGAGTACCTGTTTTCTTCTACCCCTAGGGGGCAGTCCGATCCAGCGGTGGTATAGCTCACCTCTTTTCTCTAGAATTTCTCTTATTCTGAGATATTTCCAAAACCTAGGCATCTAACCAGTCTGTTAGTCCCTTTTTGTTTTTAATCAGGCTTTCTTCTCCTGATCAGAGCCTTGCAGCAGCAAGTGACTCTTCAGCAAGTGGAACTTAGATTCCTACTTCCATGTTTGCTTCAGCTTAACAGATGACATGCTTCTTTCTTGACCATTGGTCAAGTAGGTTCTTTCTAAGGTAACCCATAAATATTCACATAGTCATACTACCCTGAACCTACCTTTACCTCCGGCTCTTGCAGTTCCTGGGGTCCTTTACATTAGATTAGTGCATGTCTTTGACACTATTAATTTTGGTCCTAGATCAAATCGTGAGGCCAGGTTCTTGCGCTCTCCTAGAGTAGTTGCGGCTGCCTGGCAGACTTTAATTTTGCCCACATTGTGGTTGTCGGCAAGGTGACGATTACCATTCGGCGTTTATCTTGTAGGCACTATGTTATAGATGCTCTACAAGACAGCTCTTTTTATTAACAGGACAGTCTTGGCTGTCCTTTCTGAATGAACCCTATCTCCTACCACCCTACTCAGGGTTGTTGATTTTAACGGTACTCTCCCACTAGTGTGAATGAGTGATGGAGATTGTCCAGGAAGATATGGAAGTACGTTCTTACACGTAATTATTGATCTTCTTGGACAGTCTCCATCACTCATTCACCCTCCCTACCCCCTGGGTTCACTCGTTTTTCTTTCCTGGTCTTCGTGGCCTATGGTTCGGACTGTGAAGACATTGTTCTTTGACCTTTCTTACAAAGGCCATCTGGGCCCTCTCAGGCCCAGAAACTTAGAATGATTTATTCTCATTAGTTACGCTGCACCTCCTTGGTCGAAAAGGTACTGAGGCGGTTGGAGGGTAGACGCCAAGATAGCCTACACAGGCGCGAGTCAGTCTCGCGCGTGCGTGGTCCTACCTCGGCGCCGGCCCTTCAGAAAATTTTTGGCTCCCGCTTGGTCCTAGCGCCTCCGGGGCTATCCAACTAGTGTGAATGAGTGATGGAGACTGTCCAAGAAGATCAATAATTACGGTAAGTACGTAATTTCCATTTGTCTTCCACTATGAGCTTCCAGACTGAGGAAGAGGATATCACTAGGAAGGACCTGGTGGATTTCCTGGAGCTTCCAGTATTGAAGACTGCAACTACGGCAGCCTGGTACAGGTAAGACATGGTGCCATTCATGCCACGCAGGGCGGACAAACTTTATAACGCCCGTCGGGGTCTTCCTTAATTTTCTGTCCTAGCTGAAACTAATTGGTGGTCATCATGGCAGCTCATGACAGATCTAAGGTGCCTAAACACCTTAGTTTCCTTCTCCCAGACAAGGAATCTCACCAGATTGACCTCGGGGGTTGGGGGTTATGTCTCATCCCCCTCCTTAGGTCTGAGGATTGCAAATTCTGTCATACATGATTAAATAAAATGCCAGCTGGAGAAAGGGCAAAGCTGCTGTTCAGGCGCTCCCTGGTGACTCTCAAAAGCAGGAATTGCTTTAGTGTTTGAAGGCTGCTGAGGATGTCAGCAAACCTCTTTGACTTTGATGGCAGATAAGGACCACTTGGCCCACCCAGTCTGCCCATTTCCCTACCTACTGGATAAGCTACAGATTCTAGTTGACCAACAGTCTACTTTCTGCCACCCCACTACAACTGCCTTGTATCTGTCCCATGCATGTTTGAATTCCCCCACTGTTTTAGCCCCAACAACCTCCCCAGGAAGGCAGTTCCACGCATCCACCACTCTCTACGTGAAAAAAGATTTCCTCACAGTACTCCGAGCCATCCCCCCCCTCTATCTTTAAATTGTGTCCCCTTGTTCTTACACATCTCTTTTTCTGAAAGATGCTACCCTCCTGGACTTTGTTGGTTCCCTTGAGGTACTTGAATGTTTCTATCATGTCCCCCGTCCCTCCTTTCAATAAGGGTATAGATATTAAGCTCTTTCAGTCTCCCTTCATATGATTTCTGATGCAGACCCAGCACCGTTTTAGTTGCCCTCCTCTGGACTGCTTCCATCCTGTCTATGTCCTTGCGTAGATGAGGTCTCCAAAACTGCACATAGTACTCCAGATGGGGTCTCACCAGCTGTCTGTACAGAGGGATAACCACTTCCCTTTTTCTACTTGTGATGCCCCTTTCTGTGCATCCCAGTATCCCCCTGGCCCTCCTCACTGACTTCTCGCATTGCTTACCCACCTTTAGATCATCCGATATGACTACCCCCAAGTCCCGCTCTATTGTTGTTGTTAGTACCTCCCCTGCTATTGTGTACTCTTCTCCTGGGTTTTTGTTTCCCAGGTGCGTTACTTTGCACTTCTTTGCATTGAATCTAAGTTGCCATATGTCTGACCATTCCTCCAACCTTGCCAAGTCCCTTCTCATGCTTTCTCCCCCCCTTGTGTATCAACTCTGTTACAGATCTTTGTATCATCTGCAAAGAGGCATACCTTTCCCTTCAGACCCTCTGCAATGTGACCTATAAAGATGTTAGAGGACTGGACCCAGTACTGAGACCTGGGTACTCCACCAGTGACCCCCTTTTTTGGATTGTGTGCCACCCACTAGTACCTTCTGTGTCCTGTTGTGCAGCCAGTTTACAACCCAGGCTACCATTCTGGGACCCACTCCCAAGCTGGCTAACTTTGATTATTAATCTTTTGTGCGGGACTGTGTCAAATGCCTTGCTAAAGTCTAGGTAGGCCATATCCACAACCCCCTCCTGGTCTATTACTTTGGTCACCCAGTCAAAGAAATCTATTAGATTCTTCTGACATGACCTTCGTGCTGTAAATCCATGCTGCTTTGGGTCCTGTGCCCCGCGGGCCTCTAGGTACTCAACAATTCTTTCTTTCAGAAGTGATTCCATCATTTTCCCTACCACTGAGGTCAAACTTACAGGTCTGTAGTTTCCTGCTTCTGCCTTGCTCCCACTTTTGTGAAGGGGAATCACATCTGCCCTCCTCCAGTCCTCAGGTACCACCCCATGATTTGTTACGTGTGGTCAGTGGTGTCACTAGGTCCTCCCTTAGTTCTTTTAGGATTCTGGGGTGAATCCCATCAGGCCCCATTGCTTTGTCCACCTTGAGTTTTATGAGTTCTTTCAGGACTCTTTCTTCTGTAAATGGACTGGTGTCAAACCCCCTACCCAGAGTGCTTCTATTGTCTGGTTTAGGTAACTCCTCCTCATCTTCTTTTGTGAATACTGAGCAAAAGTATTCATTGAGTATCTCTGCCTTTTCACTGTCTCCCTCTGCCCACCTCCCTCTCCTTATTAATCTTCACTATTCCTCCTTAACCTTTCTATGCTCTAATGTACCTATAAAAGGTTTTATCCCCCTTCTTAACTGACTTGGCTATCTTTTCCTCAGTTTGGGCTTTTGCTATTCTGACTGCCTTCCCCACTTCTTTCTGCTTTAAGTGATACAGTTCCCTGTCGTGCTCCTTCTGTGATGCCTTATACTTTTTGAATGCAGCCTTTTTCTCCTTAACCTTCCCTGCCACCTCTTTTGAGAACCATAGTGGTCTTTTACTCCCTTTTGTTTTCTTTATCTGTTTCACACAAAGGCTTGTTGCCTCTATGATGGCAGTTTTGATTTTTTTCCATTGTTCTTCCACCCCTCCTTTTTGTCCATTTGCCAGTGTATTCCTCAGGTATTCACCCATTTTGCCAAAGTCATCCCTTCTAAAGTCCAGTATGCTTCTCAGAGCACTGTACAACATGGCTAATACAGTTGCCAGAGCAGCTGCTGCTAGCATTTGTCTTCGTAGGTACTCCTGGCTTTGCAACTGATGTGCAGAACAAGGGCTTATTGCCACTTTCAGTTCTGATGTTCAGGATCTCATAAATGATCTGCAGGCCTCTGGTACATTAATTAAATCGATCCATTCCCTCTACCACACTCGTCCAAGGGGCAGAGGGCGACCTACCTTTCATAGACAGACCAGTAGACCCGGAACTTACTTCGAGAAACAGCTCTTGCAGCAGGTTATACCAATAGCACTGAAGCCGGCAGGCCCCAGGACCCCACGGAAATTTTCCAGCTAGCAATATTCAGCGGGGACCGCCTCCGATGTCGGTCCCGGCCCCAACGTCAGGCATGGTACATAAGGACACAGTCCCCCAGAATCCCTAGTTCTTTTCCCGTTGTCGACTCGCCAGCATCGGCCTCTCGGTCTCCACCTAGCGCACGACTTGGAACTTCAAGAGTTTCTCCAAACTAATGTCCTCTCCAACTCCTTCACTGGAGGGACACCTTTCCAAGTGTGCCTATGGAAAACAGGTTCCATTTAAGGATCCTCATTCCTGCTGCTTGCGGTGCTTAGGCCTTGACCACAGCACCAAGGGTTCAACAGCCGCCCCAGGATCTGCTGTCTGAAGGCACTTCAGGCTTATCTGCTGGAAGAAAAACTTAGCAGGATGGACCAAGAACGTTCCTCCAGAGTTTGATTCTTCTTCCAAGGCCTATAAATACCGGGACAAACACCGGGAGACAACAAGGTCCAGATCCCCGAACCGGGCCTCATAGCTCAGGCTCCACCCGGTCAGACCGCTCTCCCTCCAGGGCTCGTTCACAGCCCCCTCTGGTCAAAGTCTGTGCTTCAGGTGGCTCTTCGACTCTCCAGCCCATCAAGACTTCAAGGCTCTCTGCTTCCTCCACTCCCTCTCTGGCCTTTTCCAAGTCTTCCGAATGCCACAAGTCTTCCTCATCGACCTGATGTCGGGACCCTGACTCCAGATCGGTCTCCCAGCCTCACAGAGGGCCGAATCCACCACCCAGAAAGATGAAAGACCTGACGTCAGCCAAGCATACGAAGTCGGCCAGGCGTTCGCCAGAGCCGCGGACACCAGCCAGGCACCAGATGCTGGCGGCGTTAGCGGACGAAAGTCGGCCAGGCCGACTGCCTCTAATTCACGAGTCGAGACGTCCCCAGTCACGGTGGACACGGTCACAAGGATTCAATGGAGAGGACACGACATTGCCCGAAGACCAGGCGGGCGACACTGGGGATGCTGGGCTCCTGAGGGAACCTTCGCCCACCCCAGAGATGCCCGCGGACCCGATGCCTGACCCCGGCGGCAGACCTCTGGCGCCAGGCCCGTCATCGGGCATGAATCTACAAGAAGTAAAGGATATCTTTACTTTCTGGTGGGACACCATCCGAAAGGACGTGGTCCCTGTAAAACCTCCTACACCCCCTCCTCCACCCAAGGGGCTAGCAGGACAACCACCAACCCTTAAGGAGCAGACTGCACCTCCTAGGAGTAGATCCAAGGACAGGAGAAGGCCTCCCTCAAGATCTCCATCAGGGTCCCCCAGCCCCAAGCGACCCAGACTTCATCAGTGTACTCCATCAGGGGAGGACTACTGATCAGATACCTCTGAATCTTACTTCGAGACACAGCTCTTGCAGCAGGTTACACCATTAGGACTGAAGCCGGCAGGCATCAGGACCCCACGGAAAAATTCTAGCTAGCTATCTTCAGCGGGGACCACCCCCGACGTCGGTCCCGCCTCCGACGTCAGGCGTAGTACATAAGAGGCGGTCCGCCAGATTCCCAGATCTCTCCCGCCATTGACTTGCATGTCTCGACCCCTCGGTTGGGTTTCTAGCGGCCAGCGTGGTAAAGTGTTTTTCTACGGGAAATTCGTTCTCAGAGTTCAGTTTTTTCTCTGATGTCCTTCCCAACCTCCGGTCACTCCTCGAAGTGCGCCTGTGGGAAGCAGATCCCATTCAAGGATCCGCACTCTGCCTGTGTCTGGTGTCTAGGCCCAGACCACGACACCCGGTCCTGCTCCTTTTGCCAGGGTTTTAACAGCAGAACCCGGATCCGTCACCAGAAGGCCCTACAGGCATTCCTGCTAGAGGAGCAACTCAAGACCATGGCTTCCAAGGGGGATTCTTCGCAGAAGGCCCGCAAGCATGCTGAGAAGCACAGGGAGAAGGTCCCTTCCAGGTCCCCATCTAGGGTCTCCGACTCACGCAGCTCTGGCTCCAGGTCCGACTGCTCCCCTTCCCGGGCCAGCTCTCAGCCTCCCTCCGCTGCGGTGAGAAAATCTTCATCCTCTTCTCAGGCCAAGACTCCCAGGCCTTCCTCGTCCTCCAAGGCCCTGGCTAAGTCGGGGGATCGCCACCATCACCACAAGTCGGGTTCCCGCCATTCTGAACCCGACGTCAGGTCTGCTTCCTTGCCTCCTCCTCTTCACGGAAAACCAAGGCTCACCTCACTTAGAGGCCGCGGGATCCGGCGCCAGTTCGTCCGGCGTGGCCTCTGCCACAGAGTCCCCAGGCCGTCGTCCGTCGAAGACCCCGCCGGCCAGGCCAACTCATCACCAGGCGCGGTAGGGACGGCGCCCGCTCAATTGAAAGAGACCCGGCGCCTCCGACCGGCGTCGGTCAGGAGACCATCACTGAGGAGGAGTTAACTCAGCCCGAGGACCAGGCAGGCGACCCGGTCCTGTTGAGACTCCCAGGGAACCCTGCGCCCACAGCCAGGCCCCTATGGAGCAGGCGCCAGGACCCGGCGACCGTCCAACGGCGCCCGGGCTGTCGTCTGGCCTTTCTTTTTCAGAGGTGAAGGAGCTTTTCACTTACTGGTGACATACCATCAAAAAGGACATGGTCCCCACTCCACCTCCGCTTCCTCCTCCTCCTCCTACTACACCGGTTGCTCCTCCGGTTCCTGCGCCCCTGTATCCGTCTGGCTCTGCAGGCCGGTTACCTCCTCCCCGGGAGTCCAGGACCCCTTCAAGGGGGAGACTAGATAAAAGGAGACCTCCGTCCAGATCCTCTTCTAGGTCACCCAGTCCCAAGAGACCCAGAAGACGCCGCTGTTCGCCTTCGACGGAGGACACGGGATCAGAGTTTTCTTCATCCAGATCCCCGTCTCCCCTCTCCATCCCTTCTCCGGATCCACGTGAGCTGCCAAAGTCTCCTCCGGATGACCCTTCGTTCTCGGATATCATGAGACACATCCAGGAGAACATGGGATGCGGAAGAGTTAGACCCCGGAAGGCTGCGCTTTGCGAAGTATCTTTGGCAGAAGGACCCCAAGCCTGTGGTGGTGCCACCCTTGGTAGACACTTTCGTGGACGTCACCAAGGCAGTGTGGAAGCGTCCACATTCGCTCCCGGCGATGCCAAAGAAAGCTGACCGCTTGTACAAGGCTCCCAGAGAAGACCAGTACTTGACCCAGCATCCTCAGGCCGACTCTCTGGTCATAACAGCCTCTGAGGCGGTCCCAGAGACCGCAACATCTGAACACCCTGCCACGGACCCAGAGTCCAAGCAGCTGGACTCCATGGGTGGTGCGCGTCTTCCACTACCTGTGCCATCAGATCCCTGAATTATTTGACCCACATGGTGCAGTTCCAAAATGCCCTGTGGGAGCAGGGTCTGGATGCGGCTGAAAGTGCTGGAAGGTGAGCAGAAGGAGGAGATGTTGCAGCTCCTCCGTACGGAGTTCGGACGTGGGAACCGGGTGCTACGAGAGGCTTGCGTGCGACTCCTTGGCCCGAGCAGCAGCTTCAGGCGTATGCCTCGGGAGGCACTCTGGCTCTGTGTCTCGGTTTTACCCGGACGTCAGAAAAAACATCATGGGCGCCCCATTCGAGGAGAAGTTTTGTTTGGTAAACCCTCAGAAGATAATTACCAAACTCCAAGAGGCGGGAGGCGGTGAGGTCAGTTCAGGCCATGTTACTGACCGAGCTTAGTTCCTTCGTAGGAACCAAAGCCGTTCGTAGACGGGCGCCAGAGACAACAGTCCCACCCGTTCCACAACAGAGGGTCTCCGGTTTTCGCAGAGCCCAGGGAAAACAACCCGCAGGTCGAAACCAGCGCACTCCTAAGCCGGTCCAGCCAGCGAGACCCTCAGCCGCCACAGCCTGACTCCTTCCGGGCCCCGCCCCTCAGGATCAACGGGATGTCATGGTCGGGGGTTGCATTGCGAATTTCCTGCCGGGATGGCAGACTATAACCACCGACAGGTGGGTTCTACAGTTGGTTGGAAGAAGCCACTTTATAGAATTCGCGGAAAAGCCACCCTCGAGGCCTCCGTTGCTCTCCTGGTACCCGGGTCAGCACAAGTCATTGATCAGACAAGAAGTGCCGGCGGCTCCTACAAAGGGAGCAATAGAGTACGTTCCAGAGAACCAGAGGGACGGATACTATTCCCACTTCTTCCTGGTTCCAAAGAAGACAGGGACCTCCGTCCGGTTCTGGATTTCAGCGACCTCAATTTGTGATCGCCTACAAAAGATTCCATGGTAACTCTTCGGTCTTATTCCCATGCTGAAGCAGGGCGGCTTTTTAGCGTCTCTAGATATACAGGGCGGCACCTGCACATCCCTATAGCTCAAGCGCACAAGAGGTTCCTACCTCGAGTTTCTCAGCCATCATCTTCAGTTCGAGCCCTTCCATTCGGGCTGTCGCCGGCACCAGGGTCTTTACCAAATGGTGGCAGCGTCTCTAAGGAGACAGGGCCATTATGTGTTCCCGTGCCTGGGTTGGCTTCTCATGGCCGCCTAGAGGCGTTTTACGGGCGATCCAGAGCACCCAGAACCTGTTTCGATCTCTGGGTATCCTAATCAACCACGAGAAGTCCCTCCTGGTACCGTCGCAGAAACTGCAGTTCATAGGCGCAGTACTGGACACCGTTCAGGGAAGAGCTTTTATTCCAGACGACAGAGCGGAGCGCATCAGAACCCCTTATCATGGAGCTTTCGTCGAACAAGACCTTCCCAGCCAGGTCGGTCCTTCGCTTGCTCGGACACATGGCTGCGGCCATTCCTACTGTCCCTTTCGGAAGGCTCCACATGCGGGTAACTCAGTGGATGCTCAAGGTGCAATGGGACCAAAGGCAAGACCGCATGCAGCATCCGGTCAGAATCACGAATACCGCGATTCGAGACTGGCAGTGGTAGCTAGACCAGGGACACTCTCTGTGGGCGTCCGTTCATAGCGCCGTCCCGGGTAATCCTCAACAGGCAGCCTCGGGTCTGGGGTGGGAAGCACACCTGGACGGGGTGAAGTCCCAAGTGCGTGGACCCCTCTGGAGCCCACCTCCATATCAGCGTCCTAGAGATGAGGCGGTCCTTTATGCCCTGCAGGCTTTTCAGTCAGAGATCCCGCCGAGTACTCTCCTGCTTCAGACAGACAACACGGCGGTGATGTATTACCTCAACAAACAAGGAGGCGCGCACTCTTACCCCCTTTGCAGGGAGGCCATGAGGGTGTGGGATTGGGTAATCCGACACGGCGCGAACCTGGTCACAGTACATGTTCCCGCGGTGGACAACACAATTGCAGGTGGCCTGAGTCGCTCCCAGGCCAGAGTCCACGAGTGGGAACTTCTCCAGGAGGTAGCAGAGGATCTGTTTCTTCGATGGGGAACTCCAGAATTGGACTTGTTCGCCTCCCCATTCAACGAAAAACTGCCCAATTTTTGCTCACTAGATCCAGGGCCTGGTGTTTTCTGGCGAGACGCGTTGTCCCTCTCCTGGGCGGACAGATTCCTCTCGCTTTCCCTCCTTCCTGTTGATCCAGAGGTTCTTCTCCAAACTGCGCAGGGAGCAGCACTCATGATCCTGGTGGCCCGTTCTGGCCAGACAGATCTGGTTCCCTTTGTTGGTGCAACTATCTGGGAACCCCGCTCCGTTGCCGTTCAGCTCCCACCTACTGTCTCAGGAGAAAGGTTCACTTGTCCATCCGGACCTCGTTCGTTGAACCTGCATGCTTGGCTCCTAGAGACATAGCCATCTTGCATCCTGGGTCTACTAAAGAGTTGCAGAGTCCTTTCTGCAGCCAGAAAGCCGGCAAGCGCATGTCGACGTCGCCATGAAATGCGCCCGTTTTTGTTTATGTCGCGACACGCAATTTTTCCCCTTTAGGTTGTCCTGTGGGAGTAATTTTGGATTATCTGCTCTCCCTCTTTCATTCGGGTCTAGCCTACTCCTCTATTAAGGTGCACCTCTGTGCCATTTCGGCCTGTCAACTCCCGGTGGGACATCGTACAGTGGCTCAGTTGGACGCCTCTCGGGAATTTCTTAGGGGAGTGTTACACCTTAGGCCTCCTATTAGGGACCCTGTGCCTCCATGAGATCTGCTCTTTGTCCTGGAACAGCTCACGCTTCCCCCCTTTGAACCTGCCGCGGACTGCGAGCTACGTTTTCTGTCGTGGAAAATGTTTTTAGTTGCTGTTACTTCGGCGAGAAGAATATCTGAACTTCACGCTCTTATGTGCAAAGAGCCTTATTTAGTTTTCCACCGGGACAGAGTATCCCTGAGGACGAACTCTAAATTTTTGCCTAAGGTGGTCTCTTCACTCCTCTGAACCAGGATATCGACCTTCGGTCTACTTCGAGTTACTCGAATAGAGGAGAGGCTCTGCTTCACACCCTGGATGTTCACCGCAGCCTGAGGTTTTACCTCAACAGAACTCAATCTTTTCGTAGTTCTGAGCAGCTTTTCGTTTCCTTCTCTGAGAGAATGATGGGCCAACCCGTATCCAAACAGTCCCTTTCTCGCTGGCTTGTCCAGTGTATTTCTTACTGTTATGATATAAAACAAACGCCCCTCCCGGGCACAGTCCGGGGTCATTCTACTAGAGGTGTGGCCACCTCCTTTGCAGAACTCAGAAACGTCTTCACCTCTGCTATATGTGCTGCAGCCACTTGGAGTTCTGTGCATACCTTTATCAGGCATCATAGCCTGGACATCGCCTCTCGGCGAAGGGCTGGTTTCGGCCTGGCGGTGCTACAGGGTCTCCTGTCCTAGGTTCAGGACCTGGAATTCATCTCCTGTTTTCCTCCTCCCGGAATTTCTGGCAGCGTTACTGCTTGGGAATCAGTCCTAATGGTGTAACCTGCTGCAAGAGCTGTGTCTCGAAGTAAGATGGTACAGTTACGTAAGAACTTACCGTAACAGTAGATCTTTGAGAACAGCTCTTGCAGCAGGAACCTTCCCGCCCACCTTCCCTCTTGGAGGAGGCATGGCTCAGTTTTTCTGAGCAGGGATTTATACCTTTCTGTCTTCTGACGGCGAATCCTCGGTCTCCCATTTCGATGTCAGCCTGCGGCCGGAAGTCTCCGGCGGGAGAACTGGGGAATCTGGCGGGACCGCCCCCTTTTGTACCACGCCTGACGTCGGAGGCGGGACCGACGTCGGGGGCGGTCCCCGCTGAAGATAGCTAGCTAGAATTTTTCCGTGGGGTCCTGACGCCTGCCGGCTTCAGTCTAATGATGTAACCTGCTGCAAAGCTGTTCTTGAAGATCTACCATTACGGTAAGTTCTTGCAACTGTAGCTACGTGAGAACTTACCGGCAGTGAGATCTTCCGGGCTACTCTTGCAACAATACCTTCCAACCACCTTCCCCTTGGAGGAGGCATGGCTTAAGCCTTTGTTAACAAGGATTTTTTCCCGTTTGTCTTCTGATGATGGATCCTCGGTCTCCCATTTCAATGTCAGCCTCCGGCGGGAGAACTGGGGAATCTGGCGGGACCGCCCCCTTATGTACTACGCCTGACGTTTGAGGCGGGACCGACGTCGGGGACGGTCCCCGCTGAAGATAGCTAGCTAGAATTTTTTCGTGTGGTCCTGATGCCTGCCGGCTTCAGTCCTAGTGGTGTAACCTGCTGCAAGAGCTGTTCTCGAAGATCTACGGTAGATAGATCCCTTTCTCGCTGCCTTGTCCAGTGTATTTCTTACTGTTATGATATAAAACAAACGCCCCCTGTTGATGGGAGCTCCTGTTTCTAAACAGTCGCTGTCCAGGTGGCTCATTCAGTGTATCACGTTCTGTTACCAGAAGCGCAGCAAACCCTTACTGGGTGCAGTTAAGGGTCATTCCACAAGGGAGGTGGCTACTTCCTTTGCAGCCCTTAAGAATGTGTCCACCTCTGCCATCTGTGCTGCAGCTACTTGGAGCTCCGTGCACACTTTCATCAGGCATTATAGCCTGGATATTGCATCGAGCGGAAGAGCAGGTTTTGGTCTAGCTGTCCTTCAAGGACTTATGTCCTAGGCTTAGGTTCCATTAAGGATTTCTACCTTCCCTCCTCCTAGTGGTGTGGGATTTCCATTATTGCTTGAGAATCCGTCCTAATGGTGTAACCTGCTGCAAGAGCTGTTTCTCGAAGTAAGATAGTACAGTTACGTAAGAAATTACCGTAACAGTAGATCTTCGAGAACAGCTCTTGCAGCAGGTACTTTCCCTCCCACCATCACCGCTGGAGGTAGATTCTAGTTCCAACATTCTTCTCCGAGGATCAGGTGTTCTCAGCATCCCTCTGACTGCCATTTGATGGCGGATCCTCAGTCTCCTCTTCTGATGTCATCCAGTGGCTGGGAGTCTCCGGCGAGAGAACTGGGGATTCTGGGGCACCACCTCCATATGTACTATGCCTGACGTTGGGGGTGGGACCAACGTCTGAGGCGATCCCCGCTGAATATTGCCAGCTAGAACATTTCCGTGGGGTCCTGGTGCCTGCCGGCTTCAGTCCTAATGGTGTAACCTGCTGCAAGAGCTGTTCTCGAAGATGTACTGTTACGGTAAGTTCTTACATAACTACTTTCAGCTCCCCATACCCAGGGAAAGCGTAGAGCCCAGGCTTCCTTGCGTGTCTTCTCCAGTACTGGAGCAGCAGCCAAGCAACCTAGAAATGACAGACCAGCCTTGCTGGTGGCTCAAGTTGACCTCTTGCGAAATCTCCCCTTTCCTGGGTTCAGACCCAGGAGGCGTGTTCGGAGGTTGGTTCTCCCTCCATCTGAATCCTGGAGGACGATAACTTCAGATGCATGGATTCAGCAGATCATAGAAAAAGGTCACTGTGGAGCTAATACAAGAGCCTCCAGATACAGCCCCCTTTACAGCTATCCCCGCCCACCTGTCTGTGCTCTAGGAGGAAGTACAGTCTCTTCTGCACAAGCAGGCCATTGAGCCAGTGCCCAGGTGCCAGAGAAATCAGGAGTTTTATTCCAGGTTTTTTCTGGTCCCCAAAAGACTGGAGACCTGAGATCCATCTTGGATCTAAAGGAACTTAATCTTTGTCCAGTACAAGATGTTCTGGATGGTAACATTGCCAGGCCTTGATTCCCCTCCTCAAGATCAGGGACTGGCTTTGTTCACTGGACATGCAGGATGCTTACCTGCACATGTCTGTCTTTCCTCCTCACTGGAAATTTTTGTTTTGCCTTTCTGGGCGAGAATTATTGGTTCAAGGTGCTGCACTTTGACTTATCCTCTGCACCGCGAATGTTTATCAAGTGCTTGGCAGTGGTCGCAGCAGCTCTCAGAAGAAAGGGACTGTCTTCCCGTACCCAAATGACTGGTTTCTGAAGGCCCCATGCAGGGAACAGCTTTCACTGAGACTGGAGCACACCCTCCAGCTTTTCCACTTCCTGAGCATTAGTCAGCCTGCCGAAGTCAGTCCTAGTACCGTCTGAAAGGCTGCAATATATAGGGGCAGTTTTAGACTCTGAGCATGGAAGGCCTTCCTACCCCAGAACAGGGCGGAGTGCCTCATTGCCCAAGCTTAGGAGGCTGTTCAGAGTCTGTACATTCCTGCCAGGGTGTACCTCAGATTGTTGAGCCTAATGGCAGTGGCCATTCCCACCATTCCGCATGCCAGGCTTCGTATGCATACCCTTCAATGGATCTTCGGGGTACAATGGGCCTAGTGCACGGACGAGTTGGACCAACCAGTCCTGGTCTCTTCTGCAGTACACAAGGTACTGCAGTGGTGGATGGACCCCTTGAATCTTCAGGGTGTTCCCTTTCAGATTTCTTCCCTGCATCAGATCTTAACCACAGATGCTTCGGGTGTGGATTGGGGAGCACACCTGGGTCCCTTCCAAACCCAGAGCTCTTGGTTCCAGTGGGAAGCCACCCTGCATATCAGTGTCCTGGAGATGAGAGCGGTGCTGTGCCATGCAAGCCTTTCAAGAGCATCTCACGCCGGGCCAACTACTGGTGCAGTTGGACAATTTTAGCATAGTCTACTACATCAACAAGCCGGGTGGGTCTCACTCATACCCCTTTTGCAGGGAGGCCATGGTAGTGGACTCTGTAGCACAGTCTGACACTCTCACCAGGACTCTGTTCAGCATGCACAAATGGAGCTTCTCTCATCCGTCGCATAAGATCTGTTCAACAGATGGGGTCATCCAGAGTTGGACCTTTTTGCATTCCCACCTAATGCAAAACTGCCCAATTTCTGCTCACTAGATCAAGGGCTTGGAGTTTTATGGCGAAACATCTTGGAGCGTGAGGTTTCCGTACGCCATCCTGCCATTTCCTGTGATCCAGAGGGTGCTAATCAAGTTGCAGATGGAGGGGGCCAGCATGATTCTGGTGGTTTCATTCCGGCCTTGCCAGATATGGTTCCCTCTGCTTCAGCAGCTGGCGGAGGAACCTCTTCCTCTTTGCAGGAATCTGCTGATCCAGGATCTTAGGACCCTAGTCCATCCCAACCTCGGGTCCCTTCATCTGCATGCCTGGCTTCTGAGAACATAACCATCGCTAGGTTTGAGGTCTCTTTGACAGGGTATCGGACATCCTGGTGGCCACCCAGAAACCTTCCACTTGCGCACATACACCATGAAGTGGAAGCGGTTTGCCATCTGGGCTGCCAAACATGCCCTGGACCCTTTCTCCTGTCTGGTGAATCATATCCTGGACTACATAATCTTTGTCCGACCCAGGTCTCCATTATTCCTCAAGGTCCACCTTTCGGCTGTTTTTGCCTTTCATGAGCCAGTGGGCGACTATGATTGCTCAGCTGGATGTCTCCCACTCTTTTCTCAGAGGAATCCTACACCTGAAACCCTCAATCCGTTCCTCTGTCCCGACTTGGGACTTAAATTTTATTTGTGAGAAGTTGACCCTGTCTCCTCTTGAGCCACTTTCGACCTGTGATGTGCGCTTTCTTGCTTGGAAAGCGCTGCTTTTAGTTGCAATTACTTTCTGCTCGAAGAATTTCAGAGCTTCAGGCCCTCTGGTGCGAGGAGCCTCATTTGATTTCTCACAATGACCCGGTATCTTTGCACACAGATCCCAAGTTTTTACCCAGCATGGTTTCGTGAGTTCACACTAAATCAGTCTATCCACCTTCCTGTTTATTTTCCTGAGTGTGCCAATCCAGGTAAAGCACTGCTACATATGTTAGATGTGTGCAGAACTTTGAAGTACCATCTGCTTCGGACTAGAGTCCAGAAAGTCAAAGCAGTTTGTTTCCTTCGCCCCAAGTAGAGAGGGCGCTTCAATTTCTAAGCAACATTTATCCAAATGGTTGACAAATTGCATTTTCTGCTACAGCAAGTATGGCAAAGATTTTTTCCTGATGCTGTCAATGCTCATTCCACCACAAGTATGGCTACCTCAGTGGCTCGCTTCAAAGGTGTCTCTGCCACTGACATTTGTGCAGCTGCCACCTGGAGTACAGTCCATACTTTCACCAATCATTACAGTCTGAACATTGCTTCAAGAGCCTGTGCAGGTTTTGGCAAGGCTGTGTTGCAAGGACTCCTGTCTTATATTTATGGAGATCCAGCCTCCCAGTCTGTCTGTTTTACACTTGTCACTGCTTGGTACTCGTTGGTACGGTGTAACCTGATACTCCTGAAGAAAATAGAACAGTTCCGTAAAAGCTTAACATAACAGTAGATCTTTTAACAGGATCTCTGTCATCGGATATATTTCTCTCCCACATCCCCCTTCTTGTGGCTGCTGTCTTGCAACTGGCTGTGTAGCCAGCATTTTTACTTGGATCTGGGTACCTTTCTCTCCCTGCTCCCTTAGTCTCCGGGCGAAACGACTGAGGAGGGACCAGGGCTGCCCATACCTGTATAGGGTCGATGACGTCAGCAGACATCAGTGTGGGTGGCCCCAGTTGTGCTGCTAAAAATCTTCATGTGGATTCCCCTTCACTAGTGGCAAAGTTCCCTATGGTGTAACCTGATGACCGAGATCCCCTCAAAGATCTTCTGTTACAGTAAGTTCTTATGTGACTGTTATATTCCTTCCGTTCTGCCTACGTACAAAACGCAGGACAGATTGCAGTACAGTAGTAACTACACTAAAGCTAATAGAAGTGCCATTCTTTATAAATTTAAGTAGCAGAAGCGAGATCAGTGTTCGTGCAATGGTAGCGTGGGTACAGGAATGTACCCAGGTCATCTGGGAGGAGGACTGAGCGTCCCATATAATGCGCTCCTTCCCCAGGGAGGGAAGGCCCCATCTACTGCTGCCATACTGCCACCTGGATGCAGGGAATAGTAATATGCAGCTGGACCAGGGGTGGGAGCAGCCGCGCTGACTGCAGACAATGTCAAGCTCAGCGTGCATGTGTCCTTGCAGTTATTGTATGTGGGCTTCTGTGGGAAATGGAGGAAACCAGAAAAGGGACCTTAGTGCTGCTGTCTGGCCGTTCTGCCATGCAGCCTGTGCCTCCTGACCAAAATAAATTTTGGGGTGCAGCACCTAGACACCAGGTAAGTATGGAACCACCATTTAGGCTTGGGAGTCTAGTGGGAGCTCAGGAAATACAGTGGGAGGGCTAGAAATTGCAAAATGAAAAAAAAAGTTCCACTTGGTTTTTGTTAAATTTCAAGAAATGCTGATCAGTCTTAAGCCATACATGCCAGCCCTATGAAAGAGCTTGTCTTGCAGTTGACCTGTGTTCAGACTTTAAGTCTGGGGCATCAGTTTGCCCTTTTGTTCCTTAGGTTGTACATTAGCACCTTGATGTCCCTGCATCTTCAAGGGGAGGGGCTAATGGGAGAAAAACAACTTGAAGCTAATGGGCTGTTTTTATCTATAATGATTATGTTCTGCACTATCCCTCCACCCTGGTGATGGCCTTAGGCACTTACATCAAGGATAACAGGATTTGTAAATGTTGTTTGCTGATGAACAAAATGCAGGGCCTTGCCTTCTGTTACAATATATGAAAGATATCTCTAAAGGGGGTACTATGTTGGAGCTGGTCCTGAGCGGAGTGGATAATGAGGTTAGAACAGTTATGTAGTCGCCATAACAGTAGATCTTCAGGAGGATCATCAGGCGACACCTCTGGAACTATAAACTGCTAGGCACTAGGACCATATGGAAACTTTTGTAAGCAGTCCTTTAGGTGCCGCTCATGATGCCGTCGGATGTCGGTTCTCCCATGTAAACGTGAACAGCCCCTTTCATCCTCACTTCCCTGCTGGAGATCATGCTCGGAACACCTCGAAGTAGGGAACCAGGAGAGAAAGTAGGGCTCTGTCGACCAGGTGAAGCAGAGAACAGAAGGGAGACCCTCATGGAGGAGACAGCGTTCACCCAGAGTCTTGGGATCAGATGGGGGGGCGATGGAGGGTGTGACGGCATAGCCTGATAGATTCTTTCGAAGATCTACTGTTGAGTAAATAACTGTTCTGTCTTCGATGATCTCTCTTTCATCAGGTCACATCTATAGAACGAGTACCAAGTAGTGCTGTCCATAGAAACATAGACTTTGACGGCAGCTAAGGACTGCTTGGCCCCTCTATTCTGCCCATTTCCCCTACCTGTTGGATGAGCTGCAGATCCCAGTTAACCAACAGCCTACTTCCTACCCCCACCAGAATTGCACTGTGTCTGTCCCATGCATTCTTGAATTCCTCCACTGTTTTTGACCCCATGACCTCCTCAGGAAGGCAGTTATGCATCCACCACCGTCTCTGTGAAAAAATACTTCCTCACATTGCCCCTGAGCCATCCCCCTTCTATACTCAAATTGTGCCCCTTGTTCTTGCACGTCTTTTTCTGAAATATGCTATCCTCTTGGACTTTGTTTATTCCCCTGAGGTACTTAAATTCTTCTTAACTTGGACACCAAAAAAACGCAGGGGACAATGGCTTGGAACCCTTTTTCCTAAGGTCAGGCTACGCCCATCTCACTGCCCCAATTCTCCACATCTTCAGTCTTTCCATTACATCTGCTACTGTGCCATCCTGCTGGAAATCGGCACATATCGTCCCTCTATTTAAATCTGGTGACCCATGCGATGTAAACAACTATAGGCCTATCTCCATATTGCCTATCCTTTCTAAAGTTCTCGAAAAACTGATCCATATTCAGTTAAAATCTCACTTGGAAACCTTCTCTCTCATTAACCCAGCTCAATCCGACTTCGGGCTAATCATAGCACAATCACTGCACTAGCAAAGTTACCAATGATTGGATCTCTGCTATAGATGCTAAGAAGGTAACTGAGCAGTCTTTTGGACCTCGCAAAGCTTTTGATACTGTTGATCGCAAACTATTAGTCAATTGCCTTGCAAAGTTGGGTGCCACATACCATACCACCCAGTGGTTCTCTAGCTACCTAACTGGAAGATCCCAAAAAGTAAAGGCGGAAGGCTGTTTTCTGCTGCCTTGCCAGTTGCAAGAGGAGTCCCCCAAGGATCCATCTTAGGCCCTATCTTGTTTTCTTTGTACATTAATGACTTAGATGCTAACATATCTACGTCCAATCTGCACTTTTTTGTGGATGATACTGTGTTGTATACTTCTGGCTCATCGTTATCTGAAGTCAAGGGAGTGCTTCAAGCGGACTTCGCACAACTTGAGCATAATCTATTAAAGGCAAAGCTTCTGCTCAATGCTAAGAAGACTAAGCGATGATATTCTCCATGGTGCTGTCACAGGCCCCCCAATACCCTTGCCCAAGACTTCATTGTCTCCACTATTCGCGAGCCTCTGGAAGTTGTAACCAAATTTAAATATCTGGGTATCTGGATCGACAATAAATTATCTTTCAATGACCACGTCGAAGATGTCTCTAGAAGGTTAAAAGCAAGGTTAGGTTTCTTCTACAGAAATAGGCCCCTTCCCCCTTGAAACTCGAAACAAGCTTGTACAGGCCACTTTTCTCCCCCTACTCGACTATGGCGATGTAATCTATTCCTCCACCACTCTTGCAAATCTAAGTAAACTGGACATCCTTTATCACCGTGCGTTACGGTTCATTACCAACTCCCCTTACCGTTCGCACCACTGTGACTTATATTCAGCTGTTGGTTGGACATCCCTTACTACTAGACGCCTGCTCCATGCTGGGCTATGGACTCTTGAACTGCTCCTGCAGAAATTGCCAAGCTGTCTCTCTTCCCGTATTAGTATGTCACATAGTGCATACTCGTTAAGAAAATTTGACTTTATTATGCTTGACATACCAAGGACGCGGACCTCCTTTGGTAAGCGATGCTGTCATATGCCCTTCCCTCCATTTGGAACCAATTACAAACCGTGCTGAAACTAACTAGCACAGTTTCAATAAACTTCAAAAATCGCTAAGTTCAGCCAAAATAAGACACCTGTAACTGTCATTAAGTCTCTTCCTTCCCCATGTGTGCCATATTTATCCACTGGTAAGGTATAATTGCTTTGTCATATTAACTGCTTTCCCTTCCCCTTCTACTCCTGGCTTTATCTATGCTTACGCTCCACTGCTACTCTATCAAATCACTCCTCCCCCCCATATCAGTTGTAGTCTGTTGTTTGTTCTAGCTGCCAAACTATATGTATTGCATACACCAGTCGTCATGTTTCATTTATCAGTATGCAACCTGTAAGTCGCTTCCCTGTGTCATATTAATGTTTACCACCTGCGGTCACCCTATGTGATACCCTTGTATGTATATCCAGCCTGTATCATGTAATGTGCATTTTATGTATATACTGTTATTGCCTATCTATGTTTGTACTTTAAGTGTTTGTCACAAGACCTCCTTGTGAATGAGCTTGCTCAATGGAGTTTTCCTGCAATAAACTTGAACTTGAACTAAATGTTTCTATCATGTACCCCCTCTCCCTCCTTTCCTTGATCAGGGTTCATTTTTGGCCGTGGGATTGACGCGCATTTTAAAGCTTTGTCCCCACTTTAATGGCTCTGATGGGCCATCCGACGCACCGCTCCATGCTCCACATTACAAGTGCTGACATCATGACAGTCTCTGTGAAGTGTTCGGCTACTTCCGCTATTTGGGGGAGGCTCTGCTAGAATGATCCAGCAGTCAGTCAGTGTATTTAATTGGAACTGACTGATTTGGTGTGGTAGCGATCTTCGGCTGGCACTACTGCAGGAGGGACTACGGGTCAGAGCAGCTAGTGTGTGCCCATGCACCAATGAGAGGTGGGTTACGTGATGGTAGGAGGCGGGGGGCGAAATGAAGAACTTCGAGGACACTAGCACTTTGTGGCAGACTGTTACCCAGACTTGGCACAGCGCAAACTGTACCACCTGTGTGTTTTTCTATAAAACACATGGTACAGTAAGTTGAACAAGTGCATATGCAAGTCCACAGTAACACTACACATTTCTTTGGCAGAGTTTGTCGGAGACAGACCTCTCGTTCGAGTGGGGAGAAAAAACAATTTCTGAAAAATATTCTGAATTGATCCTTCCTCTGTTAGTAGTTTACTAGTACAGACTGTGTTTGGTGATAAATTCAGTGGCTGGCTGTGCATAAACACTGATTTTGCAGCATTTTTGATTTCTGGGCCACAGTTACTGTTTGTGCTCTAGTTGGCAGTTGGTTCCTACGCAAAGGCATACAGGCTTGGTGTCTCATCTGTCGTAATCAGGCTCCAGACTATCTACCTAGCTAGGATTTAACTGTTAAATTGATGGAATTTATAAAAAAAAAATCTTTCAGTGAGACCCTCTGAAAATATGAGACAGTCTGCTTTACTGCTGCTGTGAAATAATTCACTTGTGGTGCCAGCCTGCAGCCTATTATACTAGTACTGCAAACACTTCTGCTTATCTGCTGTTTGTTGAGAGAAGAGGACAGACGGAAAAAAAATTACTGGACTCCTGCTAATTTGCTCTTCCTGCTGCTGACTGAAGTAATTACACACTGAAGTTGTGCTACAGTAGAAACAGGCTTGCTTCTGCTACAGTATATAGAATACAAACTTTTTCAGGAGGGAGGAGACTTAAACCTGAGGCTGACAGTTCTTAAAAATAAATATTAAAATAAAGCCGAACTGAGACCACAGTGATTAATAGTAGAAACAGGCTTGCTTCTGCTGTTTAAAAAAAAAAAAAAAAAACGAACCTTTTCAGAAAGGAAGGGAAGAGAGAGAACCCTGAAATAACAGTGCAGTGCTGTGGTGGTAACCACACAATCTGGTGACTTGTATATCTGAGAAGATTTATTAGAAAATGCTGGTCTTATCTCTGTCAATCTTCACCATTCATCACCTTTGGGTACTGGCCAGAGGTCATGACCACGCTGGAGCTTTTTTTTTTTTTTTGGGGTGGGCAGAGTCGACACACCATCGGCACCACCCTCAAGACCAACGCACTGCGTGGCACTTGCTGGTTGGCCGTTAGGAGTTGTCGACTCCACCCTCCCTCCAGTTCTTCATCTCCCACCATCTAGGTCACCTCGTGGAAGCTCTACTGTGTGAGAGGCCTGTTGTAATTGTTGAAGCCTTCGGCTCCGATAAGAGTCCGTTGACTCTGTTCTCTTTACTCCTGCCAATTCCATTTCGCTCCACTCGACATCGCCTGAGGTTTAAAAAGCAAGACTGTTCCTTTTCTTTATTTTGCGATGTCTGGTCTTGTTTGGTGGTGGTTTTTCGGTAGGTCATGTCTCGGTCGGGGGGGCAAGAAAACAGTGAAGATGGGATGGCCCTTATGCGTTGGTGCCCATGCGGCCATAAGTACTTCATCACCGACCTACATGACCATTGCCTCGCGTGTCTTGGCCCACTACACGACATGGATTCGTGCGATGCCATTTTCTCCATGGACTGTCGTGTCATCGAACGCATGTGGAAAGTTGAATGACCGCGCTATTCGTCGGGCAACCCACGTTCTCGCTTTGGGTCCCCTCCTGGTTCTGCGGACCGAGGAGGGCTCTTTCTTGTAGCCCAGCCATGGCAGGCCCCTCCCCCACGGGGGGTGGGAGGCACCGCCTTGTCAATCGCCCCTTCGAGGGTGTATGCTCTCCCGGTGTCGTACCGTTGGCTCAGAAGGCCTGGGTTGGCACCTGTCTTTGGCCTCGGCGCTGTGGTCCTTAATGGTGCCAGTCTGTCACTCGGCACTGTTGCTGCTGTTGGCTCCGTTCATGGCGCCGTGGGTTCAATGGTGCCATCCTTGACTGTCTCTCGCTGAGGCGCCGTGTCTAGTTCTGGAACCGCTCGCGGCTCCAAGAGAGGACATGGCACCGTTAGTTTTTCCGACCTCGGCGACGAGAATGCAGTTGGGACCATTATAGGCGTCGTCTCTGGCCTCACAGCGCCGTGGCTCGGGACGGCGCTGTGGGGGGTTTCCGACCTCTGTGCTGAGAGCACATTTGGAGCAGTTGGCGTGGTCTCTCGCCTCGGTGCCATGGGTCGGGACAGTGCCGTAACAGGCTCTGGCTCTGGTGTTGGTACCATGTCTTCTTCCCGCACCATTCTCGGTGCGGCTGGGGATGTCTGCACTGACTCTGGTGCAGTCTCTGGGTCTGGTGTCCCTTTCAGTCAGGATGGCAACGGGCGTCCTTGCACCTTTTGGCACAGAACTTTGATCTCCACTTCTTCGGGGGAGGAATCTGACTCTTGAGTCAGGCAGTCTGACTCTTTGAAGTTGGCTGCTGGCGTGGACACCTTGGTAGTGTCCGCGACAGGCCGGAACCAGCCCCTCTCTGAGGAGAGGACAGTAGCTCCCAGGATCAGGGTCAGGTGTGCTGACCAGCAGGCAGTGGTGCAGGCCACCATTGCTCTGCAGCCTGGACTCTGAGGGTTTTTCTGACCCCTCACTGGTGGTACCCCCTCATGTGACGTGCCTGGATTGCCCAACTTTGGGGATGATCGGAGCACCCACAGGAGGGGAGGGTGCTGCTCCCTGGATAGCCCCTTCGGGGGCTGACCAGGGTTGCCAGCTGGCTCTTTCAAGGAGGAGGGCACTTTCAGATTCGAGGGGTTTGGGTTCCATGCGGCGACCTTTTTCAGAAGCCCACCTGGGCTCTGGGAAAAGTTGTAGCACGGACCCTCGCCCTTCCCTTTCAGTTTCCTCGAGAGGGCCCCATTCTTTGGAGGTAAGGGACCGTTCTTCTGGACTTTCACGGCCCCGATCACTTCACAGGGGGGGGGATTCTTCAGGGTGCAGTCTAGGCAGTTCCAGTATGGTTGACCAGCTGTCGGCTGTTTAGTTTTCCAGAGCTCTTTCTTCTCTTGGGGCTCCAGGTGTGCTCTCTAGCTCAGGCGGAGGACTGCTGATTCCTCTTGTCGGCTCTGTCCCTTCTCGTCTGCCACATTCTCCTGCTTTCCCAGGTATTCGTGGTCCTAGTGGCCCTTTCTCCTGGGAGCAGTTCAGAGCTGTGGCTGCTCAGTTTCCCTCTTATGTTGGGGCCATGGACAGACAGGTTTTTCAACCTCTCCCTGAGCAGCCAACCTCTGAGGTCCTCTGACTCCTCATCCTCCTCTTCAGGAGGTAAGGAACAGTCTGTCCACATCTCCCCAGCTGCTGATCTCGCTGAGTAACAGCATTTTCTTGTGAGAATGTTGGAGGACCTGCATGTCCAGGACGAGTACAGTAAGAAAGGGTTGGGAAGAAAGGACAAGGGAGTCTAAGGGCCAGAGAAAGGAAAAGATATATAAAAGGAGAAATAAATGACAGAGGACAGAATACGTTTTGAAAAGCTAAGGGGATTGGGTAGGGGCCACAAGCTCTGGAAGTATTTATAAAAAGACATGCAGACTTTGGTGACCACAAGACTGTGGTGGTAGCAGAGGGTATGAAAAATGACTTTGCACTTGCAGAGCAAAAAGCAATAAATGAAAAGGATAGTGCCATACTAGTTCATCTAAAGGCAGTTTACTGGCTATGCAAAGAAAATCTTCCAATGCACAAATATGAATCTCTCATGTCCTTCCTTTCAGATCTTCAGTGCCCAAATGTTGATAAATCCACACTGGAAGGTGGACTCAAAACCTTGTACAGTTCAGTAACCATGGCAAATGACATGCTGGAATTTCTCACCTCGGTTATCTGGAAAAAAATAGATATGAAAATACAGTCCTCCCCCATATAAGCATACTTGCTGATGAGACCACCAATATAAGTACACCAAAAAAAAAACTAACCATTAATGTACGTGTAGTTGACCCAGAAACATTTGAGCCCAGCACTCATTATGTTTCTAATATTCAAATAACCACTGGGACTGGGAAAAACATTGCTGAGGCTTTGCAAAATTTTCTGAGCACAATGTTCCAGTGTCTAAGGTGATGGCTTTAGGTAGTGAGGGCGCAGAAGTGATGACAGGAACAGGTTAGCGAGTAACAGGGCATCTACTAAGGCAGAATCCAATGCTCTTGAATTACTACTGCATAGCCCATCAACTTGCTCTAGTCAGTTCTCAAGCTGCAGACTCTGTGCTTATTTGCGCCAGTACCAAGAGGTGTTGACAGGATTATTTTAAAGTATCTTCAAATCGCTGCAGCAAATTACAACAGATTCAGGAGATGTTTAATGAGCCATCATTTATGGTGAAAGAAGTTCACGACATGTGCTGGCTTGCAGTTTTTAGTGCAGTGCGGACAGTACAGAACCCTTGACTCACTCATGACATACATGTCGCGCAACACTGACGACAAGGCCACTGGCTATGTCAAGAAACTGTCACAGGCCGATTTCGTGACAACCACATATATGTTGATGGACGTGCTGCCAGTAATCGCTGAAATGTGCTTGGTTTTCTAGAAAAAGATCTCGACGTTGCAATTGTGCAAGTATCGGTAAAGCACTGTATGACTGTCTTAGAAAAAATAAAAAATGGGGAAAACCACTTGAGGGCAGGACAGCAGACCCACTTGGAGAAGCTAGGGGATGACTTAAAAACAGGCGATGATGGAAAACAGATATTTAAAGGGAATCGCATTGTGCAGGGGAAATCTAACATTGCAACAATCAAAAGAAATTTCATTGAAAAGCTAATTGAAAATCTAAATCCAGAAAATGACAGCAATATCATGTTTGCCTTTTGAGTATTGGCAATGAGGCCACTGTTATTTATCTCACCTAGTGATGTGTCTGAGTGGGGCAGCAATGAGCTAGAGTTACTTCTGTAGCAGTATGGCCAGGAAAAAGAACACAACATTCAGGGGGATTCCACTAAAGTGCCACCAATTGTAGACCCTGACCAAGTTATGGAGTAGTGGGACAAACTGAAAACTCTGGTTTTGCAGAAGGGGTACACAGGAGATAACATTTCAGTTTTATGGGGTCTTATCAACAAGTACCATAGTGAAACCTTCCCCAATTTAATCAGGTTGGCAAGCCTTGCCCTCATAGCACCTATCCGCACTGCAGATTGCGAAAGGGGAATTTAGTTCACAAAATCTCATCAAAACTAGTCTGTCTGCCAGTAGACTAGATGACCTGATCTTAATCCACTGTGAGGGACCTCCACAAAAAGATTTAGATTTTGTGTCTGCAAGGCATAAGTGGTGAAACAAAAACGGAAAGAAGGTTGTTCACCAGTTGAAACTTCAGATTTGAGTCACCCCATCAGATTAAGGTTGTTTACCCACCACCCGGCAGTCATTCTCAGCCGGCCCTCCCTTACTTAAAAAAAAAAAAAAAAAAAACTTTATTGATTTCTTGTAACACAACTGACTGAGACACAAGTCAAAATAATTTGTATCATAGCTTTATTTTTCTTTAACTAGATCTGCACTGTCTGCAAACAAACACATTTTTAATATGGCAAATAATAATTGGCAATTTCTGTCTTCCTGTCCTGAATCCTTCCTGCAGCTGCTGCAAATCTTGTTCTATCCTTTCTGTCTTTTCTGTAGCTGATGGCCCTACAGATAATGAAAACAGAGTAAATATATGGTTCTATGATGGATCACGATCAGTGTACAAAAAACAGTATTTGTCCCCAGCATTATCTAGTCTGTCCCGTTTTCCTCGGTTTGTCCCCTATTTTTCAGCACACTTGGGACATTGTCCCGTTAAAAAAAAAAAAAAATTTGCAGAATGAGCCCTGCTCGATGGTATACATATTGAGCTCATTTAGTCTCTCTTCGTATTGCTTCTGTTGCAGACCCAGAACTATTTTAGTTGCTCTCCTCTGGACTGCCTCCATCCTGTCTATGGCCTTGCGGAGATGGGGTCCCCAAAACTGTACACAGTACTCTGGATGGGTTCTCACCAACTGTCTGTACAGAGGGATAACGACTTCCTGTTTGCTATTGGCGATGCCTCTCCCTGTACATCCCAGTATCCCTCCCAGCCCTCCTTATTGCCTTCTCACATTGCTTGCTTAACTTTAGGTCACCTGATACAGCTACCCCAGGTCCCATTCCATTTTTGTTAATAACCCCCCCAAATTGAGTACTCTTCATCTGTGTTTTTGTTTCCTAGGTGCATTACTTCACACTTTTTTGCATTGAATCTAAGCTGCCATACTTTTGACCGTTCCTCCAACCTTTCCACGTCCCTTCTCATCTTTCCAACAGTATGAAGTCTTGCTGTATTCTGACTATACACAGTTAGCCCCAGCACTTGAACTGCTCCACAGAATAAAGGTTTAACTCTATGCCAAGGCATAGAACATTGAGCTTGAGCTATGTTTTCAAACCTCTGTCTGTGGTGCTCTGAAGTGTAATCGTCTGATTTCTTACTCCCCCCTAACTGTGAAGTCATTCCGGATATCCCTCCTGCGCTTCAGTTCAGTAATAGTTTGAATCTGTCGTTTTTTTCAATCGAAGTTCTTATTTTATCGGTATTCTTACCTCTGTCTCGGTAACAGTAACTGGTAGTAGTAGGTAGTGGTAATTTTTGTTGATTTTGTTAAAAATTGTTTAGTCTTCGGTTCTTTTCCGGTCGGTCCGGTTCAGAAACGAAATCTGTTGTGATTTGTGTATTTCTGTTCATTACTGTGGTTTTCCGGTACTTATTGGTTCCTAAAAAAAAAAAAAAATCCGGATTTCTGTGAGATTTTTTTTAACCGACCTGTGACACGGTTGGAACCGATAAGTGTTATTTGTCTGGCTTAACACTGACAAGGGTGACTTTTTTGTTGTATTTGGCATGTCTGAGAAACCCAAAAAGGAAACCGGTCCCACTGGGTTTCAGCACTGTTCCGAGTGTGGAGAGGCCTTTGCTAAGGCTGATCACCACCTTGTATGTGTGTATTGTCTGGGGTTTGACCACCCCAAGGAAGACTGCCAAATTTGTAAGAATTTTCCCAAAGCCACTCTTGAAAAACATTTGAGTAGGCTGAGGGAAAATCAGTCAATCACTTTATTTAACCAGGCATAAAGGAAAAGGAGGCCGAGAAGTCCGCTGACCCGGATGGCCAGCCTGGTTCGGTTGCAGCTGAACCTGACGAGGTGCCCACTGACCTGGGCAATACCTCTTCGGGCAAAAGGAGAGCTGAGATTGCAGAATCTGTTCCAGCTAAGAGAAGAAAATCGGCCAGTTCGGATCTGAAACCCCGTGTTTTGACCGCTGAGGAGATAGTGAAAACGACTGCAATGGCGCAATCGGTTTGGTCGGAAGTTGTTGCCTCAGATATTGATCCAGAGGCATACTATGAGGGCGATTGGGTGGAGGAAGAAGATGATGGAGAGTTTGTAAGCCTAGATCAGCCAGTAGAGCCTGACATCTCCCCAGACAGGCCTTCCAATGTTTCCCCTCCCAGGCTTTGAGTCCCCCTCCCACTTCTTGTTTTACAAGAAGGTGGCTGAGACTCCAGCTTCCTATGGAAGAGGCTGATCAGGATCAAGAGGAACCTGATTATGTGGAAATGATGGATGTTCCAGAGTCTGAGAGTGTCTATCCTTTTGCATAAATCCCTAGGGAAACACAGAAAATAATGCAATTTCCCACATCCATTCCTCCTATGGATAACAGGAGGTATGCCTTATCAGGTCCTGGCACGGAATTCCTTTCAGCACATTGCAGCCATGTTGGGGTAGTCCGAGCTGGAGCCTGTGAAAAGGCAAATATTCCCTGGCATCTCACCCCCCCAGATAGGGATTCCAGGAAAGTGGATGCCATGGCTGAGAAGCAGTACTTGACATCCTTTTTGGGGCTCAGGCAATCAAATTACATGGCATATACAGCCAGGTTCTGGAGCTGGCTAAGAATGCCCCTCCCCAGCTAACCCAGGAGCTGGAGCAGGTGGCTGTAAATGGTATAGAGGCATCCAAAGTGCAATTTCATGCTGTTGTGGACTCAAATGATGTGCATTCTAGAGTCATGGCTACATCTGTCTCCATGAGGAGGTTTGCTTGGCTTAGCTGTACCAATCTTTCGAAGGATACCCAGACTTAAGTCCATGGATTTTCCTGTAACTGGTAATTTTCTGGTGAGCAAACAGAGAACTACATGAAGAAGATGGATGAATATAGGACCACCTATAGGAGTGCTGCAGCCAAGGAAAGGCAGGCCACTCCTCAGAAGCAACAGTTTAGGGCTGACAGGCAGGGCTTTTCAAAGGCCTTTCTACCAAGCTTGGGTCTCCTCCTGCTCCTCCTCCTCCTCCTCCTCTTCTTTCCAGCATAGGGGGTTCTTTAGGGGAAAAGGCAGGTGTGGGATGACCAGGACCCCTTCATCCACGCAGTTTAAGCCATCTGCCAAACAGACACCCTGAGGTGCTGCCGGTCAGGGTCTCCTCCCCAGTTCCAGTAGGGGGCAGGTTGGCTCACTACTCCCAGGCCTGGGAGTCTGTTACTTCAGACAGATGGGTCCTGGAAGTAGTGAGCCAGGGACTTACTCTGTTTCAAAAGGTTCCCAAAAAGAGTAAGATCTTTCAGTCCTCCCTCTCCCTTGGAGACAAGGGCCTTAGAGGCAGAAGTCTCCTCTCTCCTGCTTCTGCAAGCAGTAGAGAAGGTACCTCTTTGTCACAAGGGAAAAGGACTGTATTCCTGATAACTTCCGTACGCCAAAAAAGACGGGAGTGGCGACCCATCCTAGATTTAAGGTACCTGAACAAACATTTAACAAAACCAAAATTCAAGATGGTTACAGTGGGAGTAATTCTTTCCTCTCTGAGACCAGGAGACTGGCTAGCCTCTCTGGATCTCAAGGATGCCTACTTCAACATACCTATCAGACATTCCCACAGAAAGTACCTCAGGTTCAAGTTCCCTTCAGGCCATTACCAATTCAAAGCTATGCCCTTCGGCCTAACATCTGCTCCAATTGTGTTCGTGTCTTGCAGTAGTGGTGGCATTCCTTAGGAGACAGGGTATCCTTCTGGTCCCATACTTGGACGACTGGCTCCTAGTGGGCCAGTCGTCAGACCAAGTCAAGTCAACCTTAGAGGTCACTCAGAAGCTTCTAGAATCCTTGGGTTTCATTCTGAACCTAGAAAAGTCTGTTCTGGAACCAGCACAGCTTCTCACTTTCATAGGGGTGGAACTAGACACTATTTTGGCAAGAGCATTTCTCCCCCTCCCAAGGGTTCAGTCCCTTGTCACTCTGGCTTCCTCTTTTTGTCCTCTACTTTTTTGTCCAGCCAGACACTTTCTGCAGTTGCTGGGTCACATGGCAGCATCCACAGCTGTGGTTCAGGGAGCAAGGTTTCAGACGAGAGATTGTTTCATCTCAGATCTTATTGGTCTCGGATAAAAGGCCCTCTCTCCAAATTGGTTCCTGTGTCTCAAACTCTAGTTCAGACCCTCCAGTGGTGGCTGGAGGAGTACAGTCTGCAACAAGATGTCCCATTTATCAGTCTGGCTCCTTCAGTGATTCTCACCAAAGATGCCTTTCTGCTAGGTTGGGGGCCTCATCTAGATCAGCTTACAGCTCAGGGAAGCTGGTCGCACCAGGAGTCTCTCCTACACATAAACCTTCTCGAACCAAGAGCTGTCTTTTTAA
Organism: Neoceratodus forsteri; assembly: GCA_016271365.2. Taxonomy (NCBI): domain Eukaryota; kingdom Metazoa; phylum Chordata; order Ceratodontiformes; family Ceratodontidae; genus Neoceratodus; species Neoceratodus forsteri. The sequence goes on along the minus strand of CM057449.1, from coordinate 1,338,751,488 downwards.
CACTTCAGACATTCTCAACTGCTGTTCAGGGGAAAGTGGTACAGATCAGGACAGACAATACCACAACCATGTTGTACATTAACAAGCAGGGAGGCACTCGGTCCTCAGCCTTGTGCACAGAGGCCATGAAGATATGGTCTCTAGCCTATTCCCTTCAGGCTTCCCCGATGGCTGTGCATCTCCCAGGGAAGGACAACATTTTAGCAGATGCTCTTAGCAGGATTTCTCAGGGTCACCACAAATGGACCCTGAATCCCCTAATTCTTCAGGTCATTTTCAAAAGGTGGGGGCACTCCAGAGATCTGTTCGCAGCCCCGGACAATCACCAACTTCCTCTCTTTTGCTGCAGACCGCTTCTTCTGAGCCCTGTCCCTCAGGATGCTCTCTTGTTGAATTGGACAAGCAGGTTTCTGTCTGCATTTCCTCTGATATTCAGGGTCCTGATCAAGATATGGTCTCAGCCTTGCAAGGTGATTCTAGTGGCTCCAGGCTGGGCCAGAAAGCCTTGGTACCCCTTCTCTTGTCACTGTCGGTAACAGTACCTCTGTGTCTTCCCAGACAGTTCAATCTCCTTACCTCCTCACTGGGAGGATCCTTCACCTCAACCTTCAGACTCTCAGGCTCAAAGCCTGGCCCTTGAAGAGCTAGAATATGCAAGCCTACACCTTTCTTAATCAGTCTTGGACATTTTAAAGGTTAACAGGAAATCTGCTATTAGAAAGACTTACAACTCCAAATGGAAAAGATTTGGGTTTTGGTGTTCCCAGAAGCATGTCCAACCAGAGCTGGCTGATATTACCACTCTGTTGGACTATTTGGTGCATCTTAACAGTTCAGGCCTCCGGCCTACTACTCTCAAGGTACGTTTGACAGCTGTGTCTGCATTTCTTTCTGCTGGTAAGGGCTCTTCCCTAGCTTTTCATCCAGTTTTCAAACCGTTTTTCATGGGTTTAGTACATGCTAATCCTCTCTTTAGGGAGCCTACCCCTTCTTGGGACCTGAATATCTGTATTGCACAGCTTATGCAGCCCCCTTTTGAGCTTTTATCCTCAGCTGAGCTGAAATACTTGACTTGGAAAACTGTATTCCTGGTAGCCATTACTTCTGCCAGGAGAATCAGTGAATTACAGGCTTTATCAGTGGAATCTAATTTCATTTCATTTCACAGGGATAAGGTGGTCCTCCGAACCAACAGGAAGTTTCTTCCCAAGGTGGTATCAGACTTTCATTTGAATCAGTCTGTCATTGCCTTTATTTTATACTGACCATTCTTTCTCTGGGGAGAGAAGATTACACAGTATTGATGTAAAGAGGACTCGTAGTTACTATGTGGAGCATACTAAGGCCTATAGGAATGACTGTTCTCAGTTGATCTTCTTCGAGATACAGCTCTTGCAGCAGGTTACACCATTAGGACTGTAGCCAGCAGGCGTCAGGACCCCACGGAACTCTTCTAGCTAGCAGTCTTCAGCAGGGACCGCCTCCGATGTCGGTCCCGCCCCTGATGTCAGGCGTAGTACATAAGGAAGCGGTCCCGCCAGAATCCCCAGTTCTTTCCTGCCGTCGACTTGCATGTCTCGACCCTCCGGTCAGTGTCTAGCGCGAAACGTTTGGAAAAGTTCTTTTTCCCGTTTCTTCGCAAGAAACTTCTTTTTCTTCAATTGTCTGCCATCTGATGTCCTCACCAACATCCGCGGAGGGCCATCCGTCTAAGTGTGCCTGCGGGAAGCAAATTCCCTTCAAAGATCCACACTCGGCCTGCGTGCGGTGCTTAGGCCCGGACCACGACACCCGGGCCTGTTCCTTTTGTCAAGGCTTCAACAGTCTGACCGGATCCGTCGTCGGAAGGCCCTCCAAGCTTACCTTCTGGAAGAAAGATTGAAGGCCATGGAACCTGCCTCCAATGGGGAATCTTCCGAGAAAGCCCGCAGGCACCTCGAAAAACACAGGAAGAAGGTGAGATCTAAATCCCCTTCTAGGGCTTCAGACTCCCGCAGCTCCGGCTCCCGGTCCGACCACTCTCCATCCCGGGCTCACTCAGCCTCCCCCGGTCGCGGTCAAGTCTTCCACCAGTTCCTCCACTCTGCAGCCTGTTAAGATCTCCAGGCCTCCTTCTTCCTCATCCAAGGCCTTGCCGAAGTCAGGGGACTGCCATCACCACAAGTCCGGCTCCCGCCACTCTGCCCCAGACGTCCGGTCGGTCTCCTTGCCTCCCCAGCGGAAAACCAAGGAGCTGACCTCGCTTAAACGGACGTCAGATCCGGCGTTGGCCCACCCGACGTCGGCCAAGCACCACCGGTCCCGGGACCCAATGACAGCCAGACGCCCGTCACCGGCCAGGCCTTCTCCACCGCGGACGCCGGCTGGGGGACCGACGCCCATTCCAGCAGATGGAGGAACCCCAACGCCACCTACCGACGTCAGCCAGGAAGCGCTCACGGAGGAGGAGTCGACCCAGCCCAAGGACCAGGCGGCGACCCCGGTTCTGTTGAGCCCCCAAGGGAACCCTCTCCTGAACCAGAGACTCCCAAGGGGCCGGAGCCGGGACCAGACGACCGGCGCCCGGCCCGTCATCGGGCCTGAATATTGCTGAGGTGAAGGAGTCATTCACTTTCTGGTGGGACACTATTAAAAAGGATGTGGTTCCCACACCCCCTCCTCCTCCTCCACCTGTGACTCCACCAGCCCCAGTGCCCCCCACTCCATCCGGGGCAGCAGGCAGAGTACCTTCACCCCAGGATCCTGTTGAATCTCCTAGGGGCAGACCATCGGACAAGAGGAGACCTCCATCCAGATCTTCTTCAGGGTCACCCAGTCCCAAGAGACCCAGAAGACGCCACTACTCGCCGTCGACGGAGGACTCGGGATCGGACTTCTCGGGTAGATCCAGATCCCCTTCTCCCATCAGCGTCCCCTCTCTGGACCCACGTGAGCTCCCAAGATCTCCTCCGGATAACCCATCGTTCTCAGAGATTATGAGGCATATCCAGGAGAACATGGGCTGGGACGCAGAAGACCTTGACCCCAAGAGGCTACACCTTGCGCATTATCTTCAGCAAAAGGACCCAAAGCCTGTGGTGGTACCACCCTTGGTGGACACCTTCGTGGACGTCACCAAGGCAGCGTGGAAACGTCCACATTCGCTCCCGGTGATGCCAAAGAAGGCTGACTGCCTGTACAAGGCCCTAGGGAGGACCAGTAGCAGCATCTCATCCTCTGGCGATTCCTGGTCATCACAGCCTCACATGACTGGTCCCAGAGGCGCAACATCTGAGCACCCTGCCACCGGACCCGGAGTTCAAGCAATTGGACGTGATGAGTAGGCGCACGTACGCAGCTGCAACCTGCGCCATTAGGTCCGTCAATTATCTTACCCACATGGTCCAGTTTCAGAATGCCTTGTGGGAGCAGGGACAAGAGCTGGCAGAAAAGATGCTGGAAGGTGAGCAGAAGGAAGAGCTGCTCCAGCTCCTCCGCACGGGTTCAGACGTGGGAACCCAGGTGCTTCGAGCCGCGTATGAGTCCGCGGGCTCCTCAGCTAGAGTGTATGCCTCCGGAGACACTCATGGCTCCGTGTCTCCGGATTCACCCCGGACGTCCAGAAGAACATACTGGACGCCCCCTTTCACGGCGAAGTTCTCTTTGGTGAGACCTCGGAGAAGATCATCACCAAGCTTCAGGAGGCCGGGAAGGCCGTGAGATCTGTCCAGGCTATGTACAGATCCAGGCCCAGTTCCTTTCGTAGGAATCAGAGCTGTTTTTGCAGCCAGACTCAGAGACAATAGTCCCGTTCCGGCCTGCAACAGAGGGGCTCCTTCTCCCGAAAAGCTCAGGGTAAGTCATCCTCAGGTAGAGGCCAGCGTCCCACCAAGTCGGCCCAACCTGCAGGACCCACAGCCACCACAGCATGACTCCTTCCCGGCCCCCGCCCCTCAGGATCAACGGGACACCAAGGTCGAGGGTCATATTGCGGACCACCTGCCAGGGTGGCAGTCGATCACCACCGACAGGTGGGTACTCCAATTGGTCGAAAAAGGCCACTTTATAGAGTTCACAGACAAGCCACCCACAAGGCCTCCTCTGCTCTCACATTACTCGGGTCAGCACAGATTGCTTATCAGGCAAGAAGTACTCTCGCTTCTGCAAAAAGGAGCAGTGGAGTACGTCCCGGGGAACCAGAGAGGAACAGGCTACTATTCCCACTTCTTCCTGGTTCCAAAGAAAACAGGGGACCTCCGTCCAATATTGGACCTCAGCGACCTCAACATGTCGGTCGCCTACAAACGGTTCTGCATGGTGACCCTCCAGGGCCTTATACCCATGCTGAAGGAGGACGATTTCTGGCGTCACTGGACTTGCAGGACGCTTACCTGCACATCCCCATAGCTCAAGCGCACAGGAGGTTCCTGCGCTTCGAGTTTCTCGGCCACCACTTTCAGTTCCGAGCGCTTCCTTTCGGGCTGTCATCGGCCCCCAGGGTCTTTATCAAGTGCATGGCAGTCGTGGCAGCGTCTCTAAGGAGACAGGGCCACTACGTGTTCCCGTACCTGGACGACTGGCTTCTCATGGCCGCCTCCCGGGAGGCACTGTTTTTGGCTATCCAGAACACCCAAGCTCTCTTTCAGTCACTGGGCATTCTTATCAACTACGTGAAGTCTCTCCTGGTACCGTCCCAGAAGCTGCAGTTCATAGGCGCAGTTCTGGACACCGTCCAAGGGAAAGCTTTTCTTCCCAAGGACAGAGTGGAACGCATCAGGTCCCTCATCAGGGACCTTTCGGCAAAGAAGACCGTCCCTGCCAGACTGGTCCTTTGCCTGCTCGGACATATGGCTGCGGCCATTCCAACCGTCCCGATGGCAAGGCTCCACATGTGGGTAACCCTTGGATGCTCAGAGTGCAATGGGACCAGAAGCAAGACCATATGCAGCAGACAGAATCACGAGGGCCGTGATTCGGGATTGGCAATGGTGGCTAGACCCGGGGACCCTCTCTGTGGGGGTCCCATTTGTAGCGCCGTCCCCGGAGGTAATCCTCTCCACAGATGCCTCAGGGCTGGGGTGGGGGGTACACCTGAGCAGGGTGAGGTCTCAGGAGCGTGGACCCCTCAGGAGCTCACCTCCACATCAATATTCTGGAGATGAGAGGCGGTCCTGTATGCCTGCAAGCCTTCCAGTCAGGCGTTCCACAGGTACTCTTCTGCTTCAAACAGACAATACAGCGATGTATTACCTCAACAAACAAGGAGGCACACTCCTACCCCTCTGCAGGAGGCCATGAGGTGTGGGAATGGGTAATCCAACACGGCGCAAACCTGATCGCAGTTCACGTTCCCGGAGTGGACAACACGGTCCGCAGACGGCCTGAGTCGCTCCCAGGCCAGAGTTCACGAGTGGGAACTTCTTCAGGAGGTGACAGAGGATCTGTTTCATCGATGGAGCACTCCAGAATTGGACTTGTTCGCTTCCCCATCCAACGCAAATCTGCCCAATTTTTGCTCGCTTGATCCAGGGCCTGGTGTTTTCTGGCAAGACGCCTTGTCCCTCTCCTGGGCGGGCAGATTCCTCTGCGCTTTCCCTCCCTTCCCGTTGATCCAGAGAATCCTTCTCAAACTTTGCAGGGAACGCGCAACAATGATCTTGGTAGTGCCTTTCTGGCCCAGACAGATTTGGTTCCCGCTTTTGATGCAATTGTCCCAGGAACCTCCACTTCAGTTGCCCATCAGCTCCCATCTACTGTCTCAAGAGGACGGTTTGCTAGTCCACCCGGACTTGCGCTCACTGAACCTGCATGCCTGGCTCCTTGAGACATAGCCATTCTGTGACACGGGGTCTCGCAAGAGGTGGCAGAAGTCCTTTCTGCTGCCAGAAAGCCGGCTACGCATGCAACGTACGCCATGAAATGGCGTTGGTTTTGCCTGTGGTCTCAGGCACCCAGTCTCTCCCCTTTAGAATGCCCAGAAAATCAGTTCTAGAATACCTGCTTTCCTCTTTCACTCAGGTCTGGCCTACTCCTCAGTTAAGGTTCACCTCTATTAGATTTCAGCTACCATTCCCGAAGTAGGCCAAGCGCACAGTAGCACAACTCGATACTTCTCGTGACTTTTTGAGAGGGGTGCTACACCTTAGACCACCCATTAAGGATCCTGTACCTCCTTGGGACCTACTCTTTGTCCTGGAGCAGCTCAGGCTGCCCCCCTTTGAACCTGCCACAGATTGCGAGCTACGTTTTCTGTCATGGAAAATGTTATTTTTGGTTGCTGTTACTTCAGCAAGGAGAACTTCCGAGCTACATGCCCTCATGTGTAAGGAACCTTATTTAATTTTTCCCCAGGACAGGGTGTCCCTGAGGACGAATCCAAAATTCCTGCCTAAGGTGGTCTCAGCCCTCACCATTAATCAGGACATCGATTTGCCGGTGTACTTCCCCAGGTACACCAACAGAGGAGAGGCACTGCTTCACACCCTGGATGTTCACCGCTCCTTAAGATATTACTGACCAGGACCAAACAGCATCATAAATCCGAGCAGCTGTTTATTTCCTTCGCTGAGAGGATGTTGGACCAACCAGTCTCAAAGCAAACTCTTTCTTGCTGGCTTGTCCAGTGCATTTCCTTTTGCTACAACAAAAACAGGAGCCCCTTCCGGGTACAGTCAGGGGCCACTCGACAAGAGGGGTGGCTACTTCCTTTGCAGCACTGCAAAATGTCTCCATTTCGGCCATTTGTGCTGCAGCCACATGGAGCTCAGTGCACACCTTCATTAGGCACTACAGCCTCGACATCGCCTCACGGCGGAGAGCCGGTTTCGGCCTTGCCGTTCTGCAGGATCTCCTGTCCTAGAATCAGGATTTCCAGGATCTCTGTTTATGCCTCCTCCCTAGGGCGTCTCTAGGCGCCATTGTGCAGGAATCGTCCTAATGGTGTAACCTGCTGCAAGAGCTTATCACCGAAGATAGTACAGTTACGTGAAAACTTACCGTAACAGTAGATCTTCGAGAACAGCTCTTGCAGCAGGTACCTTCCCGCCCACCATTCCCCCTTTGAGGAGGTAAGGCCTAGCCAAGCTTCCGCAGAAAGTCCTCAACCTTGAACTTCTGATGGCGGGTCCTTGGTCTCCACTTCTGATGTCATCCAGCGGCTGGAAGTCTCCGGTGGGAGAACTAGGGATTCTGGCGGGACCGCCTCCTTATGTACTACGCCTGACGTCGGGGGCAGGACCTACGTCGGAGGCGGTCCCCGCTGAAGACTGCTAGCCAGAAGATTTCCGTGGGGTCCTGACGCCTGCCGGCTACAGTCCTAATGGTGTAACCTGCTGCAAGACTCAGAAGAAACATTACTATGGTGAGTAATTTTTTCTTCTAGGGACATGGATATGTTGTTCATCCACACTGTCTGGCAGGTTCCTTGCCACTTTAAATCTTGCCGGAAGGTCTTCAAGCTGGCTCCTCCCACCCACCTGGGTGGTAAAACTCTCGGCTCCGCCCTGTGACGCCAGCTCTTCTTTACTGCTTGGAAGCCCAGGTTCCCTCCTTAACGCTCTGCATGATAGACTGGATCCTAACTCTTCGGTTAGTCCGAAACTCGTTTTAAAATTCTCAAGACTTCGGTCTTCCTTTTCCCTCGCGGCTGCAATGGACAAATCGACTCCCGGTTTTCGGCGGTGCCCTTGTGGGCAGAAGATGTCCAGGACGGATCCGCACTCCACATGCGTCTACTGCCTCGGCCTAGAACACGACCCGCAGGCCTGCAAGTCATGCTGTTCGTTCTCGGCCAACGTCTTGGAGGACCGTGCTGCCTGGTTGAAGCTTCGGCACCCTGAGAAGCTCTCTCCGCTGGTAAAGTCGAAAGAGGCCCGTTGGGCGGTTGCCGCGGTGGCTGGCTCGGCTGAGCAGCTCGAGCAGATGATCGCCCTCGAGGAGGAGGCGGCCCAGGCCGCATCTTTCTCCTCCTCGGTCGCGGCATTTATCCCACCTCTTTGGGTACTTCGTATTCTGCTTCGCTCAAGGAGCTTTGCCATTCCTGTTCCACAAGGGAGGGGCCATCGGGACATTCTCTTGATCCAAAAAGGATCTCAGATGGGAGTCCCATCGTCCGGCGTTCGTGGGGCGGGAGAGGTCCCTTCCCGGACAACCCGACCGTCGACTTTCAGGTCGAGGTTGCAGCTAAGGCTTCATGGCGTCCCGTCAGGTCAGCGGCCGGGAACGCCCGTCGTGCAGTCAAAGTTTTTCTTGACCGTCAGGCGGATTGTCAACTGGTGAAACCGACAACCCTTCTTCGCCTGGCTCCCGGTGAAACCAGGATTTGCCTGCACCCTTGTGCAGCAGTCCCAGTTAAGGTGTCAAGCGAGGGAAGAGTGGGTGTCCCTCGCTCCTCCCAGGCCCGACCTCTGACACGAGGATCTCGGTCTTGGACCTCTTCGGTCAGCCGATCCCGCCAACATCGGCGGTCTCGGCACCGAGGTAAGCAGCAACGCCGCTCATCCTCGTCTTCCTCCTCGGATGAGGAGAGCTTCCAGCAAATTGCGTCGACGCTATGATGAACTGATGTGGCAGCAGTTACATTTGTCCGGGAGCAGGTCGACACCGACGCCTTCCCCGGCCATCAAGTGGCTGTCACGCGAACGACCGAAACAGCCTCTTGCTGCAGTCGAGATGCCCAAGCCTGGGCCGGTTGTTCGGCTGAAACCTGCTGCCCCACCAATTGTGGTGGAACTTCTGCCTCCACAACCAAAATCAGGGGCGCCGACCAAGGACTCTCGGTCGGGTCAAGACCTGCACCACAGGTTGTCGGTCACCATCACTCCTGACCGTCCTCAGCAGGTGGAGGGTGGCTCAGGCCCTAGGCAGCTCTTTGCGGACTCCTCAGAGTCCGACGATGACTCCTCCCTGTTCTCCAGGCCAGTTAACCTGGAGTCTTCCGGGGGCCAGTCACTGGACGAAAGCCCATCATCCTTCATGGGTCTGCTTCAGCTCATCTCGGAGTCCACGGGATGCAGCTCAAACCCGTATCAAGCGGGCAAAATATCCCCAGCACGAGATACTGGACGAGGATTCACCCAGGAGAGCCTTTCCGGTGGCTGAGGCCATTGTCGGCCCAACCTTGGCAGCTCTGGCAGCGGCCTGCTTCCTGTCCTGTGCCCTCGGCCAGGATGGCCAGAATATGTGGTCCCTACTGACTCTTTGCCCAGGTTTTCGGAGCACCCCTCTGCCGAGGGGTTGGTCACTGACAGCGTTTTCCGGCATTCCGGGAACACTAGGGATGTGGACAAGCCCCCCGACAAGGAGTCTGAAAAGCTGGACTACGCCGGGTGCAAGGTGTACGCTGCATCCTCCCTTGGCCTCCACCAGGCCAGCTCAGCCGTGCTGATGGCACACTTCTCCCACGCCTCATGGGCTCCCTGGATGAGGTGATCCCTCATCTCCGGCCAACCTGCAGACCACGGTCCGGCAGGTTCGGGACCAGGTAGGAGGTGGTGGTGAGCAGCAGCTTCAAACAGCTCTGGACATAGGGACTCCTGTGCCAGATCGAGGTCATGACCCATGATGGCCATGCGCCGCAGAGCATGGCTGAGGATATCCACCCTTCACGGTGGATACCCAGCACAAGTTGGCGGACGTCACCTTCTTGGGGACCCGACCTCTTTGGCCCAGGAGTGGAAGGCCACCTCCAGCGGATCGAAAAGTCCAGTGCCACTCTGGACTCGGTCACCTCTGCCCAGAAGGACAAAGGCACTTGACAACGTAAGCACAAGCCTTTAGTCCTTCTGTGCCTGCAACACGTCCGGCCCACACAGCACCAGGCCAGCAGGCTGCGTGGCAGCATCCCAAACCCAAGCCCGTGGCCTCCTCCAATAGGAAGCAGGGGTAAAGCCCAGGAGGTCCCTCGGCGGTCCCTCACTCCAAGCCTGCTCAGTGACAGGTTGAGGGTGTAGCCCAACCTCGTCACTCCCCCGTGGGGGGACGGCTCCGCCACTTCCTTTCCGCCTGGTCCGCTATCACCACAGACCACTGGGTGTTGGAGGTGGTAGGAAAGGGCCTGCCTCTGGAGTTTGAGCAGACCCCACCCTTTCGAGCCATCGCCCCTGGGGGAGCCACGGGGTCCGCAGCCTCGCTGTCAGCACGCCGAGCTGATATTGCCTTGCTCCTCGATAAAGAGGTGATCAGGAAGGTGGCGGATCCTCCTCCAGACCCGGGGTTTGTGTCCAGGTATTTCCTGGTCCCAAAATGGATGGGGGGCTGGCGCCCCATTCTCGACCTGCACGACCTGAACAGGTTCCTAAGGTCTCGGACCGTCAGGATGGTCACTCTGGCTCAGATAATCCCATCCTTGGAACAAGGCGTGTGGTTCTGTTCCCTGGACCTCCAGGACATGTTCTTTTACGTCCCAATCCGTCCGTCTTATCAGACATTCCTCCGCTTCCCTTTACGAGTTCCGGGCCATGCCCTTCGGCCTCTCCCTAGCTCCCGGGGTCTTCACCAAATGCATAGCAGTGGTGACAGCATTCCTGCGGCGCCGAAGGGTCCGGGTGTACCCCTACCTGGACGACTGGCTGATTGCAGCCCCCTCCAGAACGGAGGTGGAGCGGTCCAGAGATCTGACCCTCCAGGTTTGCTCTCAGATTGGCCTCCTCATCAAGCGAGGCCAAGTCGAACTCACGCCAAACCAGGTGATACATTTCATCAGGGCAGAGCCTCGACTTTCTTGAGCCAGAGCATGGCTCCTGGCGGACCGGCCAGAGTTCTTTCTTCCTTTGCTCAATCATTTCAGGTTGGGCAACCAGCCTGCCGGGACTTCCTCCACCTCCTGGGCCTCATGAGCGCCTGCACCAGGCGTGTCTGTTGGGCCCGCTGGTGCATGTGTCTCCTCTCAGTGGGGACTGGCTAGCCAGTGGTCAGCGCTTCGACTAAGTTGGATCAGCTAGTGACAGTGACCCAGGGATGTGAAAGCTCTCCAGTGGTGGACCATTCCGGCACATCTGCGGGAGGGCATCCGACTGTGTCCGCCCGAGCTGACGGTCTCTCTATCGACCGATGCCTCTCATGGATGGGGTGCCCATCTGGGGACACAAGCGCACAGCCTCTGGTCCCCTCGAGAGTCCCAATACCAGATCAACCTGCTGGAGCTTGAGCGGTTCATCTAGCCTCACCACCTTAAGCTCTCCGCGTCTCACGAGTCAAGTGGTTCAGGTCAGGCGAACAATACCACGACCATGTACTACCTAAACCACCAGGCGGGGCGTGCTCCATGCCTTTGGTCAGGGAAGCTCTCCACATTTGGTCTCGTGCACAGCCTGGAGGCGGATCTCCCTAGCCATTCATGGGCAGGAGCCTCCAACTCCTGGCCGATGCCCTGCCAGATAGTACAAGTGCCTCATGAGTGGTCTCTCCCAAGCCAGAGGTAGTACAAGATCTCTTCTCCACTGGGCATGCCTCAGGTGGACCTGTTTGCCTCAAGGGAGAATGCGAAGCTGAGACTGTTTCATGCCAGCACCCCTCAGCAGGGCTCGCTGCAGGGGGATGCGTTTTCGAGGCCGTGGACCCCAGGCCTCTTCTACACCTTCCCCCCATTTCCCTTGATCCACAAGGTGCTTCTCAAGGTGAGGAGGGACAAAGCACAGGTGATTCTGGTAGTAGCCCCAGACTGGCCCCGTCAGTTCTGGTATCCAGATCTCCTCAGTCTCAGCTCCAGGCTCCCGAGGGGGCTTCCAGCCCGCCCAGACCTGATCTTGGTCAATCAGGGGAAGGTATTCCATCCAGACCTTCAATCCCTGCACCTGATGGCCTGGTTCCTGAGCGGGTAGAGTTCCAGGCCTTGAGTCTTTCTGACAAGGTCCTCAACATGGTTGAGGCGTCCCATAAGGAGTCGACCAGGAAATGCTACGCCTTCAAATGGAAGAGATTCTCCATTTGGTGTCAGGGCAAGGGCCTGGACCCTTCCTGTTCCTTGGCAAGCATTCTGGACTACCTGTGGTCCTTTTCTCAGCTAGGGCTTCGGTCGATGACCCTCAAGGTGCACCTGGCAGCCATCTCTGCTCACCGGACGCGGGCCGGGAAGCAGTTGGTGGTGCAGGAGAAGGTGGTCGGGTGCTTTTTCAAAGACCTTGATCACATATCCCCTCCGATGCGAGAACCTCCCACCTCCATAGGATCCTGCACTGCTGGTGGCTAAGCTCATGGGCAGAAGCCATTCGAACCAATGCACAGGTGTGATATCTCTTACCATGTTGAAGACTTCCTTCTTGGTGGCCCATCACGTCAGCCAGAAGGATGGGAGAGCTCAGGTGCTTTCCATGAGTCTCCTTATCTGGTCTTCCACAGGGACAAGGTTGTCCCTCAGCCCCCACCCGAAATTCCTTCCAAGGTGGTATTGAGTTTCACCTAACTAGGTGTTGACTTGCGGTGTTCCCAAACCCAGCACCACCGAGGCTGAATATAGAGCTTCACTACCTTGGACCCTAGAAGAGCTCACTTATTACAAGGAAGCGGACGGCTGAAGTTAGGCAGAGGTTCGCCAGCTGTTTGTCACCCACGCTTGAAGCCGCAATCTGCAGACCTGCAGCCAAGCGGACTATAGGCAGGTGGGTAACCTCCTGCATAGATCTCTCTACTATAGGTTGGCCGGACATGGGCCTCCCAGAGGATAAGAGCTCATTCTACCACCATACTGCTGCATCGGGTGGCTGCTTCCAGGGACATCCCTATCCAGGAAATCTGCAGGCTGCTAGCCTGAAGTCAGCACAATTTCATTGCCTACTACCATATCGACCTTGAGTCACGCCGGGATGCTGGTTTGGGCCTCGGTTCTCCAGTCTTTATTCTAAGTGGGTGGTGTGCTGCCTCCCCTCCTCCCGGAGAACTGCTAGGAGTCTGCCAGATGGTGGATGAACAACATATCCATAACCTAAGAAATACAGATTACTCACCTGTAACAGGAGTTCTAGGAATGGTATATGTTCATCCACAAACCTCAATCGGCTTCGGATTTACGTTGGCTTCCAGAGGGCTGATCTGGCGCCATGGGCAGAGCTGAGAGGTTTACCACCTGGGTGGGTGGTAGGAGCTAGCTTGGAAGACCTTCGGAAGATTTAAAGTGGCAAGGAACCTGCCAGATGGTGTGGATGAACAACATATACCATTCCTAGAACTCCTGTTACAGGTGAGTAACCTGTATTTTTTCTGTGTGGAACTTGTAAAAGTACGCTCGGTTGTGAACCGCCATTTGATAGTAAAATTTGTGTGTTTTACTTAGTTTGTGGTTACCGTTCTAAAAAAAAAAAACGAGCTTGAAACGTTATTTTCCAACACCAGAACGTTAGGAACCCATAAGGGAGCCTTGCCTGGCAGTTGCTGAAAAAGATATGTTTGCTAGGTTTGCCATGCAGAAACAAAGAAAAGGGTCACGGTTTCAACACTGCAGTGAGTGGGGAGTCTGCTGGGCGATTCCCACCACCCGCGTTGTCTGGTTTGACCACCTCGGTTCAGACTAAAGCAAAAACTTTACCAGTCTACTCTTGAGAAAGATTAGGTAGACTGAGGGGAAAGGAGGCCGAGTCCGCTGACCAGATGGCCAGCCGGTTGGTTTCGACCAACCAGAAGGAGTGCCCTGACTGGGCGATACTTAACCGGGCAAAAGGAGAGGCAGTTCGAGGGATCTGTTCCGTAAAAAAACGCAGAAAAAATCGCCAGTTCGGATCAGGGTTCATGTTCGACTGCGAAGATAGCAAGCGATTCAATTGTGGAATCATCCGTCCCGTTCCGACCGATCCGGCCTTCTGCAGGTTCACTACTCGTTCCTCCAATTCAGATATACCCTTGGAAGATTTTATGAACCGAATTTGAAGAGAAGGGAATTTGAGGATGATGACGAAGTGAGGGTCTGGATGTGCCTGTGGAACCAGACATCTCCCAGACAGACCTTCAGGTGTTCCCCCCAGGAAACTTTTGTGTCCCTTCTCACTTATGTTTTACAGAAGGTGTGATACTCAGCTTCTATTGGGAGGCTGTGGAAGATCAGAGGTCTGATTATGAGAGATGATGGCCATCCAGAGTCCAGCAGACTGTCTATTCCCTCCACAAATCTTTTGGGAAATGGACACAAAATCTTAGTCTCCTAACTATACCTCATGTGAAAAAAGGATGGACAAGAGGTACACTGTCGAGCTCAGACACCCAGTTCTTATATCAACAATGAAGCCATGTTTGGGTAGTACAGGCTGCTGCTGTTACAAGACAATATTCCTTATTCATGCCTGACAAGGACTCGAAGATTGATGCCATGGCAAGAAGCAGTACATAGCATCTTCTTTGAACTCAGGCAGGCAAATGCATAGCCTGTACAGCTAGGCACCAGAGTCCAGGTGGGACAAGCCTGGCACTGGCTAAACAGGCCTCCCCAGCTAGCCAAGGGCTGGACGTGGTGGCTGCAGATGGGATGAGGCATCTGGGTTCATTTCATGCACCTGTAACTCTAATGATGTGTCATCGCTACATCTGTGGCTCTTGAGATGGCTTGGCTCAAATGTGCTAGCCTGGGGACACCCAGGCTAAGGCCATGGATTTTCCTGTGATGGTAATTCTCTCTTTGGGGAGCAGACGAAATTACATGAGAAAATAGATAGTACAGGACCACTTGCAGTGCTCAGGTCAGGAAGGCGACAACTCCTCAAGGCAGCAGTCCAAGGGCAGGCCTTTTAAAGGCCTTTTGCAAAGCACAGGCCTCTTCTTCCTTTCCCTCAGAGGTTCTTCAGAGGGAGACTGAAGGGGGATGAGCAGGGCTCCATCCACCTCAGCCAAAAGCCCCTGTAAGCAGACACTCTGATGGGCCTGCCCAGGTCGACTCTCCTATTCCAGTAGAGAGGCAGGCTGGCTTACTTTGTCCAGGACTGGATGTCTATTACATCAGACAAGTGGGTCCTGGAAGTAGTAAACCAGGGTTGGTTCTCAGCTCAAAAAATTTCAAGATGAGAGCCAGATCTTTCACACTCATAAACTTCAAGAAACCCTTGCCCTAGAGGCAGAGGTTTCCTTCTCTCTAGCTTTCAGAGCCATAGAGAGAGTACACTACCCCACACTGGGGCAAAGGACTGTACTCAGGTACCTCCTGACCCCTAAAAGACAGGATAGGGTGACCCATCCTAGACCTAAGATATCTAAACAAACATCTCTTAAAACCAAAGATCTTACTCAGATGCAGCTCTTGCAGCAGGTTACGCCATATTAGGATCGAAGCCAGGCGCCAGGACCCCACCTGGAAATTTCTAGCTAGCAGTTCAGCGGGACCCTCCGATCGTCCCGCCCGCGCCAGGCGTAGACACATAAGGGCGGTCCACCACAATCCCCAGTTCTTTCCCGCCACCGACATGCAGCATCGCCCTCGGTCAGTTTCCAGTGCGCGACGACTCGGAAAATTTCAACCATTTTTTCTCAATGGATTTCATCTGATGTCCTCCAACTTCTGGAGGCCATTCACCGGGTACCTCAGCAAACAGATCCCTTTTAGGATCCCCATTGCCTGTGTTCGCTGCCTGGGCAGACCACGATACCCGGCCTCCTTCTGCCAGGCTAACAGCCATACAAGGATCCGCGCAGAAGCCCTCAAAGCTTCCTCCGGGAAAAACTCAAAGCATGGATCGAGACCTCCTCCAAGGGAGTCTTCAGGGATCCCATAAGCAGCGAAAGAAGAGACAGATCCCCTTCCAGGACCTCGACTCTCCAGCTCCAGGTCGGACCCATTCCGGGAGGGCTCTCAGCCTCCTGGTTCGCCAGATCGTAATGGTTCCTCCTCTGCAGCCTGTCAAGACCTCCAGGCTCATCTTTGTACACCCGCCTAAGGCCCGCCCAGAACCCGGAGTGCCACAAGCCTCCTCCCGTCATCCAGCTCCCAACATCAGGTCTTCCCCAACCACCACCAGCGCAAAACAAGGAGGCCTCTATGAAGCCGGACGCGGACCCGACACACAGGCACTCCCGGAACCGCCACCTTCGTCACCCGTCGAGATCAGGCATCGCCTCAGGAGCCGGGAGGAACCGCATCGCCACGCAGAGAGGACCACACCACCGCCTACTGACGCCGGGCCGGAAGGCCATCCGGAGGAGGACTTCACCCAGCCTGAAGACCAGTTGGCCACACCGTCCCATCGAGCCCCACGGATCCCCCCGGAACGGAGACCCCGGGACCCACCACAGCCCCCGCCCGTCCGTATCAGGCCTAAATTTGTCAGAGGTGAAGGAGCTCTTCACCTTCCAGGACACACTATCAAGAAGCATGTGGTCACCCACCTCCTAAGGCCCATCTCTTCTCCAATGCCGGGGCGCCCTCCACGCCAACAGCAGGACGGCACAACCCCATGGGAGCCAGCATCCTCCCTAGGGCAGATCTGGAGAGGAGAAGCTCCCTCAAGATCCACTTCAGGGTCACCCAGCCCCAAGAGACCCAGACGGCGCGGTATACCCCGTCCGTGGAGGACTCGATCTGACACTCAAGCTCCAAGATCTCCTTCTCCAATCACGCCCTTCTCTGGACCCCGCGACCTTTCCAGGTCCCTCCGGATAACCCCTCGTCCTCCGGCATAATGAGACCGTTCAAGAGAACATGAGGTGGGATGCTGAAGAGCTGGACCCCGAAGACTACGCCTTGCCCACTACACCCGACAAAAGATCCTAAGCCTGTGGTAGTGCCACCCTTGGTGGACACCGTCAAGACGCCTGGCACAAGCGTGGAAGCATCCACATTCGACCCTGGCAATGCCGAGAAGGCTGACCGCCTGCACGAGGCCCCAAGGAGGACCAGTACCTGGCGAACCATCCTCCTGGCCAACTCCTGGTCATTACAGCCTCCATGACCGGTTCACAAACCGCAGCATGAGCACATGACCACGAGTCAAGCAGTTAGACGTCCTGGGTAGGTGCGTCTGACCGGCCATCACCAAGCGCCATTAGGTCGTGAATTACCTCACCCTCCTTGGTTCACCAGTTCAGAGCATTGTAGAACAGGGACAGGACCTAGTAGAAAATTGCCAGACGGTGGCCAGAAGGAGGAGCTTGTTGCAACTCCTCCGTGACGGGTTCGGACTGGGGATCCTGGTGCTTAGAGCAGCATGACTCTGCGGACTCTTGGCCAGAACTGCAACCTCAGGCGTGTGTCTCCGGAGACACTCCATGGCTCCATATCTCGGGTTTACAGGACGTCAGAAGAACATCATGGACACCCCTTATCATAGCAGTTCTGTTTGGTGAGAGCCTCGGAGAAGGTGATCATAAATTGCAGGAAGCTGAAGGCGATTAAATCTGTTCTCGCCATGTACAAGTCTCGCTTAGTTCCTTTCACAGGAACCAAGTCGCTTCGCGACGGATCCAAAAAGCAACAACCCTCATTTCTGGCCAGCAACAAATTGCTCCCTTCACGAAAAGCCCAGGCCAAGACATCCTCAGGCAGAATCAACGAGCCTCAGTCAGCCAACCTGTAGGATCCAATGCCTGCCACAGCATGACTCCTTCCCGCCTCCGCCCGTCCTCAGGATCAGCGGGAAATGAAGGTCGGGGTCGCGCCATGACCACCAGCCGGGAATTCAACCGATTGATCCTGCCGACGGGTGGGTGCTACAGTTGGCGAAAAAGGCCATTATATAGAGTTTGTAAACAACCACACATAGGCTTCCTCTGCTTTCCGCTTGTTTGGGTCAGATGCCTGCTTATAGCAGGAGGTGCTCACGCTTCTAGAAGGAAGCTTGGAGCACTGTTCCAGGGAACCAGAGAAGAGCAGGATACTATTCACACTTCTTTCTGGTTCCAAAGAAAACAGGGGACCTCCGCCCAATCTTGGACCTCACGCATTCAATCTGTCAGTCATCTCAAGCGCTCCATATGGTGACCCTTCCGGGCTAATCCCCCATGCTGAAGAAGGATGCTTTTGGCGCCCTGGACATGCAGGATGCTTACCTGCACATTCCTGTGCTCAGGCACACAAGAGGTTCCTTAAGCACGAGTTTCTCGGCTGCCATCAGTTCGAGCACTTCCCTGGGACTGTCATCAGCACCGCGGTTTGACAAGTGCATAGCAGTTGTGGCATCTGCTCTGAGGAGACAGAGACTACCACGTGTTCCGTGCCTGGACGATTGGCTTCTCATGGCCCCTTCCAAGGAGGCACTACTGATAACCATCCAATGTACCCAGACCCTTTTTCAGTCTCTGGGCATCCTCATCAACTACGAGAAGTCTTTCCTAGTACCGTCCCAGAAACTGCAGTTCATAGGGGCAGTTCTGGACACCGTCAAGCCTTTCTTCCCGAAGACAGAGCGGAATGCATTCAATCCCTCATAAGGGATCTGTCAGCGAAGAAGACCGTCCCAGCCAGACTGGTCCTTCGCCTGCTTGGACACATGGCTGCAGCCATTCCTACAGTCCCAACCCAGTGGATGTTAAGGGTGCAATGGGACCAACGACAAGACCATCTGCAGCATCCAGTCAGAATCACGAAGGCCGTGGTTCGGGACTGGCAATGGTGGCTAAATCCAGGAACCCTCCGTGAGGTTCCTTTCCTAGCCGCCGCCGGTTATAACTCTCTCCACAGACGCCTCAGGGCTGGGGTGAAAGTGCATTTGAACAAGTGGTCTCAAAGGGAACATGGATCACCAGGAATCTCATCTCCATATCAACATATTGAAGATGAGGGCGGTCCTTTATGCTCTGCAAGCCTTCAAGTCGGAGATTCCACCAAGTACTCTCTTGTTGCAAACAGACAATACTGTGGTGATGTATTACCTCAACAAACAAGGAGGCATACACTCTTACCCCCTTTGCAGGGAGGCCATGAGAGTGTGGGAATGGGTAATTCGACATGGCGCAAACCTTGTTGCTGTTCACGTTCCCGGGTTGGACAACACCGTTGCAGACAGCCTGAGTTGTTCCCAGGCCAGAGTTCACGAGTGGGAACTTCTACAGGAGGTGGCAGAGGATCTGTTCCACAGATGGGGCACTCCAGAATTAGATCTGTTCGTGCCCCCATCCAACACAAAACTGCCCAATTTTTGCTCACTAGATCCAGGGCCTGGTGTTTTCTGGCGAGACGCGTTGTCCCTCTACTGGGCGGACAGATTCCTCTATGCCCTCCCTCCTTTCCCGTTGATCCAGAGAGTTCTTCTCAAACTTCGCAGGGAGCACGCAACGCTTATCCTGATAGCGCCTTTCTGGCCCAGGCAAATCTGGTTCCCGCTACTACATCAGCAATCCCGGGAATCTCCGCTTCCTCTGCCAATCAGCTCCCATCTGTTGTCTCTGGAGGAGGGTTCATTAGTCCACCCGGACTTACATGCAATTGAACCTACATGCCTGGTTCCTAGAGACATAGCCATGATGCGGCACGGGGTCTCACAAGAGGTGGCAGATGTTCTTTCTGCGCTGAGAAAAAACAGCATACGCAACATATGCCACGAAGTGGCGCAGGTTTGCCCAGGCTCAAACGCCAAGCCAGCCTTAGACTGTCCCGAGAAGCTGCTTTGGAGCACCTGCTTTCCTTTTCAAGCTGGGCCAGCTTACTCCTCGATCAAGGTGCACCTTGGTAATCTCAGCTTATCATGCCCCATAGGCCATTGTATGGTGAAGGCTCCAATTGGAAACTACTAAGTGCCTTTTTAGGGGGTCCTCCACCTTAAGCCGCTATCAGGATACGTTCTCCTTGGGACTTGCTCTTCGCCCTGGAGCAACACGCTGCCACCCTTTGAGCCAGCCACAGATTGCGAGCCTACGTTTCTGCCTTGGAAACCTTATTTTTAGTTGCAGTGACTTCATGAGAAGAATCTCAGTGCATGCACTCATGCAAAGAGCCTTATTTAATTTTCCACCAGGATAGGGTATCCCTGAGGACAAATCTAAGTTTCACCTAAGGTGGTTTCAGCCTTACCCTTAATCAGGATATTGACTTGCAGTGTACTACCGTACACCAGTGGGAGAGAAGCACTGCTTCACACCCTGGATGTGCAGCGGTGTCTCAGAGTATTGTCTGACCAGAACCAAGCAGTACCGAAAAGTGGATCAGCTGTTTGTATCCTTTGCTGAGAGGATGAAAGGGGCCCCTGTTTCGAAACAGACCCTTTCACCTTGGCTCATCTAATGTATCTCTTTCTGTTATGACAAACGCAGCAAACCCTTGCCAGGCGTGGTCAAGGGCCATTCTACCAGAGGAGTGGCCACCTCCTTTGCAGCTGAAGAATGTGTCCACTTCAGCTCTTTGTGCTGCAGCCACCTGGAGCTCGGTGCATACCTTTATTAGGCATTATAGCCTTGGACATACGCCTCAAGGCGTAGGCTGGTTTTGGGCTAGCCGTCCTTCGGGGACTTCTGTCCTAGGCTCAAGCAGGGTGGTACTCTCTATTCTCCCTTCTCCCGATGGCTTTAGAATGTCGCCATTGCTTGGGAATCAGTCCTAATGGTGTAACCTGCTGCAAGAGCTGTATCTCGAAGTAAGATAGTACAGTTACGTAAGAACTTACCGTAACAGTAGATCTTCGAGAACAGCTCTTGCAGCAGGTACCTTCCCGACCACCATTCCCCCTTTTGGAGGAGGTAGGTTATATCCTAACATCCATCTTTCGGGATGGAATGATTTGTTTTTAGTCTTGACCATATGATGGCAGATCCTCGGTCTCCTCTTCTGATGTCATCTAGCGGCTGGGAGTCTCCAGCGGGAGAACTGGGGATTGTGGCGGGACCGACGTCAGAGGCGGTCCCCGATGATGACTGCTAGCTAGAAGTAATTTCACAGGGTCCTGATCACCTGACAGCTTCAGTCCTAATGGTGTAACCTGCTGCAAGAGCTGTTCTCGAAGATCTACTGTTACGGTGGTTCTTACGTAACTCACTTTCAAGATAGTAACTCTGGGAATAATCCTTCCCTCTCTAGGGCCAGGGACTGGCTAGCCTCCCTGGACCTCAAAGATGCCTACTTCACATTCCCATCATGTGCTCCCACAGAAAGTACCTCAGGTTCGAGTTGCCCTCAGGCCATTGTCAGTTCAGAGCAATGCCCTTCGGCCTAACTTCACCCCAAGGGTTTTCACAAAGTGCCTGGCAGTAGTAGTTGCCTTTCTAAGAAGGCAAAAGATTTCCATTTTTCCATATCTGGACGATTGGCTAATAGTGGGTCAGTCTCCAGACCAAGTCAAGTTTCACCTGCAAGTGACCCAGCAAGTGCTCACTTCTGTAGGATTTCTTCTCAACCTTCCCAAGTCAGTTCTCGAACCAGTCCGACACATTGCCTTTATAGGGGCAGAACTGGACACACTCAACGCAAGAGCCTTTCTTCCACTAGAAAGGGCAAGGATTCTTATGAAACTAGCTTCTTCCTTCAGCCTTCGGGTATCTCGGCCAGCAAGGCATTTCCTGCAGCTCTTGGGCCACATGGCAGCTTCAACAGCAGTTGTCCTAGGGGCAAGATTCCAGATGAGGAATATTCAGTTCCACTTGAGAGCTTTTTGGTCTGAGGAAGGGTTCCCTTACCAAACTGATCCCAGTGACTCTGACCTTGATCCAAGCCCTCCAGTGGTGGCAGGATCAGGACAATTTAAGACAAGGTGTTCCTTTTGTTACTCAGCCTTGTTCAATGGTAATTACCACGGATGCTTCTTTCCTGGGCTGGGGAGCCCATCTGGGGTCTCTCACTACCCAGGGGCCGTGGTCCCCCCAAGATTCTCTTCTCCACATCAGTCTCCTAGAGCTCAGGGCAGTTTTTCTAGCCCTAAAAGCTTTATCTCAGTCAGTACAGAACAAGGTGGTTCAAGTCAGAACAGACAACACCACCACCATGTGTTACATCAACAAGCAGGGAGGCACTCGGTCCACAGCCTTGTGCACAGAAGCCATGAAGTTGTGGTCCCTGGCTTATTCCCTGCAAACCTCTCTTGTAGCAGTTCACCTTCCAGGCAAGGACAATGTGCTAGCAGATGCACTGAGCAGGATTTCTCAGGGCCATCACGAATGGTCCCTGGACCCTCAGGTGTTGAAAGTGAGTTTTTCAAGGTGGGACACTCCAGTGATAGATCTCTTTGCAGCCCCAGACAATCACCAACTCCCTGTCTTTTGTTGCAGACCTCCAGTCCTGGGCTCAGTCCCTCTGGACGCCCTGATCCTGAATTGGGAAGGGAAGTTTCTGTATGCCTTTCCCCCTTCCCACTCCTCTTCAAAGTTTTGATAAAAATAAGGTCTCAACTTTGCAAGCTGATTCTGATTGCTCCAGATTGGGCCAGACAGCCCTGGTACCTCCTGTTGCTGTCCCTAGCAGTCCATCTTCCCCTGTCCCTTCCCAGGAATTACAACCTGTTAACATTCTCTCAGGGAAGGATTTGGTACCCCAATCTTCAGTCTCGAAATCTCAAAGCATGGCTCTTGAAGAGTTAGAGTTTACAGATCTGCATCTTTCCCAAGGGGTTCTGGATATCCTCAAGGCTTCTCGAAAGCCCTCCACCAGAATGCTTACAACTCTAAATGGAAAAGACTCAGCATTTGGTGTTCTAAGAAGCATATTTTTCCAGACACTGCTGAATTGCCTACGGTTCTGGATTATATGGTCCATCTTAATGGATTAGGCCTCAGACCAGCTACTCTCAAAGTACACTTCTTAGCTGTTTCTGCGTTTTTGTCTGTGGGGTAAGTCTTCCTCACTATCTTCCCATCCTGTGTTCTGTAAATTTTTTAGAGGATTGCTTCACACCAGTCTTCCTTTTAGAGACACTGCCCTTGCCTGGGACTTGAATGTTTGCATTGCTCAACTTATGCAACCCCTCTTTGAGCCTATGTCTTCAGCAGAGTTTAAGTACTTGACTTGGAAAATTGTGTTCCTGGTAGCCATTACCTCTACCAGGCGTATCAGTGAATTGCAAGCCCTGTCAGTGGAACCTGATTTTATCTCATTTCACAGGGATAAAGTGGTCCATAGAACCAATAGATGGTTCTTGCCCAAAGTGGTTTCAGACTTCAATTTAAACCAGTCTGTCTCTCCCTGTTTTCTTCACTGATCATTCTTCCTCAGGAGAGAGGAGGCTGCACAGTTTAGATGTCAAAGGAGCCCTTAGTTACTACATAGAGCGTACCAAGGGTCACAGGTTGTTGTTCCTCACTTATGGAGAAGTGGGAAAGGGCAAACCTGCCACAAAAAGATCTGTTGCCAGGTGGATTGTGTCTTGTATACAATTTTGCTATAAAAAACTGGGAAAAACTCCACCCTCAGGCCTGAGGGCTCATTCCACAAGAGATAGAGCTGCATCCCTGGCTGCTGCCAGCGATATCCCCCTCTCAGAAATTTGTCAAGCAGCCACCTGGAAAACAGTCCATACCTTTACCAAGCATTACTCTCTGGATATCCAGGCTAGGAGTGATGCTCGGTTTGGCACAGCAGTACTTCAGAGCCTATTCCCAAAGTAGGTTCTGTCCCTCCTTCTCCTTGGAGGTACTGCTTGGTAGTCTGCAATTGTTAGAATACAGCAAGACTTCATGTTTGAGGAAAAAATTACTCACCTTAGTAATTATGTTTCTTCTAATGGAGTCTTGATGTATTCTGACCTCCCTCCCTGCCTCCCCCTCTCAGAACCTGTTTTTCTGAAGTGGGTGGGCAGGTGCATCCCAGGGGTGTTTTTTGCTTGCACCCTCCTCTTTTTTGTTTGGGTGCTGATTTATTATTGTTGTTTGTAGTAGATTGGTTTTTGGGTTTCCTGACTTGAGTCTTCTTTGGGATCCAAAACTTTTTTCAGCCAGTTGGTTAGTAGGAATTTTTACTATTTCCACATAGAATCTTTAGTTAGTTGGGCTCGTAAGAATCTGGCAGTTTAGGTTTGAAACACTCCAGACAGACTTCAACTGAGCTTGAGCTCAGCATTCTATGCCCTGCATAGAAAGTTAACTCTTTGTTCTCCGGGGCAGTTCAAAGGTTGGGAATCACTGCAATTGTCAGAATACAGCAAGACTCCATTAGAAGAAACATAATTACTAAGGTGAGTAATTTTTTCTTCCCGTTCATCCAGAGGGTTCTTCTGAAACTTCGCAGGGAGCAAGCTACACTGATACCGATCGCGCCCTTTTGGCCCAGGCAGATCTGGTTCCCTCTCTTGGGTCAGCTGTCCCGGGGACCTCCAATGCCATTGCCAATCAGCTCCCACTTGCTGTCTCAGGAGGCGGGTTCCTTGGTCCACCTGGACCTACGTTTCCTGAACCTACACGCTTGGCTTCTAGAGACATAGCCATGATGCGACACAGGGTCTCGCAAGAGGTAGCAGACATTCTCGCTGCTGCCAGGAAGCCGGCTACTCAGGCGACCTACACCATGAAGTGGTGCAGGTTTTGCTTATGGATTCAAGAGCGCAGCTTGTCACCTTTGGACTGTCCAGAGAAGTTGGTATTGGGCTACCTGCTCTCCCTTTTCCAGTCAGGATTGGCTTACTCCTCGATCAAGGTACATCTCTGTGCCATCTGAGCCTGTCACACTCCTATAGGCCAATGCATTATAGCTCAATTAGACATGACACGTGCCTTCCTGAGGGGCGTCCTCCACCTTAGGCCCCCGATTAAGGATCCGATTCCACCATGGGATCTACCCTTTGTCCTGGAACAGCTTACGCTGCCTCCCTTTGAACCAGCCGCAGATTGCAAGCTACGTCTTCTTTCTTGGAAGATGCTATTTTTAGTTGCCGTTACTTCGGCCAGAAGAATTTCTGAACTCCATGCACTTACGTGCAAAGAACCTTATTTGGTTTTTCACCAAGACAGGATATCCCTACGGACTAATCCTAAACTTCTGCCTAAGGCGGTCTCAGCACTCACCCTTAAGCAGAATATCGATTTACCAGTGTATTTCCCTAAGTACTCTAATTGAGGAGAAGCTCTTCTGCACATTCTAGATGTGCATAAGTGTCTCAGATACTACCTGACCAGAACCAAACACCACCGAAAATCAGGCCAGCTTTTTGTCTCCTTTGCCCACAGGATGATGGGAGCACCTGTTTCAAAACAGTCGCTGTCCAGGTGGCTCATTCAGTGTATTACGTTCTGTTACCAGAAGCGCAACAAACCCCTACCAGGCGCAATTAAGGGTCATTCCACCAGAGGGGTTGCTACCTCTTTTGCAACTTTAAAGAACGTATCCACCTCAGCTATTTGTGCTGCAGCTGCTTGGAGCTCCGTTCACACTTTCATCAGGCATTACAGCCTGGATATCGCATCGAGGCGCAGAGCAGGTTTTGGTTTAGCAGTCCTTCAGGGACCTCTGTCCTAGTCTCTGATGTCATTTGAGGATTTCTACCTACCCTCCTCCCAATGGTGTGTGATTTCCAGGATTGTTTGGGAATCAGTCCTAATGGTGTAACCTGCTGCAAGAGATGTTTCTCGAAGTAAGATAGTACAGTTACGTAAGAACTTACTGTAACAGTAGGTCTTCGAGAACAGCTCTTACAGCAGGTACTTTACCTTCCACCATCCCCGCTGGAGGTGGATTCTGGTTCCAACATCCTTCTCCTAGGATAAGGTGTTCACAGCCTCTTTCTGATTTCTATTTAATGGCGGATCCTCAGTCTCCTCTTCTGATGTCATCCAGCGGCCGGGAGTCTCTGGCGGGAGAACTGGGGATTCTGCGGGACAGCCTCCTTTTTGTACTATGCCTGATGGGGGCGGGGCCGACGTCAGCGGTGGTCCCCGCTGTATAATGCTAGCTAGAAAATTTCCGTGGGGTCCTGGCGCCTGCCGGCTTCAGTCCTAATGGTGTAACCTGCTGCAAGAGCTGTTCTCAAAGATCTACTGTTACTGTAAGTTCTTGCGTAACTGTACTTTCATCCACACGACCCACCCGACCTCCTCGGCTTCGACGTGCAACCCGGCTTCCAGCGGGCTAAATCTGGCGTCATGGGGCGGAGCCAAGAGTTTTACCACCCGGGTGGGTGGGAGAAGCCAGCTTGAAGACCTTCCGGCAACATTTAAAGCAGCAGGGGACCTGCCAATAAGTGTGGATGAACAACATATACCACTCCTAGAACTCCTGTTACAGATGAGTAACCTGTATTTCAAACAACATGAAGTCTTGCTGTATTCTTACAATTGCAGTGATTCCCAAGCTTTGAACTCCCCCGGAGAACTATGGGTTAACTTTCCATGCAGGGCATGGCACGCTGAGCTCGAGATCGGTTGAAGTCTCTGTCTGGAGTGTTTTGAACCTAAACCGTCAGATTCTTTACTCCGCCTCACTGAACGGTCCCTCCAGAGAGTTCTCCTTCAGCTCGGTTCGAAGTCAGTTAAAGTTTAGAGTTTTTCGTCCGTTTAAACCGAAAAAAAGTAGTCGGTTCAGTCTCTGTCTGTGGTGCCGTGAGTACTAGATAGGAATTGTTATTCTTTTCTGTGTGGAACTTGTAATAGTGCGTTCGGTTCGGCTGAATCACCCATTTGATTGTGATTTTTGCTATATTTAGTGTATGGTTACCGGTTCTTATCGGTTCTAAAAAAAAAAAAAAAAAAGTGTTTTAACTGTTTTTTTCCAGTACCCGTGACACGGTTAGAAACCGATGAGGGAGTCTTGCCTGGCGGTTGCCGAAAAAAGGGTAAGTTTGGTTAGGTTGGCCATGTCTGAGAAACCCAAGAAAAAAACCGGGCCCACTGGGTTTCAACACTGCAGTGAGTGTGGGGAGGTCTTTGTCAAGGCTGATCCCCACACCATCTGTGTTTATTGTCTGGGGTTTGACCACCTCGATTCAGACTGCCAAATATGTAAAAATTTCCCCAAATCTACCCTCGAGATTAGGTAGACTGAGGGAAAAGGAGGCCAAGAAGTCCGCTGACCCGGATGGCCAGCCCAGTTCGGTTTCGACCGAACCAGAAGGAGTGCCCTCTGACCAGGGCGATACTTCGGGCAAAAGGAGAGCCGATTCCGATGGATCGTTTCCGACAAAAAGAAAGCACAAAGAAAATTGACCGGTTTGGATCCAGAGGTTCATGTTCCAACCGCCAAAGAAATAGCCAGGGCGATTCAAATTGTGGAATCGCTCCATCTGGTTCCGACCGATCTGGCTCCTTCTGGCAGGGGGTCGGTTCCCCCGATTCAAGAGTATGCCCTTGAAGAATTTTATGAACCGAAGTTTGAAGAGGAAGGGGAATTTGAGGATTATGATGTAAGTGAAGGTCTGGATGTGCCTGTGGAACCGGACATCTCCCCAGACAGACCATCAGGTGTTTCCCTTCCTAGGCTTTCTGAGTCCCCTTCCCATTTTATGTTTTACAGGAAAGTGGCTGAAACCCTCCAGCTTCCTATGGAGGAGGCTGTGGAAGATCAAGAAGAGCCTGATTATGTAGAGATGATGGATATCCCAGAGTCCAGGAGACTGTCTGTTCCCCTCCATAAATCTTTTGGGAAACAGACACCAAAAATCTTAGTCTCCTAACACTATACCTCCTGTGAATAAAAGGATGGACAAGAGGTATACACTCTCAGGCTCAGACACGGAGTTCTTATATCAGCAATGCAGCCATGTTGGGGTAGTGCAGGCTGCTTCCTGTGACAAGGCAAATATTCCCTAGGCTTCACCCCGACAAGGACTCCAGGAAGATTGATGCCATGGCAAAGAAGCAGTACATGGCATCTTCTTTGGTACTCAGGCAGGTGAATTACATGGCCTGTACTGCCAGGTACCAGAAGTCCAGGTGGGACACTGTACTGGCACTAGCTAAACAGGCCTCCCCCGAGCTAGCCAAGGAGCTGGAGGCAGTGGCTGCAGATGGGATTGAGGCATCTAAAGTGCAATTTCATGCTGCTGTGGACTCTAATGATGTCTCGTCAAGAGTCATGGCTACATCTGTGGCTCTTCGGAGGATGGCTTGGCTCAGATGTACTAGCCTGTCTTAGGACACCCAGGCTAAGGCTATGGATTTTCCTGTAGTGGGTAATTCTCTGTTTGGGAGCAGACAGAGAATTACATGAAGAAAATGGATGAGTACAGGACCACTTACAGGAGTGCTCAGGCCAAGGAAAGGCAGGCAGCTCTTCAAAGGCAGCAGTCTAGGGGCAGGGGCATGCCTTTTCAAAGGCCTTTTTACCAAGCACAGGCCTCTTCTTCATTTTCGCGGAGGGGGTTCTTCAGAGGGAGAGGCAGAAGGGGGATGATCAGGCCTTCATCCACCCATCAGCCTAAAGCCCCTGCCAAGCAGACACCCTGATGGGTCTGCCCGGGTCGACTCTCATATTTCAGTAGGGGGCAGGCTGGCTTACTTTGTCCATGACTGGATGTCTGTTACACCAGACCAGTGGGTCCTAGAAGTAGGAAGCCAAAGACTGGTTCTCAGCTTCAAAAAATTTCCAAAGATGAGCCAGATCTTTTCCACCTGCAAATCTTTCGGAAACCCTTGCCCTAAAGGCAGAGGTTTCTTCTCTCCTAGCTTTAAGAGCTATAGAGAGAGTATCTACCCTACACTGGGGCAAAGGACTGTACTCCAGGTACTTCCTGACCCCCAAAAAGACAAGGGAGTGGCGACCCATCCTAGACCTCAGATATCTGAACAAACATCTTTTAAAACCAAAGTTCAAGATGATAACTCTGGGAATAATCCTCCCCTCCCTAAGGCCAGGGGACTGGCTAGCCTCCCTGGACCTCAAAGATGCCTATTTTCACATTCCCATCAGGTGCTCCCACAGAAAGTACCTCAGGTTCGAGTTGCCCTCGGGCCACTATCAGTTCAGAGGAATGCCCTTTGGCCTAACCTCAGCTCCAAGGGTTTTCACAAAGTGCCTGGCAGTAGTAGTTGCCTTTCTAAGAAGGCAAAAGATTTCCATATCTGGACGATTGGCTATTAGTCGGTCAGTCTCCAGACCAAGTCAAGTCTCACCTGCAAGTGACCCAGCAAGTGCTCACTTCCCTAGGATTTCTTCTCAACCTTCCCAAGTCAGTTCTTGAACCAGTCCAGCTCCTTACCTTTATAGGGGAAGAACTGGACACACTCAGAGCAAGAGCCTTTCTTCCTCTAGAAAGGGCAAGGGTTCTTACGGAACTAGCTTCTTCCTTCAGTCTTCAGGTATCTCTACCAGCAAGGCATTTCCTGCAGCTCTTGGGCCACATGGCAACTCCAACAGCAGTGGTCCACGGGGCAAGATTCCAGATGAGGGATATTCAGTTCCACCTGAGAGCTTACTTGTCTCAGAGAAAGGACTCCCTTGCCAATCTGATTCCAGTGACTCCAACCTTGATCCAGGCCCTCCAGTAGTGGCAGGATCAGGACAATTTAAGGCAAGGTGTTCCTTTTGTTGCTCAGCCTTGTTCAGTGGTCCTTACCATGGATGCTTCTCTTCTGGGCTGGGGAGCCCACCTGGGGTCCCTCACTGCCCAGGGCCTGTGGTCCCCCCAATAATCCCTTCTACACATCAGTCTTCTAGAGCTCAGTGAAGTTTTTCTAGCTCTAAAAGCGTTCTCACAGTCAGTTCAGAACAAGGTGGCTCAAGTCAGAACAGACACTACCACCATGTGGTACATCAACAAGCAGGGAGGCACTCAGTCCACGGCCTTGTGCACAGAAGTAATGAAGTTGTGGTCCCTGACTTATTCTCTGCAAGCCCCTCTTGTAGCAGTCCACCTTCCAGGCAAGGACAGTGTGCTAGCAGATGCACTGAGCAGGATTTCTCAGGGCCATCACCAATGGTCCCTGGACCCTCAGGTGTTGAAAGTGATTTTTTCAAGGTGGGGCACTCCAGAGTTGGCTCTCTTTTCAGCTCCAGACAATCACCAACTTCCTCTCTTTTGTTGCAGACCTCCAGTCTTGGGCTCAGTCCCCCTGGATGCCCTGATTCTGAATTGGGAAGGGAAGTTTCTGTATGCCTTTTCCCCCCTTCCCATTCGTGTTCAAAGTTTTAGTCAAAATAAGATCTCAACCTTGCAAAGTGATTCTGGTTGCTCCAGATTGGGCTGGACAGTCCTGGTACCCTCTGTTGCTGTCCCTGGTGGTCCATCTCCCCCTGTCTCTTCCCAGGAATTACAACCTGTTAACATCCTCTCTGGGGAGGATTTGGTACCCCAATCTTCAGTCCCTCAATCTCAAGGCATGGCTCTTGAAGAGTTGGAGTTTGCAGATCTGCATCTTTCCCAAGGGGTTCTGGACATCTTCAAGGCTTCTCGAAAGCTCTCCAAGGATTGTTCTAGGGACATGGATATGTTGTTCATCCACACTGTCTGGCAGGTTCCTTGCCACTTTAAATGTTGCCGGAAGGTCTTCAAGCTGGCTCCTCCCACCCATCCGGGTGGTGAAACTCTCAGCTCTGCCCCATGATGCCAGATCTTCCTTACCGCTTGGAAGCTCAGGTTCCCTCCTTAACGCTCTGCGTGTAGACTGGATCCTAATTCTTCAGTTTGCCCAAAACTTATTCTCAAATTTTCAAGACTTCGGTCAAATTACTCCCTCGCGGCTGCGATGGACAAATCGACTCCTGGATTTCAGCGGTGCCCATGTGGGCAGAAAATGTCCAGGATGGGTCTGCACTCCACGTGCGCCTACTGCCTCGGCCTACACCATGACCCACAGGCCTGCGAGTTATGCCGTTCATTTTCGACCAACGTCCTTGAAGACCGCGCTGCCCAGTTACAGCTTAGGCGCCCCGAGAAGTGCTACCCGCCAGTAAAGTCGAAGGAGGCCCATTGGGTGGTGACCGCAGTGGCTGGCTCGGCTGAGCAACTCGAGCAGATGATCGCCCTAGAGGAGGAGGCAGCACAGGCTGCATTATCCTCTTCCTCGGTTGTGGCATTTATCCCGCTCTCTTTGGATTCTTCCTACTCAGCTTCTTTTAAGGAGCTTTGTCAGTCCCTTTCCATGAAGGGAGAGGGGCCATCGAGACATTCTTCTCAGTCCAAAAAGAAGGACTCGAAAGGTAAGTCCAACTGTCTGCGTTCATGGGAGCAGGAGAGGTCCCCTTCCACGGACAGTTGACACTTGACTTCGGTCGAGGTTGCGGTTAGGGCCGCTGGCTTCACGGTGTCCCCGTCAGGTCAGCCGGGCGAGACTCCCCACCTCCGAACCTCCGCCTCCAAAACCGAAATCGGGGGTGCGACCAAGGACTCTCGGTCGGGTCAAGGCCTGCCCCACAGGTTGTTGGTCACCCTCACTCCCGACCGTCCTCGGCAGGTGGAGGGTGGCTCAGGCCCCAGGCAGCTCTTTGCGGACTCCTCAGAGTCCGACGATGGCTCTTCCCTGTTCTCCAGGCCGGTTGACCTGGAGTCCTCCGGGGGCCAGTCACTGGATGAAAGCCCATCGTCCTTCATGGGTCTGCTTCGGCTCATCTCAGAGTCCACGGGATGCAGCTCGAGCCCATATCCAAACGGGCCAAGTATCCCCTGACGGAGATACTGGACCGAGGGGAATCACCCATGGAGGCCTTTCCGGTGGCTGAGGCCATTGTTGGCCCAGCCTTGGAGCTCTGGCAGCGGCCTGCTTCCTGTCCTGAGCCCTCGGCCAGGATGGCCAAGAAGTATGCGGTCCCTACTGGCTCTTTGTCTGGTTTTTTGGAACACCCCTCTGCCAAGGGGTTGGTCTCTGACAGCGTTTTCCGGCGTTCCGGGAATGCTAGGGATGTGGATAAACCCCCTGACAAGGAGTCCAAAAAGCTGGACTATGCCGGGCGCAAGGTGTACACTGCATCCTCCCTTGGCCTCCGCCAGGCCAGCTCGGCCGTGCTGATGGCATACTTCTCCCACGCCCTCTTGGGCTCCCTGGATGAGGTGATCCCTCATCTCCCGGCTGACCTGCAGACCATGGTCAGGCAGGTACGGGACCAGGGAAGGGCAGTGGCAAAACAGCAGCTCCAAATGGCTCTGGACACTGGAGACTCCTGTGTCAGATGGCCATGCGCCGCAGAGCATGGCTGAGGATATCCACCTTCACGGCGGATACCCAGCATAAACTGGCGGATGTCCCCTTCCTGGGGACCAACCTCTTTGGCCCTGGAGTGGAAAGTCACCTCCAGCGGATTGAAAAGTCCAATGCCACTCTGGACTCCGTCACCTCCACCCAGAAGGACAAGGGCCGACAACAACAACATAAGTCCTTTCGCCCTTCTGCACCTGCGGCACATCCAGCCCAGCAGCACCAACACCAGGGTCAGCAGGCTCGCGCTTGGCACTCCAGAGTCAAGCCTGTGGCTTCCTCTAATAGGAAGCAGGAAGGAAAAGGCCCAGGAGGTCCCTCAGCCGGTCCCTCCTCCAAGCCTGCCCAGTGATGGGTTGAGGGGTGTCGCCCCCAGTCTCATCACTCCCCCCTGGGTTCCACCCATGGGGGGATGGCTCTGCCACTTCCTTTCCGCCTGGTCCGCTATCACCACGGACCGTTGGGTGTTGGAGGTGGTAGGAAGGGCTTTGCCCTGGAGTTGAGCAGGCCCCACCCTTCAGGCTGTTGCCCTCGGGAGAGAACTCACGGGGTCCGCCAGCCTCTCTGTTGGCTCGCTGAGCCGATATCGCCTGCTCCTGAAAAAGACGTGATCAGGAAGGTGGCGGATCCTCCTCCATACCCGGGGTTTGTGTCCAGGTACTTCCTGGTCCCAAAACGGATGGGGGGCTGGCGCCCCATTCTTGACCTGCACGACCTGAACAGGTTCCTAAGGTCTCGGACCTTCAGAATGGTCACTCTGGCTCACAAGGCGTGTGGTTCTGTTCTCTGGACCTCCAGGACACATTCTTTCACATCCCAATCCGTCCGTCCCACCAGAGATTCCTCCGCTTCAGGGCAGAGCGATCCCTCTACGAGTTCCGGACCATGTCCTTCGGCCTCTCCCTAGCTCCCAGGGTCTTCACCAAATGCATGGCAGTGGTGACAGCATTCCTGCGGCGCCAAAGGGTCCGGGTGTACCCCTACCTGGACGACTGGCTGATTGCAGCCCCTCCAGAATGGAGGTGGAGCAGTCCAGAGATCTGGCCCTCCAGGTTTGCTCTCAGGTTGGCCTCCTCATCAACGAGGCCAAGTCGGAACTCATGTCAAAGCAGGTGATCCAATTCATCGGGGCAGAGCTCGACTCTCTACGAGCCAGAGCACGGCTCCCGGCAGACAGGGCTGAGGTTCTTTCCTCCTTTGCCCTATCATTTCTGGTTGGGCAGTTGCGCCCTGCCCGGGACTTCCTGAGCCTCATGGTGTCCTGCACCAGCATGGTCCGTTGGGCCCGTTGGTTCATGCGTCCCCTTCAATGGGGGCTGTCCAGCCAATGGTCACAGCACTTCGATCCGCTGGATCAGCTAGTGACAGTGACCTAGGGGATGTGGAACGCTCTCCAGTGGTGGACCGTTCCAGCACATCTGCAGGAGGGCATCCGTTTGTCCGCCCCAAACCAACGGTCTCTCTATCGACCGATGCCTCTCTGATGGGTTGGGTGCCCATCTGGGGAGCCACAGAGTGCACGGCCTCTGGTCCCTCGGGGTCGATGCCACATCAACCTGCTGGAGCTTCGGTAGTTCGTCTAGCCCTCACCGCCTTCGCTCCGTTTCTACGAGGTCAAGTGGTTCAGGTCCAGATGGACAATACCACGACCATGTACTACCTAAACCGCCAGGGCAGGATGCGTTCCATGCCTTTGTACTGGGAAGCTCTCCGCATTTGGCCTCTTGAGCGCAGCCTGCAGGCGGATCTCCTCGCCATTCACGTGGCAGGAGCCTCCAACACTCTGGCCGATGTCCTAAGCCGGATAGGGGCTGCGTCTCACGAGTGGTCTCTCCTGCTGGAGGTAGTACAAGATCTCTTCTCCCTCTGGGGCACGCATCAGGCAGACCTGTTTGCCTCCAGGGAGAATGCGAAGCTGAGGCTGTTTCATGCCTGCCCCCCTCAGCAGGGCTCGCTGCAGGGGGATGCCTTCTCGAGGCCATGGACCCCGAGCCTCTTCTACGCCTTTTCCCCCATTTCCCTTGATCCACAAGGTGCTTCTCAAGGCGAGGAGGGACAAGGCGCAGGTGATTCTGGTAGCCCCAGACTGGCCCCGCCAGTTCTGGTATCCAGATCTCCTCAGTCTCAGCTCCAGGCTCCCGAGGCGGCTTCCAGCCCGCCCGGACCTGATCTCAGTCAGTCAGGGGAAGGTATTCCATCCGGACCTTCAATCCTTGCACCTGTGACCTGGTTCCTGGTCGCTAGAGTTCCAGGCCTTGGGTCTTTCCGACGAGGTCCTCAACGTCGTTAAGGCGTCCCGTAAGGAGTCGACCAGAAAATGCTACGCCTTCAAATGGAAGAGATTCTCCATTTGGTGTCAGGGCAAGGGCCTGGACCCCTTCCTCTTGTTCCTTGGCAAGCATACTGGACTACCTGTGGTCCATTTCTCAGCTAGGGCTTCAGACGACAACCCTTAAGGTGCACCTGGCAGCCATCTCTGCTTACCGGGCGCGGGCTGGGAAGCTGTCGGTGGCGCAGGAGAAGGTGGTCAGGCGCTTTTTCAAAGGCCTTGATTACATATCCCCTCCAGTGCGAGAAGCTCGACCTCCATGGGATCTACTGCTGGTATTGGCTAAGCTCATGGGCAAGCCATTCGAACCGATGCACAGGTGTGACATCTCTCACCTGTTGTGGAAGACCACCTTCTTGGTGGCAATCACGTCAGCCAGAAGGATGGGAGAGCTCCAGGAGCTTTCCATCGAGGCTCCTTATCTGGTCTTCCACAGGGACAAGGTTGTCCTGTACCCCCACCTGAAATTCCTTCCGAAGGTGGTGTTGGAGTTTCACCTTAACCAGGTGTTGACTCTGCCGGTGTTCTACCCCAATCACACCTCGGAGGCCGAATATAGGCTCCATACTTTGGACCCTAGAAGAGCGCTCGCTTATTACAAGGAGCGGATGGCTGAAGTTCGGGGAGAGGTTCGCCAGCTGTTTGTCACCTACGCTGAAGCCGCACCTGGCTGACCTGCAGCCAAGCGGACGATAGGCAGGTGGGTCACCTCCTGCATAGATCTCTACTATAGGTTGGCGGGCATGGAGCCTCCCAAAGGCATAAGAGCTCATTCTACCTGCCATACCGCTGCATCGGTGGCTGCTTCAAGGGATGTCCCTATCCAGGAAGTCTGCAGGGCTGCTACCTGGAAGTCAGCACACACCTTCACCACCCACTACCACACTGACCTTGAGTCACACCGGGATGCTGGTTTTGGGGCCTCAGTTCTCCAGTCTTTATTCCCTAAGTAGGGGGTGTGCGCCTTGCCTCCCTCCTCCCGGAGAACTGCTAGGAGTCTGCCAGACAGTGTGGATGAATAACATATCCATGTCCCTAGAAATACAGGTTACTCACCTGTAACAGGAGATCTTACTTCAAGAGGGCTCTTGCAGTAGGTAATTACATATAGGACTGATGCCAGCCGGCTGCAGGACCCCACAGAAAAATTTCTAGCTAGCAGTCCCTGGCGAGAGACCGCCCCCGCGTCAGGTGACCGGTGTCATGCGACGTCGGTATAAAGGGGCAGTCCCGGTCGCCCACCTTCCAGTTCTTTCCCGCCGTTGGCTCGTGCAGCGTCTCACAGTAAAGTTTGTACTTTGTCAGCTTTTTACAGAAAATCAGTTATTCTTTTCAATCGTCATGTACATCGTCGGTGTATGTCATCCCCTACACCCTCCGAGCACAAAGACATGTGCAACTCGTGCGATGCCCAACTGCCACACAAAGACGGCCATTCCCTGTGCCTCTTCTGCCTAGGCCCCAATCACCCGGTCCACAAGTGCCAGCATTGCCTCAACTTCAACGCGGCCACCCGTAAACGGCGCCAACAGTCCCTGGAAGCCCATCTCCTCAAGACAAAGATGTCTTCTATGGAGAAAGAGTTGAAAAAGTTGAGGCAGGCGTCCACTTCTCCGGAAGGACATCGGAAAAGGACAAGGAGAGGCACCGGGAGAAGTCCTCCTCTACCGCGTCTCCCGCTGGAGTCGCGGCCCAGGAAACATCTCCTCCGGGGGAACGTTCGACGCAGCCTCCAAGGGTTTGGAGGAGGTGTCAGCCAATAACCGTCTGGCTACGCTTTTCGGGCGTTGCAGGTACCTCGAGGCGGAATGGGGCCTCCGCCCCGGTCGGCCAGCGAGTTCAGCGACCTACTGGCGTGGCGACTCCTCTAAGTTGGACGTTGGTTTCTCTGGCGTCCGCATGGAAGGTCGATAAGGCGCCCGACCCTTGGGTGGTGCACAACCACTTCCCCATCGGACCGGGCTGCCCCTCTCCCTCGGCCTGCCTCCGGTGCCCGCCGGGACCTCGCCCCTAAGCCACACGTCTGCTTCTCCGATGCGCACTGGGCGACGGAACCGACGGACCCCCTTCATCCGTCATACCCGGTTCCCCGCAGCCTTCGCTGCCATCTGGGGAGCCCGAGTCACCCCAGCCTGACCACAGGGATTTTTCTCCTCCTTCCCCGGGTGACGCGGGGGATCTTCCACCTCCATCAGACCCTCCCCCCGATGGAACCGGATCTGACGTCGGCCCCCCGGACGCCGGCAGGGGATGTTCTCCTTCCGTCGGGCCCTCCGCCCCCTGGGCCCATTAGCGTGGATCCACCCATGGGGCCACCGACTGGGCCGTCTGCTCCAGCAGCTCCCCTGGCTCCTGGGTACCCGCCGTCTTATCCAACGCCACTGTACCCGGGACTGCAGTATACAGCGCAGCAGTACCCGACGCCAGGCTTCCTACAGCCGGGTTACGGATACTCGCCTTACGGGTGCAACCCGTACTCTTTTCCCCCTCCTCCTCCACCGTGGATCTGCAGGAGACTCTGGCCTCTTGGTGGGCTGAGGCCAAGGCTCAGCTCACCAAGGAGGTAGGGAGCCACCTCACGATGACGGTGCTGCTGCTGGCTCCTGTACGTCCAAGGTGGCACACTCCCTCACCGCCTTCAGACTCCAGGGCTCTTCCATCTGGATCCAGAGAGGGGCAGGATACGCGTTCACGGATACCACCCAAGGAGCCCGTTCCTCCACCAGTCGTGTGAGGGATTCTTACTCTTCTTCTGCTTCTTCTTCCCTCTCGGATTCCTCGGATTCTTCCGACGGATGTTCCGAGAGAGACGACGAGCCCCGCTCTCCGTCTAAGCCCCAGCCGAGGACCCCTCCGAAGTCTCCTCTGGAGGATCCATCCTTCCCAGAGTTGCTTAGAAAAATCCAGGAAATTCACCAGTGGCACTCCTTGGAACTAGATCCCCTGCGTTTAAAACTTGTCGAGCATCTGGACCTGCCCGTGACAGCTCCAACTTTAGTGCCACCCTGGATCGAGCCTCATGCCCACCTTGTTACCACGATTTGGAAACAACCGTTGGTGTTAGCGCCACTTCCCAGGAAGTCCAACAGGCTATACCAGGCTCCCGAGGGTGTAGACTACCTGGACTCTCACCCTCGTGCCGACTCAGTCACGATTAACGCCGCTCACGGCCGGTCGGCACATCCAAAACATCTGAGCTCGTCTCCTCCGGATAAGGAATCTCGCCTCCTGGACCAATATGGAAGAAAGATTTACGCCTCTTCCACACGGGGAATTCGGGCCCTGAATTACGTCGCCCACATGGGGGATTACCAGAAGGCCATCCTTAACCAGGCGGAATCCAAACTAGACTCCTTACCTGACTCCCAAGTCAAACAGGAGCTAGCAGATCTTGTCCGTTCTGCTCATTCGGCCAGTCGCCACATGTTACGGGCGACATACGATGCAGTGGACACTGCTGGGCGGAGCTCCGCTTTCGCCGTAAGTCTACGGCATCATGCCTGGCTCCGCATGTCAGATTTGGTCCCGGAGGTGCAATCCGCCATTCAAGAGGCACCTTTCAGGGGGTCTGTGCTTTTCGCGGGTGATGTCAAAGACATCATCACCGATTTGCAAGAGAAGGGGACGGCCCTGCAATCCGTGGATTCCATGTACCGTCCCCATCCTCAGCAGCGCCGTCCTTTTCGCAGATGGACTCGGCCTCAAGTGAAACCCCAAGGAAGGCGGGCCACTAAACGTCGGG
Source organism: Neoceratodus forsteri (assembly GCA_016271365.2). NCBI lineage: Eukaryota > Metazoa > Chordata > Ceratodontiformes > Ceratodontidae > Neoceratodus > Neoceratodus forsteri. The sequence continues at coordinate 1,338,713,560 of CM057449.1, read as the reverse complement.
CCCCCACAGCTGCCAGGCCCCCTCCGCCCAAAAAAGCAGCGGGTGCCTCAGCTGCAGCGCTGCCCCACACCACCTGACTCCTTCCCTCTCCCACCACCTCCGGACCCTCCGAGAACCGGTAGGAGGGAGATTCTCCCTCCACCTTCTGGGTTGGGAGAGGATAACCACGGATTCTTGGGTGCTGCAGCTTATAGCGGAGGGGCACTCCATAGAGTTTCTTCAGAAACCACCCCGCCACCCTCCTCCGAAGTTGTCGTACTCCAGAGACCATCTTCCCTTGATCCAGGAAGAAATCTCGGCCCTTCTCACGAAGCAGGCCATAGAACCTGTTCCCCTTCATCTTCAAATGACGGGTTACTATTCCCATTTCTTCCTGGTCCCAAAAAAGACTGGAGATCTCAGACCCATTCTAGATCTCAGCTCCTTGAACCTTTATGTGGAATACAAAAGGTTCAGGATGCTGTCTCTGCAGAACCTTCTGCCTCTTCTTCGGCTGGGTCAATGGTTTTGTGTGCTGGATATGCAGGATGCCTATCTGCACATTCCCATTTGCCTTTCTCACCACAAGTATCTTCACTTTGCATTTCAGGGGGACCACTACCAGTTCAGAGCACTCCCATTTGGTCTTTCCTCGGCATCCTGAGTTTTTACCAAATGCCTGGCTGTGGTAGCAGCCCACCTGCGTACAATGGGAGTTCAGGTGTCCCCTTACCTGGACAACTGGCTCCTGGCGGCCTCGTCCAGGGAGGAGCTCCTGCATTTTCTCTCCCTCACCCAGCAGGTTTTCACTGGCCTGGGTATTACCATCAACCATTCTAAGTCCCATCTGGATCCCTCCCAGAGACTACAGTTCATCGGGGCTATCCTCGATACGACGGTGAACAAGGTCTTCCTGCCTCCAGACAGGGCGGCCTCTCGTCAATCCCAGATTTCCCTGCTATCAAAAAGCAGGAGGGTTCCGGCGAGTCCGGTCCTCTGTCTTCTGGGGCTCATGGCAGCCGCTATTCCGACGGTCCCCCAAGCTCGACTCCACATGAGGATCTTTCCGTGGACTCTTCGCTCCCAGTGGGATCAACTTGTAGACGACCTAGATCAACTAGCTCTGATCTCCTCACCGATGGCATGGGACTTGCAATGGTGGATGGTTCGAGAGAACCTTTTTCTGGGGGTCTCCTTCTTTCATCCTCCCCCCTCCCAGACTCTGACCACGGACGCATCAGGCGAAGGTTGGGGAGCCCATCTGGGCCCTCATTGGACCCAGGGCTTATGGTCCAGACTGGAACTAGCTCTCCACATCAACGTGCTCGAGCTTCGAGCTGTGCTATATGCTCTCCAAGCCCTTCACCAATACATTCTTCCCGGCCACCTAGCCGTCCAGACGGACAATTTGTGTGTGATGTGGTACATCAACAAGCAGGGAGGAACTCGTTCCTACCCTCTATGCAGGGAAGCTATGAGGGTTTGGGACTGGGCGACTCTTCACAACCTTCACCTCACGCGTCCATGTTCCAGAGTCGACAACACCCTGGCAGACAAACTAACCGCTCTCTGCCAGGAGCACCAGTGAGGTGGATCAAAGGTGCTCGCGATATCTTTCAGCTTTGGGGACTCCGCCAGGTAACCTCTTCGCCTCCCCAAAACGCAAAACTTCCCAGCTTTTGCTTGCTCGCTCACTCCAGAGCGAGGCGCTTTCTGGACTGACGCTCTGTCTCTAGACTGCAAGGACAGATTCGTCTATGCCTTACTCCCAATTCCTCTGATCCCTAGAGTTTTGCAGAAGCTATCCACAGAAGGAGCGAGAATGATTCTCATCGCTCCTTTCTCGCCCAGGCAAATCTGGTTCTCTCTTCTACAACAATACTCAGAGGTTCCTCCTCTTCCTTTATCTTGAGGTTTGCTGACCCAGGATCAGGGGATCCTGGTCCATCCAGGTCTCAAGTCCCTTCAACTTCATGCATGGCTCCTGCACACATAGCCCAATCCCATTTTGGCGTCTCTCCAAAAGTGGCAGAGATTTTGGTGGAGGCTAGAAAACCCTCCACCAGGTCCACTTATGCCATGAAATGGAAGAGATTCTCCATTTGGGTCACCTCCAGGAATGTGGAGCCATTCTCCTGTTCAGTGGCTATTCTGCTGGAATACTTACGCCATCTCTTCGACCTGGGTCTCAGTCATTCCTCCTTGAAGGTGCACATGGCTGCTATCTCAGCCTACCATGCTCCCCTCTCAGATAAAACCTTTACCCAACTGGAGGTTTCTAAGACCTTTCTCAGAGGGGTCCTTCTTCTGAGGCCCCCCATCCGAACTCCTGCTCCCCCTTGGGACTTGAACTTTGTTCTCGAGAAACTTACTCTTCCCCCCTTCGAACCTGCAGCAACTGCAGATCTGAAGTTTCTTTCATGGAAGACACTATTCTTGGTGGCCATTACTTCTGCTCGAAGAATTTCCGAGCTCCAGGCCCTTATGTGTAAAATCCCCTATTTGATTTTTCACAAAGAATGAGTTGCTCTTCACACGAATCCTAAGTTTCTACCTAAAGTAGTAGCAGAGTCTACTTTAAATCAGTCCATAGAGTTACCTGCCTTTTTCACGCAGTACTCTCATCAAGGGGAATATTTACTCCATACTATGGATGTTCACCGGATTCTGAGATACTACACCAACAGGACAAAGGATCTCAGAAAGACTGATCAGTTGTCTCTTTTGCTCACAAAAGGGAAGGCAATGCTGTTTCCAAGCAATGTCTATCGAAGTGGTTGGCTCATTGCATCACTTTCCGTTATGACAAGTACAACAAGACCCTTCCAGGTCAGGTCAGAGGCCATTCCACAGGAGGAGTAGCGGCCTCTGCGGCTTGTTTCAAGAACGTGTCTGCGGCAGACATATGTGCTGCCGCCACCTGGACTTCCGTCCATACCTTTACAAAACATTACAGTTTGGATATTGCCTTTCGCCGTAGAGCAGACTTCGGGCTAGCTGTTTTGCAAGGCCTCCTGTCTTGAGGCTTGCACGGCTACTGTTTCTTTCTGGAGTAGTTTCCTCCTCCCGGTGCGCCTCATTTGTTCCAGACTGCTTGGGATTCAGTCCTATATGTAATTACCTACTGGAAGAGCCCTCTCGAAGTAAGATAGTACAGTTACATAAGAACTTACTGTAACAGTAGATCTTCGAGAGGCTCTTCTGATATACATCCCTCCTCTCCCCTAGGTTTTTCAGCTTCTTTTCAGGAATGGAAACATCTGCTTCTCTCTCGTCCGGGCAACCGGGACCGCCCCTTATACCGATGTGCATGGCGCCCGTCACCTGGCAGTGGGGTGGTCCCTATGAGAGACTGCTAGCTAGAAATTTTTTCCGTGGGGTCCTGCCGCCGGCCGGTGTCAGTCCTATATGGTATTACCTACTGCAAGAGCCTCTCTCGAAGATCTACTGTTACGGTAAGTTCTTACGTAACTGTACTTTCTAGGAATGGTATATGTTGTTCATCCACATGACCCACCCAACCTCCCCGGCTTCGACGCACAACCTGGATTCCGGCGGGCTTGATCTGGCGTCATGGGGCAGAGCCGAGAGTTTTACCACCCGGGTGAGTGGGAGGAGCCAGCTTGAAGACCTTCCAGCAAGATTTAAAGCGGCAAGGAACCTGCCAGACAGTGTGGATGAACAACATATACCATTCCTAGAACTCCTGTTACAGGTGAGTAACCTGTATTTTCACACCAATCCCCCTTTTAGAGACCCTGCCCCTGCCTGGGATTTGAATGTTTGCATTGCTCGGCTTATGCAACCTCCCTTTGAGCCTTTGTCTTCAGCAGAGCTTAAGTACTTGACTTAGAAAACTGTGAATTGCAAGCCCTGTCAGTGGAAGCTGATTTTTATCTCCTTTCATAAGGATAAAGTGGTCCTTAGAACAAATAGAAGGTTCTTGCCCAAAGTGGTTTCAGACTTCCATTTAAACCAGTCTATGTATCTCCCTGTTTTCTTCACTGAGCATTCTTCCTCAGGAGAGAGGAGGCTACACAGTTTAGATGTCAAAAGAGCCCGTAGTTACTACATAGAGAGTACCAAGGGTCACGGGTTTGACTCCCCCCAGTTGTTCCTCACTCATGGAGAAGTGGGAAAGGGCAAACCTGCCATCAAAAGATCTCTTGCCAGGTGGATTGTGTCTTGTATACAATTCTGCTATGAAATACTGTGAAAAACTCCACCCTCAGGCCTGAGGGCTCATTCCACAAGAGGTAGAGCTGCTTCCCTGGCAGCGGCCGGGATATCCTCCTAGAAATTTGTCAAGCAGCCACCTGGAAAACAGTCCATACTTTTGCAAGCATTACTCTCTGGATATCCAGGCTGGGAGTGATGCTGGGTTTGTACAACAGTACTTCAGAGCCTATTCCCAAAGTGAGTCCTGTCCCTCCTCCTTGGAGTACTGCTTGATAGTCTGCAATTGTCAGAATACAGCAAGACTTCATGTTGTTTGAAGAAAAAATTACTCACCTTAGTAATTATATTTCTTCTAATGGAGTCTTGCTGTATTCTGACTCCCTTCCTGCCTCCCCTTGCAGAACCTGTTTTTGGGAAGTGGGTGGGCAGGTACAGTGTTGCACCCCAAGGGTGTATTGCTGGCACCCTCCTCCCTTTTATTTGGGTGCTTATTTATTATTATTATTTTTTTTAAGTAGATTGGGTTTAGTTTTTGGGCTTCTTGACTTGAGTCTTCCTTGGGAATCCGAAACTTTTCAGCCAGTTGGCTAGTAGAATTTTTACAATTTCCACATAGAATTTTTAGTTTAGTTGGGCTCGTAAAAATCTGACGGTTTAGGTTCAAAACACTCCAGACAGAGACTTCAACCAAGCTTGAGCTCAGCGTTCCATGCCCTGCATGGAAAGTTTGACCCTTAGATCTTACTTCGAGAGACAGCTCTTGCAGCAGGTTACACCATTAGGACTGAAGCCGGCAGGCGCCAGGAACCCACGGAAATTTTCTAGCTAGCAGTCTTCCACCGACGTCGGTCCCGCCCCTGACGTCAGGCGTAGTACATAAGGAGGCGGTCCCCCCATAATCCTCAGTTCTTTTCCCGCCGTCGACATCACCAGTATTGGCCTCTCTTGTCTCTTTTCTAGCGTGCGACGACCTTTAGAACTACGACAATTTCGTCTTCCTTCATGTCGTGGATTCAACTGATGTCCTCTCCAACTACTTCTCTTGAGGGTCACCACCTGCGGCAAACAGATCCCCTTCAAGGATCCACATTCGGCCTGCGTGTGCTGCCTAGGCCTGGAACACAACACTAAGGCCTGCACCTTCTGCCAGGGCTTCAACAGTCACACCAGATCCGCCGCCAGAAGGCCCTTAAAGCATTTCTCTTGGAGGAGAAACTGAAAACCATGGATAAAGAACCTTCCTCCAGGGGGAGTCATCGGGTAAAACCCACAAGCACCGGGAAAAGGAAAGGCCCAGGTCCCCTGCAAGGGCCTCGGACTCCCGAAGCTCTGTCTCGTGATCGGACCGCTCTCCCTCCAGGGCTCAATCGCAACCTCCCCCAGTTCAGGTCAGATCCTCCAGCGCTTCCTCTTCTTTGCAGCCCCTGAAGACTTCCAGGCTGTCTGCCTCTTCCACTCCATCTAAGGCCTCGTCAAAGTCCGGGGAGCACCATAAATCTTCTTCCCGCCAGCGGGACTCCGACGCCAGGTCAGTTTCCTAGCCTTCTTGTGGGTCGGATCCGGTTCCTCGCAAGACCAAGGACCTGACGTCCCTCAAACGGACATCGGGCCCGACGTCGGCCAAGCATCACCGGTGCTCCCAGGAGCCGGCGACACCTAAACACCCATCGCCGGCCAGGTGTTCGCCTTCATATAGCTTCCATGAACATATGTAGCCTCCTTAAAAAATTCGACTCTCTCAATTGTTGAGTTGCGGTTCATAAACCTGACGTTATCTCAATAGTTGAAACTTGGCTGTCAGATTCTACCCCTGACTCCCTGGTCTCACTCCCTGGCTACTCCCTCTATTGGGAGGACCGTGTTGGTAGGCGAGGTGGGGGCTGTGCCATTTATGTCAAAGACCCTCTCGTTGGACTAGCCCGCTCAGACCCTAACCCTAAAACTATCTCCTGATCCCTCTAGGGGTCCCATCTACCTGACTACAGTGTACATACCTCCAAAAATCAAGCACAAGCACTAGGCCCACTAATTGATTATCTTACCTCCTACCCAACTCCTCCGACCAAATCCTTGTGGGGACTTGAACATCAATTGGCTTAGCCCTTCATCCACTTCCTCCCGTGGCCTTTGCAACCATCGACCTAACAACTAGTCTCCCAGCCCACTAGAGTGAATCCTAGAATGGGCTCTAGCACACTCCTGGATGTGGTCCTCACAAACCGCCCTAACCGCATCCAATCACAAAATCCTCCCGGACTGTCTTAGCGACCGCTCCCCTGGTCTCTTCTATTGGTCAACCTCCTTGCCCAAACCCACAGCACAAACTACCCTTCGGCGACGTCTTAGATCTGGTGGGCTGAAAGGCCTTAGCAACTCCTAGCCCTCATAGACTGGTCCCCTATGCTAAACGCCCCAGATATTGACATGACCCTTACCTTCTTTATCCACACCTTAACTCTGCTTACGACATTTTTGCACCCATAACTGCACGCCGGTCCAAAGTAAGGCATGCCCTAGGTTACCCCCACCCTGCGCCAACTTCTTAAGCACAGGGACAATCTATGGCACATTGCCACGGAAACAGGCCGCCCAGTTGACAGGCTGGCCTATGCTGCTGCCCGGAACAAATGTACATGGGCCATCCCAAAGCGAAGGCTGAGCACTATCAAGCCTCCCTCACTTCCTCATGGGGGAACGCTAAGACCTTCTGGGACAACATTAAGCAGCTGAATGGTGGCATGCATTCCCCCCCACCTCCGCTTATCAACATTAATGGTTCAGTCTCCTCAGACCCTGCCCTTATTGCCAACCACCTCAACAAATCTTTCACAGACCTTAGCCCGGTGCTCCCAGATAATTTCTTCTCTCCCCCTTCCTCCAGGTCTGTCCCTATTCTCCCACGCCCCTTGTTCTACCTGCACCGAGTCACTGCCCAGGAAGTCAGACCTTACCTACTCAAGGCCTTAAAGAGTAACACAATTGGCAGTGACTCCCTTGATCCCAGTCTTCTCCATCAGGTTCTGGATCTGGTTATCTCACCAATCACCTGCCTCTTTAATAAATCTCTCTGCCTAGGGCAATTCCCCTCTGCCTGGAAGATAGCTACTGTCACCCCAATACACAAGGGTGGTGATGGGACCCTCCCTAGCAATTATCGACCTATCTCAATCCTCTCTCCTCTCTCTAAGGCCTTAGAAAAAATTGTGGCCACCCAAATCTCTGAATACCTCAATAAATATAGCATCCTCTGCCCAGAACAACATGGTTTCAGAGCAGGCCACAGCACCAATACTGCCCTCCTGGAGTTCTCTAACTTTCTTCACACCTCACTGGACTCTGGCTCCCTAGCAGGTGCAGTGTTCATTGACTTATCAAAAGCCTTTGATACTGTCTCCCACCCCCTCTTGCTAGTTACCCTTAGTCACTTAGGCTTTGCCACTGGGCCTGTTTCCTGGTGCTCCAGCTACTTGTCGGCCGCTCTGGCGTGTGAAAATCAACGGAAACTTTCCAGCACCTGCCCTATCCGCTCCGAGTCCCTCAGGGCTCCATTCTTGAGCCCTTGCTCTTTCCTTTTCTCAACTCCCTGCCCAGTGAATGTACTGGTAAAATCCTTCTTCACCAGATGATGCTGTACTCTTTGCCTCCGACCGTAATCCCATCTCACTTCAGGATTCTCTGCAGGAATCCTACAACGACCACAGAAGCCTGGTTTACTGAGCACAGACTCGTAATTAATCTAAAAAACCAAAACCATGCTCTTGCCCACCCCAAAATAAATCCAGTAACTATCCTTTCATGTCCTCCACCCCTAAACTCCCTATTGAGCTAGTTCACTCTTACAAATACCTAGGTATAACCTTTGACCCTGCCCTCTCTTTTCATGCCCACATCTCTGCTTGCCTCAGCCTCTAACTCGGCTGGGTATCCTCTATCATCATAAAACTGCCTCCCCACGGATGCCCTCGACTTGCAGTCACATCCTCTGTTCTGTCTCTGGTGGACTTAACACCTGTGTATGGTGCAGCAGACCAGACTGCCCTGCACAAGATCCGCCTCACCTTAAACAAGGCCTGCAGGCTCATAACTGGGGCTCCTAGTCTAACCCACACTTGCCTTCTCTACACCATAGCTGATCTACTCAACCTAGATGAGCGCCTCAAATACCAAACCTGCCTCCTAACAAAAAAAATCACTCCTTGGGCTATCCCCACGGTCTGTCAACCACTATCTACCGAGCAAACCCTACAGTGCATACCCGTATATCCCACAAAACTGAACTGGTTATACCGATGGCGAGAACCTCGCAAGGTCAAAGGGCTTACCCCTACAGAGCCCCCTGTTGGTATAACGCCCTCCCTGCCGGAATCACTGATGCCGCCTCGTTATCTTATTTTAAAACTAGCCTTAGAAATCACCTGCTCTCAACACGCAGCTGTACCTGCCTCTAAGCCTCCTCCTATCCTTCCAGACAAAGCTCGCTGAGCCACTCTCTGACCTTCTGTCCAGCTCTACCTTTACTTGCTACTATCGTCGCCACACTCCTCTTCTGATGTCTTCCACCCAGCCTTACCTTTATCTGCCCACTGAATCAATCTCCATGTAACTACTGTATATTGTCTACTCTGTAAAGCTCACATGTCAGCCTGTTGTATACTGTGTTTGACATATGCCTGTATTTTTGCCTGATTCCTAAATGTACTCTGATTTTTTTGTCTGCCCTGATGTTTGTTGCTTGCACTGTTTTGTCCTCTCTGTGACGAGGTACCTTTGTAAATGAGCCTCTGGCTCAAAGGTTGTTAAACTGTTGTTCTGATAAATAAATAAAATAAATAAGGGCATTGGCCAGGGGACCAACGTCGGCTACCCCAGAGAAGAGGACTGCACCACTGTCGGCGACAGACGCCGGTCAGAAGGACTCAGAGGAGGAGGATACCACACAGCCCAAGGACCAGGCGGGCGACACCGGAGATGCCGGGCTCCCACGGGAACCTTCCCCAGAGCGGGAGACCCCCGGGGACCCGACGCCTGACCCCAGCGCCAGGCCCATCGTCAGGCATGAATTTGGCAGAGGTAAAGGAACTCTTTACCTTCTGGTGGGACACCATCAGAAAAGATGTGGTCGCCACACGTCCTCCTCCTACTCCGAATCTGCCTCCTCCTACTCCTTCACCGCCTACGCCCCCTCCTCCGCCCAAGGGGCCTGTAGGACGATCGCCAACCCCCAAAGAGCAGACACCACCTCCTCGGGGCAGATCATCAGAAAGGAGAAGACCTCCTGCCAGATCCACCTCAGGGTCACCCAGTCCCAAGAGACCCAGATGACGCCGGTACACCCTGTCTGGGGAGGACTCTAGATCTGACACCTCAGGGCACTCCAGATCTCCTTCTCCCATCGGCATTCCCTCTCCGGACCCACATGACCTACCTAGGTCTCCTCCGGATGATCCCTCTTTCGCGGAGATCATGAGGCACATCCAGGAGAATATGGGGTGGGATGCTGAAGAACTTGACCCCGAGAGACAACGCCTTGCTCGCTACCTTTGGCAGAAAGACCCGAAGCCTGTGGTAGTGTCGCCCTTAGTGGATACTTTTGCGGACATCACCAAGGCTGCCTGTAAACATCTGCACTCCACTCCAGCAGTGCTGAAGAAGGCTGACCGCCTATACAAGGCCCCTAGGGAGGACCAGTATCTGGCGAACCATCCTCTGGCTGACTCCCTGGTCATCACTGCTTCGCATGACCGGTCGAAAAAACCTCAGCATTTGAGCACACAGCCACCGGACCAGCAATCCAAGCAATTGGATGTCCTGGGTAGGTGCACGTATGCAGTTGTGACTTGCGCCATCAGGTCACTGAATTATCTCACCCATATGGTTCAATTTCAGAACGCACTGTGGGAACAGGGACAGGACCTGGTCGAGAAGATGCCCGATGGTGACCAAAAGGAGGAGCTCTTGATCCTCCTCCACACGGGTTCGGATGTGGGGACCCAGGTGCTCAGAGCCACATATGATTCTGCGGACTCTTCAGCCAGAGCTGCAGCCTCAGGCGTGTGTCTCCAGAGACACTCTTGGCTCCGTGTCTCCGGTTTTACCCCAGACATCCAGAAGAACATCTTAGACGTCCCTTATGACGGCGAGGTCCTATTTGGTGAAGCCTCCAAGAAAGTAATCACCAAACTTCAGGATGCAGGGAAGGCAGTCCGATCTGTACAGGCCATATACAGGTCTCGGCCCAGTTCCTTTCGTAGGAACAAGAGCCGCTTCCGTGGCCGGCTCCAAAAGCAACAGCCATGTTCCGGCCAACAGCAGAGGGGCACTTTCACCCGCAAAGCCCAGGCCAAGTCATTCCCAGGCAGAGGCCAACGATCTGCAAAGTCGGCACAGCCTGCCGGATCGAACGCTGCCACAGCATGACTCCTTCCCGGCCCGCCCCTCCTCAGGATCAGTGGGAAAAGAAAGTCGGGGGTCGCATCGCACGCCACTTGCCAGGGTGGCAGTCGATCACCACCAAAAGGTGGGTTTTGCAACTGATCAAAAAGGCCACTATATAGAATTTGTAGGCAGTCCACCCACAAGACCTCCCCTGCTTTACCGATATTTGGGTCAGCATGCCCTGCTCATACAGCAGGAGGTGCTCATGCTTCTGGAAAAAGAAGCCTTAGAGCATGTTCCAGAGAACCAGAGAGGACTAGGGTACTATTCTCACTTCTTCCTGGTTCCAAAGAAAACAGGGGACCTCCGTCCAATACTGGACCTCAGCAGCCACAACTTGTCGGTCGCTTACAAATGCTTCCGCATGGTGACCCTTCCAGGCCTAATTCCCATGTTGAGCGAGATGCCTTTCTGGCATCTTTGCACATACAGGCGCCTACCTGCATATTCAATTGCTCAAGTGCACAGGAGGTTCCTGCGCTGGTTTCAAACCACCATTATGAGTTCGAGCTCTTCTCTTTGGGCTGTCGTCGGCACCTCGTATATTCTGAGTGCATGGCGGCGATGTGGCGTCTCTGAGGAACAAGGCCACTACATGTTCACATACCTGGGCGACTGGCTTCTCATGGCACCCTCTAGGGAGGCACTGAAGACGGCCATTCACAGCACCCAGTCCTTTTTCAATCACTGGGTATTCTCATCAACTACGAGAAGTCACTCCTGGTGCCGTCACAGAAACTGCAGTTTATAGGAGCAGTTCTGGACACCATCAGAGGGAAAGTGTTTCTTCCCTCAGACAGAGCGGAACACATCAGATCCCTCATCAGGGACCTGTCGGTGAAGAAGACCGTTCTGGCCAGACTGGTCCTTCGCCTGCTCGGAGACATGGCTACGGCCATTGTAACAGTCCCGACTGCACGGCTCCACATGTGGGTAATCCAGTGGATGCTAAGGGTGCAATGGGACCAAAAGCAAGACCATCTGTAGCAGCCAGTTTGAATCACGAATGCCACGATTCGGGATTGGCAATGGTGGCTAGGTCCGGGGAAACTCTCCGCGGGGTTCCCTTCACAGCGCCGTCTCCAACTGTGACTTTCTCCACGGACTCCTCAGGGCTCGAGTGGGGAGCACACCTGAACAGTGTATGGTCTCAGGGCCTTTGGACAGCCCAAGAATCTCATCTCCACATCAACATTTTGGAAATGAGGGCAGTACTTTACCCTCTGCAAGCCTTCCAGTCAGAGATTCCACTGGGTACACTCCTGTTACAAACAGACAATACCGTGGTGATGTATTACCTCAACAATCAAGGAGGCACTCACTCCTACCCGCTTTGCAGGGAGGCCATGAGAGTGTGGGAGTGGGTATTGCAACACGGCGCAAACCTAATTGCAGTACATATCCCGGGAGTGGACAACACTGTTGCAGACAGTCTGAGTTGCTCTCAGGCCAGAGTCCATGAGTGGGAACTTCCACAGGAGGTGGCAGAGGATCTGTTTCACAGATAGGGCACTCCAGAGTTAGACTGTTTCGCGTCCCCATTCAACGCAAAACTGCCCAATTTTTGCTCGCTAGATCCAGGGCCTGGTGTTTTCTGGCGAGACGTGTTGTCCCTCTCCTGGTCGGGCAGATTCCTCTATGCCTTCCCTCCTTTCCCATTGATCCAGAGAGTTCTCTTAAAACTTCGCAGGGAGCAGGTGGCGCTCATTTTGATCGTGCCTTTCTGCCCCAGACAAATTTGGTTCCCTCTTCTTCATCAGCTATCCCGGGAACCTCCAGTTCCTTTGCCAGTCATCTCCCATCTGTTGTCTCAGGAGGTGGGTTCATTGGTTCATCCAGACTTATGTTCATTGAACCTGCACACTTCCTCCTAGAGATAGCTATGCTGCTGTCTGGTCTCATAGAAGTGGCAGAGGTGCTCTGCCACCAGAAAACCAGGTAACCCATAGCGTACGCCATGAAATGGCATTGATTCTGTTTGTGGGCTCAAGCGCGTGGTTTCTTGCCGTTAGACTGTCCCGAAAAGCTGGTTGTGGACTACCTGCTTTCCCTTTTTCATTCCAGACTGGCTTACTCCTCGATTAAAGTGCACCTTTGTGCAATTTCCGCCTACCATGCCTCCGTAGGTCATCAGACGGTGGCCCAGTTGGACACTACTTGTGCCTTTTTAGAGGGAGTCCTCCACCTTAGGCCACCCATCAAGGATCCAGTTCCTCCTTGGGACTTACCTTTCATCCTGGAGCAGCTTACGCTGCCACCTTTTGAACCAGCCGTGGATTGCGAGCTACGTTTTCTATCATGGAAAACGTTATTTTTAGTTGCTGTTACTTTGGCGAGAAGGATCTCGGAATTGCATGCTCTAATGTGCAAAGAGCCTTATTTGGTTTTTCACCAGGACAGGGTATCCCTGAGGACAAACCCAAAATTTTTGCCTAAGGTGGTTTCAGCTTTCACGCTTAACCAGGATATCGATCTACCAGTGTATTTCCCAAGGTACACTAATCAAGGAGAAGCCCTTCTGCACACCCTCGATGTGCATCGGTGCCTCAGATATTATCTGATCAGAACCAAACAGTTTTGAAAGGTGGACCAACTTTTTGTCTCCTTTGCTTTCAGAATGAAAGGAGCTCCTGTCTCCAAACAGTCTGTCTCGAGGTGGCTCATCCAGTGCATCACTTTCTGTTATGATAAGCGCAATAAACCCTTACTGGGCGCGGTTAAGGGTCATTCCACGAGAGGGGTGGCCACTTCTTTTGCGGCGTTGAAGAACGTCTCCACCTCAGCTATCTGCACTGCAGCTACTTGGAGCTCTGTGCATACCTTTATCAGGCATTAGAGTCTGGACATTGCATCGAGGTGAAGAGCAGGGTTCGGCCTAGCCGTCCTTCAGGGACTTCTGTCCTATGCTCGAGAGGTATTGAGACTTCTACCGTTCCTCCTCCCAGTGGTGCATGATTGCCACTATTGCTTGGAAATCAGTCCTAATGCTGTTACCTGCTGCAAGAGCTGTATCTCGAGTAAGATAGTACAGTTACATGAACTTACGTAACAGTAGATCTTCGAACAGCTCTTCTGGCTGAAATCTCCACCACCATCCCCCCTTCTTTTGGAGTAGGTCGTAGCCAAACACCCATCTTACGGGATGGGGCGTTCCGATTATAGTCTTGGCCATCTGGTGGCGGATCCTTGGTCTCCTCTTCTGATGTCATCCAGCAGCCGGGAGTCTCCGACAGAGAACTGAGATTATGGGGGACGCCTCCTTATGTACCACGCCTGGCGTGAGGCGGGACCGGCGTCGAGGCGGTCCCTGCTGAAGACTGCTAGCTAGAAAATTTCTGTGGGGTCCTGACGCCTACCGGCTTCAGTCCTAATGGTGTAACCTGCTGCAAGAGCTGTTCTCGAAGATCTACTGTTACAGTAAGTTCTTACGTAACTGTACTTTCCCTCTCTAAGGCCAGGGGACTGGCTAGCCTCCCTGGACCTCAAATATACCTATTTTCACATTCCCATCAGGTGCTCCCACAGAAAGTACCTCAGGTTCGAGTTGCCCTCAGGCCACTATCAAGTCAGAGCAATGCCCTTTGGCCTAACATCAGCCCAAGGGTGTTCACAAAGTGCCTGGCAGTAGTGGTTGCTTTCCTAAGGAAAAAAAGATCTCCATCTTCCCATGCTTGGACGACTGGCTCATAGTAGGTCAGTCTCCAGACCAAATCAAGTCACATTTGCAAATAACTCGGCAAGTGCTCACTTCCTTAGGATTCCTTCTCAACCTTCCAAAGTCAGTTCTCGAACCAGTACAGCTCCTCTCCTTCATAGGGGAGAGCTGGATACAATAAAGGCAAGAGCATTCCTTCCCCTGGACAGGGCAAGGACCCTTATGGAACTGGCCTCTTCATTCACCCTGCAGGTGTCTCAACCTGCAAGGCATTTCCTTCAGCTTCTGGGCCACATGGCAGCTTCCACAGCAGTGGTCCAAGGAGCAAGATTCCAGATGAGGGACATCCAGTTCCACTTAAGAGCCTTCTGGTCCCAAAGAAATGATTACCTTACCAAACTAGTCCCAGTGACTCGAACCCTGATCCAGGCATTGCAATGGTGGCAGGATCAGGACAATTTGAGACAAGGGGTTCCTTTTGTCACTCAGTCTCATTCAGTGATACTCACCACAGATGCTTCCCTGCTGGGCTGGGGAACCCATCTGGGGGATCTTACCACCCAAGGGCTGTGGTCACCTCAGGAATCTCTGCTTCACATCAATCTCTTGGAACTCAGAGCAGTCTTTTTGGCACTGCAAGCCTTTTCCAAATCTGTGTAGAACAAGGTGGTCCAGGTCAGAACAGACACCACCACCACCATGTGGTACATCAAAAATCAGGGAGGCACTCGGTCTACGGCCTTGTGCACAGAAGCAATGAAGTTGTGGTCCCTGGCCTATTCCCTGCAGACCTCTCTGATAGCAGTTCACCACCCAGAGAAGGACAATGTCCTAGCAGATGCTCTGAGCAGAATATCCCAGGGCCATCACGAATGGACCCTAGATTCCCTAGTTTTGAAAGTGATTTTCTCGAGATGGGGCACTCCAGAGATAGATCTTTTTGCAGCCCCAAACAATCACCAACTTCCTCTCTTTTGTTGCAGACCCCCAGTCTTGGGCTCAGTCCCCCTGGATGCTCTGATCCTGAATTGGGAAGGGAAATTTCTGTATGCTTTTCCCCCTTCCTCTCCTGTTCAAAGTGTTAGTCAAGATCAGGTCACAACCATGCAAAGTGATTCTGATTGCTCCAGACTGGGCCAGACAGCCCTGGTATCCCCTGTTGCTGTCCCTAGCAGTCCACCTTCCCCTGTCTCTTCCCAGGAATTACAACCTGTTGACATCCTCTCGGGAGAATTTGGTACCTGAACCTTCGGTCTCTCAATCTCAAGGCATGGCTCTTGAAGAGTTAGAGTTTGCTGACCTGCATCTTTCCCAAGGGGTTCTGGATATCCTTAAGGCTTCTCGAAACCCTTCCACCAGAAAGACTTACAACTCCAAATGGAAAAGATTCACTATTTGGTGTTCTAAGAAGAATATTTCTCCAGATTCTGCTGGGTTGCCTACGGTTCTGGACTATATGGTCCATCTCAATGGCCTAGGCCTTAGGCCAGCTACACTTAAAGTGCATTTGGCAGCTGTTTCTGCTTTCCTGTCAGTTTGCAAGCCATCCCCTCTGTCAGCCCAGCCTATGTTTTGTAAGTTCTTCAAGGGATTGCTGCACACCAATCCCCCCCCCTTTAGGGATCCTGCTTCTGCTTGGGACCTTAATGTTTGCATTGCTCAGCTTATGCAACCCCCCCTTGAGCCTTTGTCCTCTGCAGAGCTTAAGTACTTGACTTGGAAAACTGTGTTTTTGGTGGCTATTACCTCTGCCAGGCGTAGCAGTGAATTGCAAGCCCTGTCAGTGGAACCTGATTTCATCTCTTTCCATAGAGATAAAGTGGTCCTAAGAACTAACAGGAAGTTTTTGTGTAGTCGTTTCAGATTTCCACCTCAACCAGTCTATGTCTCTCTCTGTTTTCTTCACTGACCATTCCTCCTCTGGAGAGAGGAGGCTGCACAGCATAGATGTTAAAAGGGCCCTCAGCTACTACATAGAGTGCACCAAGGATCATAGGTTTGAATCCCTTCAGTTGTTCCTCACGCATGGAGAGGTTGGTAAGGGCAAACCTGCCACTAAGCGATCTATTGCCAGGTGGATTGTTTCTTGTATACAATTCTGCTATGAGAAACTGGGTAGAACTCCACCCTCAGGCCTGAGGGCTCACTCCAATAGAGGTATAGCTGTTTCCCTGGCTGCTGCCAGGGATATTCCTATCTTAGAAATCTGTCAAGCAGCCACCTGGAAAACAGTCCATACATTCACCAAGCATTACTCTCTGGATATCCAGGCTAGGAGTGATGCTCGGTTTGGCACAGCAGTACTTCAGAGCCTGTTTCCAAAGTAGGTTCTGTCCCTCCTCCATGGAAGTATTGCTTGGTAGTCTGCATATGTCAGAATACAACAAGACTTCATGTTGTTTAAAGAAAAAAATACTCACCTTAGTTATGTTGTTTCTTCTAATGGAGTCTTGCTGTATTCTGACCTCCCCCCCGCCTTCCCTTTCAGAACCTAGTTTTTGGGATGTGGGTGGGCAGGAGCAGTGTTGGCACCCTAGGGGTGTCCATTTTTCACCCTCCTTTGTTTTGGGTGAGTGTTGTGTTTTGAGATGTTTTGTTTTTTGGGTTTCCTGACTTGAGTCTTTTCTTTGAAACCAAAAAACCCTTTTACATAGATATAGTTGCCAGTTGGCTAGTTTTGAGTTTTACAGTTTCCATACAGAACCTCTAGTGAGTATTGCTCGTAAAGATATGATGGTTGGAGTTTAAACAGCAGCAGACAGGGGCTTCAACCGAGCTCGCGGTGAACATCCCATGCTGGCCATGGAAAGTTTAACTTTGTTCTCTGGGGCAGTTGAAAGGCAGGACCTAACTGCATATGTCAGAATACAGCAAGACTCCATTAGAAGAAACAATATTACTAAGGTGAGTAGTTTTTTCTTCTGGTTCCAAAGAAAACAGGGGACCTCTGTCCAATACTGGACCTCAGCGACCTCAACGTCTCGGACTTGTACAAGCGCTTCCGCATGGTGACCCTTCCGGGTCTGATTCCCATGCTGAAGCAGGGCGCTTTTCTAGCATCCCTAGACATGCAGGATGCTTACCTGCATATTCCTATTGCTCAGGAGCACAGGAGGTTCCTGCGCTTCGAGTGTCAGGGTCACCATTATCAGTTCCGAGCTCTTCCCTTCGGGCTGTCATCGGCACCTCAGGTGTTCACGAAGTGTATGGTGGTTGTAGCCACATTTATGAGGAGACAAGGCCACTACGTGTTCCCCTACCTGGATGATTGGCTTCTCATGGCGCCCTCCCGGGAGGCCCTGATGTCTGCCATTCACTGCACTCAGTCTCTGTTCGAGACATTGGGCATTGTCATCAATTACAAGAAGTCACGCCTGGTTCCGTCCCAGACTCTGCAATTCATAGGCACAGTTCTGGACACCGTCCAAGAGAAAACTTTCCTCCCCAGGCGGAGCCAGACACAGCCGGATCCCTCATCAGGGACATTTAGTGAAACGACCCGTTCCTGCCAAACTGGTCCTTTGCTTGCTCGGACACATGGCTGTGGCCATTGCAACAGTCCCGTTAGCCCGTCTCCACATGCGGGTAACCCAGTGTATGTTATGGGTACAATGGGACCAAAGGCAAGACCATCTGCAGCATCCAATCCGGATCACGAAGACCATAATTCGAGATTGGCAATGGTGGCTAGATTCGAGGAATCTCTCAGCGGAAGTCCCCTTCATAGTGCCATCCCTGACTGTGACACACTCCACAGACGCTGCAGGGCTCGGTTGGGGAGCACACCTCGACAGTGTCCGGTCGCAGGGCCTGTGGACAGACCAAGAGTCATCTCCACATAAACATCTTGGAAATGAGGGCAGTTCTTTACGCCATGCACGTCTTCCAGTCGGAGATTCCACCGGGTACACCTCTGTTACAAACAGACAATTCCGCAGTGATGTATTACCTCAACAAACAAGGAGGCACCCATTCCTACCCACTTTGCAGGGAGGCCATGAGAGTGTGGGATTGGGTCTTGTAACACGGCGCAAATCTTATTGCCGTTCATGTTCCAGGAATGGACAACGTCATCACAGACAGCCTGAGCTGCTCTCAGGCCAGATTCCACGAATTGGAACTACTGCAGGAGGTGGCAGAGGATCTGTTTCGCAGATGGGGTACTCCAGAGCTAGAGCTTTTCGCATCCCCATCCAACGCAAAACTGCCCAATTTTTGCTCGCTAGATCAAGGGCCTGGTGTTTTCTGGCGAGACGCGTTGTCCCTCTCCTGAGCGTGCAGATTCTTCTATGCCTTTCCCCCTTTTCCGTTGATCCAGAGAGTTCTTCTAAAACTTCGCAGGGAGCAAGCGACGCTTATACTGATCGTGCCCTTTTAGCCCAGACAGATCTGGTTCCCTCTCTTGCATCAGCTATCCTGGGAACCTCCAGTGCCTTTACCAATCAGCTCCCATTTGCTGTCTCAGGAGGTGGGTTCCTTAGTCCATCTGGACCTACGTTCCCTGAACTTGCATGCTTGGCTCCTACAGACATAGCCATGATGCGACACGGGGTCTCACAAGAGGTGGCAGACATTGTCACTGCCACCAGGAAACCGGCTACCCAAGCGACCTACGCCATGAAGTGGCGCAGGTTTTGCTTATGGGTTCAAGCGTGTGGCTTATCGCCTTTGGACTGTCCAGAGAAGCTGGTATTGGATTACCTGCTGTCCCATTTCCACTCCGGTTTGGCT
Organism: Neoceratodus forsteri; assembly: GCA_016271365.2. Classification (NCBI taxonomy): domain Eukaryota; kingdom Metazoa; phylum Chordata; order Ceratodontiformes; family Ceratodontidae; genus Neoceratodus; species Neoceratodus forsteri. Next base: position 1,338,694,581 of record CM057449.1, on the reverse strand, counting down.
TACTCCTCGATTAAGGTGCACCTCTGTGCCATTTCAGCCTACCACGTCCCCATAGGCCAACGCAATATAGCTCAACTGGACATTACACGTGCCTTCCTGAGGGGTGTCCTCCACCTTAGGCCCCCAATTAAGGATCCAATCCCACCATGGGATCTACCCTTCATCTTGGAGCAGCTCACGCTGCCACCTTTTGAACCAGCCGCGGATTGTGAGCTACATTTTCTGTCTTGGAAAACGTTATTTTTAGTTGCCGTTACTTCGGCCAGAAGAATTTATGAAATGCACGCACTTATGTGCAAAGAACCTTATTTGGTTTTCCACCAAGATAGGGTATTCCTAAGGACTAATCCTAAATTTCTGCCTAAGGTGGTCTCAGCTCTCACCCTTAACCAGGACAACAATCTACCAGTGTATTTCCCGAAATACTCTAATAGAGGAGAAGCCCTTTTACACACTCTAGATGTGCATAGGTGTCTCAGATAGTACCTGACCAGAACCAAACACCAAAAATTGGACCAACTTTTCATCTCTTTTGCCCACAGGATGATGGGAGCTCCTGTTTCAGAACAGTGGCTATCCAGGTGGCTCATTCAGTGCATTACGTTCTGTTACCGGAAGCGCAACAAACCCTTGCCCGGCGCGGTTAAGGTTCATTCCACCAGAGAGGTGGCTACCTTTTTTGCGGCTTTAAAGAATGTATCCACCTCAGCTATTTGTGCTGCAGCTACTTGGAGCTCCGTGCACACTTTTTTCAGGCATTACAGCCTGGACATTGCATCGAGGCGAAAAGCAGGGTTTGGTCTAGCAGTCCTTCAGGGACTTCTGTCCCAGGCCCTATGTAATTTGAGGATTTTTACCTTTCCTCCTCTCGATGGTGTGTGATTTCCAGTAACGCTTGGGAATCAGTCTTAATGGTGTAACCTGCTGCAAGAGCTGTTCTTAAAGATCTACTGTTACGGTAAGTTCTTACATAACTGTACTTTCTGGCGGATGCCAGAAAACCAGCCACTCGTGCTACCTACGCCATGAAATGGGGCAGATTTTGCCTGTGGGCTCAAGCACAGGGGTTTTCACCACAGGATTGTCCAGAAAGGTCGGTCTTGGACTACCTCTTGTCTCTTTTCCAGACAGGCTTGGCCTACTCCTCGATAAAAGTACACCTTTGTGCCATCTCAGCCTATCACACTCCTGTAGGCCAACGTCCTATCTCTCAGTTGGACACGGCACAAGCCTTCCTGAGAGGTGTTCTCCACCTTAAACCTCCGATTAAGGATCCTATTCTGTCTTGGGATTTACCCTTTGTCCTGGAGCAGCTTACGCTGCCACCTTTTGAACCACAAACTACGTCTCCTTACATGGAAGACGTTGTTTTTAGTAGCCGTTACTTCTTCCAGAGGAATTTCGGAACTTCATGCACTGATGTACAAAGAACCTTATTTGGTTTTCCATCAGGACAGGGTATCTCTACGGACCAATCCGAAGTTTTTACCTAAGGTGGTCTCAGCTCTCACCCTTAATCAGGATCTCTATCTACCAGTGTACTTCCCTAAATATTCAAATCGAGGAGAGGCCCTGTTGCACACTTTAGATGTGCATAGGTATCTTCGATACTACCTGAACAGGACCAAACACCACTGAAAATCGGACCAGCTTTTTGTCTCCTTCGCCCACAGGATGCTGAGAGCTCCCATTTCCAAACAGTCGGTATCCAGGTGGCTTATACATTGTATCACGTTCTGTTACCAGAAGCGCAACTAACGTTTACTGGGCGCAGTTATGGGTCATTCCACAAGGGGGGTGGCTACCTCCTTTGCGGCCTTAAAGAACGTGTCCACCTCAGCTATCTGTGCAGCAGCGACTTGGAGCACTGTACACACCTTCATCAGGCATTATAGCCTGGACGTTGCATCGAGGCAAAGAGCAGGTTTTGGTCTAGCAGTCCTTCAAGGACTTCTGTCCTAGGCTTAGGTTTTACTAAGGATTTCTACCTTTCCTCCTCCCAATGGTGTGGAATTTCCACTATTGCTTGGGATTCGGTCCTAATGGTGTAACCTTCTGTAAGAGCTGTTTCTCAAAGTAAGATAGTACAGTTACACAAGAACTTACCGTAACAGTAGATCTTTGAGAACAGCTCTTGCAGCAGGTACTTTCCCTCCCACCATCCCCCCTGGAGGTAGATTTTGTTGTTTAGATATCCTTCTCCTAGGATCAGGTGTTCTCTACACTATTCTGATTGCCATTTGATAGCGGATCCTCAGTCTCCTCTTCTGATGTCATCCAACGGCCAGGAGTCTCCAGCAGGAGAACTGGGGATTCTGGGGGACCGCCCCCTTATGTACTGTGCCTGACGTCGGGGGTGGGACCAACGTCGGAGGCGGTTCCCGCTGAATAATGCTAGCTAGAAAATTTCCGTGGGGTCCTGGCATCTGCCGGCTTCAGTCCTAATAGTGTAACCTGCTGCAAGAGCTGTTCTCGAAGATCTACTGTTACGGTAAGTTCTTATGTAACTGTACTTTCTGTCTCAGAGACTGCATTTCATAGGCGCAGTCCTGGACACCGTCCAAGGGAAAGCTTTTTAGCCCACTGACAGAGCGGAGCACATCAGAGCCCTCATAGGGGATATCGTGGTAAAGAAGACCGTTCCGGCAAGATTGGTCCTATGCCTGCTCGGACACATGGCTGCGGCCATTGCAACAGTCCCTTTATCCCGTCTCCACATGCAAATGACCCAGTGGATGTTACGGGTGCAGTGGGATCAGAAGCAAGACCATCTGCATCATCTAATCAGGATCACGAACGCAGTCATCCGGGATTGGCAATGGTGGCTCGTCCCAGAGCACCTGTCGTTGAGAGTCCCCTTCATTGCGCCATCTCCGATTGTGACACTCTCCATGGATGCTTCGGGGTCCGGTTGGGGAGCACACCTCAATGGTGTCAGGGCTCGTGGAAGACCCAGGAAGCTCACCTTCACATAAACATTTTAGAGATCAGAGCGGTCCTTTATGCCTTGCAGGCCTTCCAATCTGAGATTCCACTGGGTACTCTTCTGCTACAAACAGACAATACTGCGGTGATGTACTACTTCAACAAACAGGGAGGCACTTATTCCTATCCTCTTTGCAGGGAGGCCATGAGGGTGTGGGATTGGGTACTTCAACACTGCGCAAATCTCATTGCTGTACACATCCCAGGAGTGGACAATGTTATCGCAGACCGTCTGAGCTGCTCTCAGGCCAGAGTCCGCGAATGGGAACTACTCCAAGAGGTCATAGAGGATCTGTTTCGCAGATGGGGGACAGCAGAATGAGACCTTTTCGCGTCCCCATCCAACGCAAAACTGCCTAATTTGTGCTCACTAGATCCAGGGCCTGGTGTTTTCTGACGAGATGCGTTGTCCCTCTCCTGGGCGGGCACATTCCTCTATGCATTTCCTCCCTTCCCATTGATCCAGAGGGTTCTTCTGAAACTCCACAGAGAGCAGGCGACACTGATCTTAATCGCGCCCTTTTGGCCCAGGCAGATTTGGTTCCCTCTGCTGTACTAACTTTCTCAGGAACCGCTGGTGTCTCTGCCACTCAGCTCTCACTCACTGTCCCAGGAGGCATGGTCCTTGGTCCATCCAGACTTACGCTCTCTGAACCTGCATGCCTGGCTCCTAGGGACATTGCAGTCATGTGCTACGGGGTCTCACAAGAGGTAACAGATGTTCTAGCAGCTGCTAGAAAACCGGCCACTCATGCCACATGCGCCATGAAATGGCGTAGATTCAAACAACATGAAGGCTTGCTGTATTCTGACTATTGCAGTTAGGCTCTGCCTTTCAACTGCCCCAGAGAACAAAGAGTTAACTTTCCATGGCCAGCATGGAACGTTCACCACGAGCTTGGTTGAAGCCTCTTTCTGCTGTTGTTTAAACTCCAACTGTCAGATTCTTTACTCCGCCTCACTGAACAGTCGCTCTGGAGATTTCTCCTTTGCTCGGTTCAAAAAAGTCGGTTAAAGTGTCGTTTTTCGCTCGGTTTCTAACGAATTTCTACTACCGAATCTGTCGGTTTAAGTCTCTGTCTGTGGTACCTTGAGTACTAGATAGGTTTTACATTTAGTTTCTCTGTGGAACTTGTAAATTTCGGATCAGTTCGGCTGAACAGATCAGTTCAGTCTTAAAAAGTTTGTGAATTTACTTAGAGTGTGATAACCGGTCCATATCGGTTCTAAAAAAAAAATGGATTTAATTACGTTTTTTTTCCAAGACCCCTAACACGGTCAGGAACCGATAGGGGAGTCTTGCCAGGCAGATTGCTGAAAAAAGGGTAAGTTTTGGATAGGATTGGCCATGTCTGAAAACCAAGAAAAAAAAAAAAAGGGCCCCACTGGGTTTCAACACTGCAGTGTGTGTGGGGAAGCCTTTGCTAAGGCTGATCCCCACACCACCTGTGTTTAGTGTCTGGGGTTTGACCACCTCGATTCAGACTGCCAAATTTGTAAGAATTTTCTCAAAGCTACCCTGGATAAGAGAAAAGGTAGACTGAGGGAAAGGGAGGCCGAGAAGTCAGCTGACCCGGATGGCCAGCCCAGTTCGGTTCTGACCGAACCAGAAGGAGTGCCCTCTGACCAGGGCGAAACTTCTTCAGGCAAAAGGAGAGCCGATTCTGAGGAGTCGGTGCCAGATAAAAGTAAGAGAAGAGAAAAATCATCCGGTTCGGATCCAGAAATTCATACTCCGACCGCTGATGAGATAGCCAAAGCGATAAGAATAGTGCAATCACTAACTTCAGTTCTGGCCGAACCGGCACCATCTGGCAGGGGCTCGGTTCGGTCGGTTCCCCCAGTTCCGGATTACACTTCAGAAAAATTTTATGAACTGGAGGAGGAGGAGGGAGAGTATGAGGATGATGATGGTGATTATAAAAGTCCGGATGTGCCTATTGACCCGGACATCTCCCCAGACAGTCCTTCAGATGTTTCTTCTCCTAGGCTTTTTGAGTCCCCTTCCCACTTTGTTTTACAAAAAAGTGGCTGAAACCCTCCAGCTTCCAGTGGAAGAAGCAGTAGAGGATCAGGAGGAGCCTGATTTTGTTGAAATGATGGACATCCCAGAGTCCAGGAGACTGTCTATTCCCTTCCATAAATCTTTTGAGGAAACAGACAATTAAAATTCTAAAGACTCCTAATTCCATACCTCCTGTGGACAGACGAATGCACAAGAGGTACACCCTTTTAGGCTCGAACACGGAGTTCCTTTCTCAGCAATGCAGCCATGTTGGGATAGTGCAGGCTGCTGCCTGTGATGAGGCAAATATTCCCTTGGCATCACACCCCCCAGATAAGGACTCTAGGAGGATTGATGCCATGGCAAAGAAGCAGTACATGGCAGCATCTTTGGGACTCATGCAGGCTAACTATATGGCCTACACAGCTAGATACCAGAAGTCCAGATGGGACACTGTTCTGGCTCTGGCTAAACAGGCCCCTAACCAGCTTGCCAAGGAGCTGGAGCAGGTGGCTGTGGATGGGATTTAGGCATCCAAGGTGCAATTTCATGCTGCTGTGGACTCCAGTGATGTTTCATCTAGAGTCATGGCTACATCTGTGGCCCTTCAGAGGATGGCTTGGCTCAGATGTACTAGCCTATCACAGGATACCCAGGCTAAAGCCATGGATTTCCCTGTCATTGGTAATTCTATGTTTGAGGAGCAGACAGAGAACTACATGAAAAAGATGGATGAGTACAGGACCACCTACAGGAGTGCTCAGGCCGAAAAAAGGCAAGCCACTCCTCAAAGGCAGCAGTCCAGGGGCAGGCCTTTTCAGAAGCCTTTTTACCAAGCCCACGCGTCCTCTTCTTCCTATGCTCAGAGGGGTTCTTCAGAGGAAGAGGCAGATGGGGAATGAGCAGGCCTGCTTCCACCCCTCAGCCTAAAGCCCCTGCCAAGCAGACACCCTGATGGGTCTGCCCGGGCCAATGCTCTAATACCTGTAGGGGGCAGGCTGGCTTACTTTGTCCAGGACTGGATGTCTATTACATCAGACAAGTGGGTCCTGGAAGTAGTAAGCCAGGGACTGGTTCTCAGCTTCAAAACATTTCCCAAGATGAGAACCAGATCCTTTCCACCTGCAAATCCATCAGAGACCCTTGCCCTAGAGGCAGAGGACTCTTCCCTCCTGGCTCTCAGAGCCATAGAGAGGGTTCCTACCCTACACAAGGGCAAAGGATTGTACTCCAGGTACTTCCTAACCCCTCAAAAAACAGGAGAATGGCGGCCCATCCTGGATCTAAGATATCTGAACAAGCACCTTTTAAAACCAAAGTTCAAAATGGTGACTCTGGGAATAATTCTGCCCTCTCTAAGGCCAGGATTGGCTAGCCTCCCTGGACCTCAAAGATGCCTATTTTCACATTCCCATCAGGTGCTCCCACAGAAAGTACCTCAGGTTGAGTTGCCCTCAGGCCACTATCAATTCAGAGCAATGCCCTTTGGCTTAACATCAGCCCCAAGGGTGTTCACAAAGTGCTTGGCAGTAGTGGTTGCTTTCCTAAGGAGAATAAAGATCTCCATCTTTCCATATTTGGATGACTGGCTCATAGTGGGTCAGTCTCCAGACCAAGTCAAGTCACATCTGCAAATAACTCAGCAAGTGCTCACTTCCTTAGGATTTCTTTTCAACCTTCCAAAATCAGTTCTCGGGCCAGTACAGCTCCTCACCTTCATAGGGGCAGAACTGGATACTATAAGGGCAAGAGCCTTCCTTCCCCTGGACAGGGTAAGGACCCTTATGGAACTAGCCTCTTCATTCACCCTTCGGGTGTCTTGACCAGCAAGGCATTTCCTGCAGCTTCTGAGCCACATGGCAGTCTCTACAGCAGTGGTCCAAGGAGCAAGATTTCAGATGAGGGACATTCAGTTCCACTTAAGAGCCTTCTGGTCCCAAAGAAAGGATTCCCTTACCAAGCTAGTCCCAGTGACTCGAACTCTGATCCAGGCTTTGCAATGGTGGCAGGATCAGGACAATTTGAGGCAAGGAGTTAATTTTGTCACTCAGTCTCATTCAGTGATACCACCACAGATGCCTACCTGCTGGGCTGGGGAGCCCACCTGGGGGATCTTACCACCCAAGGGCTGTGGTCACCTCAAGAATCTCTGCTCCACGTCACTCTCTTGGAACTCAGAGTAGTGTTTCTAGCACTGCAAGCCTTTTCCAATTCTGTACCGAACAAGGTGGTCCAGATCAGAACAGACAATACCACCACAATGTGGTACATCGACAAGCAAGGAGGCACTCAGTCTACGGCCTTGTGCACAGAAGCAATGAAGTTGTGGTCCCTGGCCTATTCCCTGCAAACCTCTCTGATAGCAGTTCACCTCCCAGAGAAGGACAATGTCCTAGCAGATGCTCTCAGCAGGATATCCCAGGGCCATCACAAATGGACCCTAGATCCCCTAGTTTTGAAAGTGATTTTCTCGAGATGGGGCACTCCACAGATAGATCTTTTTGTAGCCCCAGACAATCACCAACTTCCTCTCTTTTGTTGCAGACCCCCAGTCTTGGGCTCAGTTCCCCTGGATGCTCTGATTCTGGGTTGGGAAAGGAAATTTTCTGTATGCTTTTCCCCTTCCTCTCCTGTTCAAAGTGTTAGTCAAGATCAGGTTACAACCATGCAAAGTGATTCTGATTGCTCCAGACTGGGCCAGACAGCCCTGGTACCCTCTGTTGCTGTCCTTAGCAGTCCACCTTCCCCTGTCTCTTCCCAGGAATTACAACCTGTTGACATCCTCTCAGGGGAGGATTTGGTATCCAAACCTCAAGTCTCTCAATCTCAAGGCATGGCTCTTGAAGAGTTAGAGTTTGCTGATCTGCACCTTTCTCACGGGGTTCTGGATATCCTTAAGGCCTCTCGAAAGCCTTCCACCAGAAAGACTTACAACTCCAAATGGAAAAGGTTCACTATTTGGTGCTCTAATAAGCATATTTCTCCAGTATCTGCTGGGTTGCCTACAGTTCTGGACTATATGGTCCATCTTAATGGCTTAGGACTTAGGCCTGCTACACTTAAAGTGCATTTGGCAGCTGTTTCTGCCTTCTTGTCAGTAGGCAAGCCCTGTCCTCTGTCAGCTCATCCTATGTTTTGTAAGTTCTTCAAGGGATTGCTGCACACCAATCCCCCCTTTAGGGACTCTGCTCCTGCTTGGGACCTTAATGTTTGCATTGCTCAGCTTATGCAACCTCCCTTTGAGCCTTTGTCCTCTGCAGAGCTTAAGTACTTGACTTGGAAAACTGTTTTTGGTAGCCATTACCTCTGCCAGGCATATCAGTGAATTGCAAGCCCTGTCAGTGGAGCCTGATTTCATCTCTTTCCACAGAGGTAAAGTGGTCCTAAGAACTAACAGGAAGTTTTTGCCTAAGATGGTTTCAGATTTCCACCTTAATCTTTGTCTCTCCCTGTTTTCTTCACTGACCATTCCTCCTCTGGAGAGAGGAGGATGCACAACTTGGATGTTAAAAGGGCCCTCAGCTACTACATAGAGCGCACCAAGGGTCACAGGTTTGAGTCCCTCCAGTTGTTCCTCACATATGGAGAGGTCGGTAAGGGCAAACCTGCCACTAAGAGATCTATTGCCAGGTGGATTGTCTCTTGTATACAATTCTGCTATGAAAAACTGGGTAGAACCCCACCCTCAGGCCTGAGGGCTCACTCTACTAGAGGTACAGCTGCTTCCCTGGCTGCTGCCAGGGATATTCATATCTTAGAAATTTGTCAAGCAGCCACCTGGAAAACAGTCCATACATTCACCAAGCATTACTCTCTGGATATCCAGGCTAGGAGTGATGCTCGGTTTGGCACAGCAGTACTTCAGAGCCTATTCCCAAAGTGGGTTCTGTCCCTCCTCCATGGAGGTACTGCTTGGTAGTCTGCAATAGTCAGAATACAGCAAGACTTCATGTTGTTTGAAGAAAAAATTACTCACCTTAGTAATGTTGTTTCTTCTAATGGAGTCTTGCTGTATTCTGACCTCCCCCCCCTCCCCTCTCAGAACCTGGTTTTTGGGATGTGGGTGGGCAGGAGCAGTGTTGGCACCCTAAGGGTGCCCCTTTCTCACCCTCCTTTACTTTGGGTGTGTGTTGTGTTTTGTTTTTTGGGTTTCCTGACTTGAGCCTTTGCTTTGAAACCAAAAAACCTTTTTAATAGATTTAGTCGCCAGTTGGCTAGTGTGAGTTTTATAGTTTCCACACAGAACTTCTAGTGAGTATTGCTTGTAAAGATCTGACGATTGAAGTTTAAACAACAGCAGACAGGGGCTTCAACCGAGTGCGCTCTGAACGTTCCATGCTGGCCATGGAAAGTTAACTCTTTGTTCTCTGGGGCAGTTGAAAGGCAGGACCTAACTGCAATAGTCAGAATACAGCAAGACTCCATTAGAAGAAACAACATTACTAAGGTGAGTAATTCTTTCTTGTGTCTCTGGGCTCAAGCACAGGGACTTTCCCCACTGGATTGTTCTGAGGGTTCGGTATTAGACTACCTCCTGCCCCTATTTCAGGCAGGCTTGGCCTACTCCTTGATAAAAGTACACCTCTGTGCCATCTCGGCCTATCACGCACCTATAGGCCTACGGTCCATATCCCAGTTGGAAACCGCACGTGCCTTTTTGAGAGGCATTCTCCACCATAGGCCTCCGATTAAGGATCCTATTCCACCTTGGGACCTACCCTTCGTCCTGAAGCAGCTTACAGTGCCTCCTTTTGAACCACCCGAGGATTGTGAGCTACATCTTCTTGCATGGAAGACGTTATTTTTAGTTGCTGTTACTTCTGCCAGAAGGATTTCTGAGCTCCACGCACTCATGTGCAAAGAATCTTATTTGGTTTTTCACCAGGACAGGGTGTCCCTAAGGACAAATCCAAAATTTCTGCCTAAGGTGGTCTCGGCCCTTACTCTTATTTATGTATACTTTCGTAGAGACCTTTGAGCGTGAGCTCTTACTAAGGTTACACATCATGGTGGACAAATAGGACAATACACATGTAACCCCCTTGCAGATGGGGTTCTTGAAAGCTCCTTCGGAGCCTGTTTAAGTGCTCCCTACCAGGCTACTGTCCTGCTTTTTAGCTGTTAAATGAGTAACAAGGAGCGTTTTGAAGCCTCCGTCTTTGTTTCTTTAAGGACTGCCTGTTGCAGTCGTGATTAATCGAAATGGGGGGGCTGTGGGTTGTATGCTCGAGTCCCGCCTGGGCCACTGAAAAGTAGCTCGCTTCTGGGGTCGCTAGTGGCCCAGAGGGAGTTTTCCTGGGGGGATATGATTGTCTGTTGAAAATAACGTAAAATGATAATGATAATGTAATTGTTCTAACCTGCCTTCCTTTGCAGTGAGGACTGTTTTGGTTGTCTCCTCCATTTTAGTCCAGAACTGCCGGATTGGACCAATCAGTACTCCGGGACTCTGGAGAGCTGCCTGACCAATAGGGGAGCTGCTGGTAGGATGGAGAGGCATTATGGGATATAGCGCCTTTTTCGCACCCCTAAGGGGCAGAGGAGCGCCTGACTGACAGGTGTGCCAGCCAATGGATACGGGTAGCACCCAAATGTTAAGGAGAGCCCTAGGCTGAGAAGGGGCAGATGTGTAGTGCCTGAGGTGAAGGAAGGAGCTGTGTGCTTCTGCGCTGGCAGAGTGTTCGTGCGGGGAGCGTGTGACGGCCTGAGGGTCCGTTTTGCCGTTTGAACGAGTCTGAATAATCCTGCTGCGTGCAGTCAGAGGAGGCTGGTGCCAGCCCAGCTACCCACCAGGCTTGACCTGTTTGGAGGATTTCAGAATCTGCTGAATCACGCTCAGTCCTTGGAAAAGCTGAAACTGCTGTAGCGGCGCCTTAGCCAGCTGAGAATTCATGTTAAGCCTTGGAGGCCGCGGCCTGGTGTGGTACCCCTCTAGATTCTACCATATAAATGTGTGAGGAGGCTGGTGAAACTCAGGCTTAGCCCTGCCCCTTGTGCAGAAACTGTGCTTGCTGGAGTCGTGAGTACTAAACCAGGGTAGCTCCCTGCTAAGTTACAACAGTGGTCTTAAGCTATTTTATTCTATTGCTGGCTGCCTAGCAAAACTTCCTTCCCATTTTGACTTTTATCAGCATTACAAAGGTACTTCTGTGTCAGGGCCCCAACCAGCTGCCACGATGGACTAGCCATTAGGGCTTGGGTACCCAGGGACAGTAAATACTAGGTTCAGGCCTGTGCACAGAGCCCTAGGTAGATAGGTATAGTGACAAAGCCAATCAACTTGATTTCCCCCTTTCCTGGTTACTTCCCCTCGAATAAATCAGATTGTTTGTTTTGCAACTACACCCTGGCTAGTTTGTGCATTTATGGAGAACTACTGCATAGTACCTGTGATATAACCACACCTTACTTTACAGGGGGTCCTCGGAGGGTGCTGAGAGATACCAGCTGGAAGGCAAGTGGACTGGGGAAAAGTATTGCTGGTATCTTGTGTGAGCCATTAGCGGGATGAAAGGGGGGGTTGCAGTAACCCAGAGGGCTGTGACCAAGGTAATCCAAATAGTATTAACCCCGACCTCTGGGTGGAGGCACCCGCCAACGGATCTGGGCCCCTTACCCTGTCCCCGGGGAGGCAGGCAGGGGTAGTAGCCCTAAGGGTAGCGTCCCCTGGGGGTTACACACATATACAGTTTTTTACAGAAAGCCTGCTCAATAGGCATACAGGAGCAATTACATCATAGTTGGACAAATTATGTACAAGAATTATAACAGAACTTGAAGGGTTTTAGTAACAGGATTAAATGCACCAATTTTAAACCCTGCTGCCCCCTACCCGCAGTGACCTCCAGGATGAGCTGTTAGACTAAAGTTTATTCTACTGAGAAGCCATACAAGATTACTCCAAAGGTCGCGGGCTAGTTGTAAATAAACCAGAGGGTGGGTTTGAAATTACTCCCGGATTGTGGGAGGAGGGCAGTGGGATAGGGTGCAATGGGGTGGAGGTGGTGGTAGTAGCACAAAATGCATTGTCTGGTTGGGGATGGGGAGGGGAGAATGTAGAGAGGCCTAACTGCATACAGATAAGAGCTGAATCGAGTAGCTTACCTACACACTTGGCTGGGCTGGGGAGGGGCAGGTTCTTTAGGTGGCCCCACTTGGGTGGGACCTAGGTTGGAAGCCTAGATTATCAAGTGACACCTAAGCTGCAGGTGCACTTTGCACATGACATGAGATGCTGTTTGAGGCCCGCTTTGAATTGAGATACTTTGTCTGTTTGTAAAGTCTTAGGGAGTTTATTTAGCCAGTAGGGGGCCCGGTAGGCGAAGGTGCGCTGCCCTAGTGAGGTGCGGCGGAATGGGACAGTCAGTACTCCATTCTTCTTTCCTCTGGTGAGGTGAGGTATAGGAGAAGCCCAAAGCAGATTACCTATGCAGGGTGGGTTTTACTGAGGAATGCCTTCTTTGCCAAGAGACAGGTCTGGTATTTGATCCTGTCTTTTAGGTTGATTTTTTTTTTTTTTCATACTTTATTTTTTAGTTTCATTTGATTTACATCATATGTTCAGTCCATATTCAAGACAAACCTCATACATCATTTTAGTGCAGAGAGAGTTTAACAGCTCCTTAATACAAGGATATGTGCATCCTGAATATGTTGATACCTCATGTGAGGGGTTACCTAAATTTACATTATTACTATTATAGCTATCAAAAACTAAGGCTGTTGAAGAAGCCCAAGAGCAGAGCGACTATTTCATATACTAAAGTCATTGTTTAAAGTCCAGTATTTCACCTCCCCCTTGGGAGTTGTGGCGTCACTCTATATCCCTTAAGCCTTAATACATACCCATAGAGCAATTATTTGGCAGGATATAACAGTATTAGTGAGGCATAAGATAGCAGTGTTAAGCCCAAACATTACCAATAAACAAAGGCTGAGTTATCCTCAAAATGACTTTAACATGAGTTTAAACTTCAATCATGAAAATCTAGCGATGACAACATGCGTGGACAGTCTTGAAATATTGCTGTAAGCCTGTTAATAATGGAACTAGTAACCTATGATAGGTTTTTACAAACTTATTACTTAATCGAACTTAAAACACAGTATCCCTATACAGGTTACATTAGAGTCCACAATTAGTAATCCAGCCATGCATCGGTTATTTAGTAGATCATTCATGTAGGGAAGAGAAAAGGAGAAGAAAAACATGTTTTATCAAAGTCAATCTCCCTCAGCCTCCTCCATATCACTATCTTCTGTGCCATTACTTCTTAAATGCTTTCTCCACTTTTCTACAAACCGAGAAGCCCACTTGCCTGCTTCTCCAGGGTCTGAAAACATCCAAACTTTGCCCTCGAAGACCACTCTAAGGCGCACTGGAAAAAACATTGCATGGGTAATTGAGGCCTCCCGAAGTTTCTTGCGCACCCCTTCAAAACGCTTGCGCCTCTCCCGAGTAGCAAAACTTATATCTGGAAAAATATAAACAGCATGATCGTCTTGCATAATTGGGCTAGCTTGTCTCGCCAGCCATAGAATTTTGTCCCTGGTTCCAATTCTGTCTGTTATTACAAGCAAGGTGCGTGGGATTTCAGAGTCCTCTCGGTAGGCCTTTTGTAGGTTAAATCTAGTTGTCTGATCCTCCGGTATTAGCTTTTCACTGAACCAATCTTGTAAGAACATAAGAGGGTAATCCCCCTCAATCCCTTCAGGCAATCCGAGGATCCGGAGGTGAGGCGAGCGGTTTTGGTTCTCAATTGTTTCCAATCTAGCTCGTAGGTGAGAATTCTCTTTTATAAGGAGACTAGTAGCTGCAGACGTTGATTCACTGCTCTGTTTCACTTCAACCATCTCCATCTGAATAGTCTCGACCGTTTTTTCAACAACGTTAATTCTAGTATTAAAAGTGTCTATCTTGGCGCTCAGATCAGAGACAGAAGAAATTATTCTTTGCAGCTTTAGCCCGATTGATGCCATCGTTTCCTCAGGTTCAGGCGAAGGCTGACAGGAGGCCTGGTTGTCGATGCTAGCACGCACATGTGCAGAACTTGAAGGTTTTCCTCCCGAAGTACCAGCACAATCCTTATGGGGATTGCCCATTTTTATATTTCCAGGTTTCCCGATTCTAGTAATGCGAGTCTTTTCGGCTATTAGGTGTTACTAATAGGCATATTTTAAGTTTTATATTGAGATCTCCATGGAGCTGAAAATCTAGCTGCCAAAGCTTGGGCTCCACAGCGCCCCGATCCTGTCTTTTAGGTTTGAGCCAATTTGTGCGCTCATACAAGGCACAAGTGTGTGTATTTATCCGCCAGACAGGGTGAGGCGTCGTGCCTTATTCAGTGCCATTTGGACCCTTTTGAGTGCAGTATCAGAGGCTGCACCATAAACCATAAGCCCGTAGTCAATTGTAGAGAGAATGGAGCTAGAGACAGAGGTTCTGATTGCTTCTGGGTGAGGGATTTCTTGTGTCTATAGAGGACTCCGATTATTGTGTTAACTGCTCCAACAAGGGAGTCTATGTGGTGTGTATAAGTGACCAGGATATCGACCTACCAGTGTATTTGCCAAGGTACTCCAATAGAGGAGAGGCCCTGCTGCACACACTCGATGTGAATAGGTGTCTTAAGATACTACCTGACCAGAACCAGACTACACTGTAAATCTGATCAGCTTTTTGTCTCCTTCACCCATAGGATGCTGGGTGCTCCAGTCCCTAAGCAATCTTGTTCTAGATGGCTCATTCATTGTATCATGTTCTGTTACCAGAAGTGCAATAAGCCCCTACCGGGCTCGGTTACGGGACATTCCACAAGGGGGGTGGCTACCTCCTTTGCTGCTCTGAAGAACATGTCCACTCCAGCCATCTGTGCAGCAGCTACTTGGAGCACAGTGCACACCTTTATTTGGCATTATAGCCTGGATGTTGCTTCACAATGAAGAGCTGGTTTTGGTCTAGCAGTCCTTCAGGGACTACTGTCCTAGGCTCCAGTTTAACCCATGATCTCTTCCTTGCCTCCTCCCATCTGAGAGGGATTTCCAGAATTGCTTGGGATTCACTCCTAATGGTGTAACCTGCTGCAAGAACTGTTTCTCGGAGTAAGATAGTACAGTTACATAAGGACTTACCGTAACAGTAGATCTTAGAGAACAGCTCTTGCAGCAGGTAGTTTCCCTTCCACCATCCCCTCTGGAGGTAGAGTTGTTCCATTTATTACTACCTAGGATTCGGTATTTTCAACATCTCCCTACTGCATACCTTCTTTGAAGGTGGATCCTCAGTCTTCACTTCAGATGTCATCTAGCAGCCTGGAGTCTCCAGCGAGAGAACTGGGGATTCTGGGGGACCGCCCCCTTTTGTATGATGCCTGATGTCAGGGGTGGGGCCGACGGGGTCGGTCCCCGCTGGATGCTGCTAGCTGGAAAATTTGCATGGGGTCCTAGCGCCTGCAGGCTTCAGTCTTAATGGGTAACCTGCTGCAAGAGCTGTTCTGGAAGATCTACTGTTACAGTAAGTTCTTACGTAACTGTACTTTCTTGCGTAACTGTACTTTCCCTCTTGCTGTCTCTTTTCCTACCTTACATAGCTGCTAATATAAGGTTATATGCAGTTTATTATGTGGAAATGAAACTGATATTGGGATCCCTTTTGTTTGGAAAAATATATAGCATTACTGTTGAAATGTATATAGAAACATAGAATTTGACGGCAAATAAGGACCGCTTGGCCCACCCAGTCTGCCCATTTCCCTACCTGATGGATAAGCTGCAGATCCTAGTTAACCAGCAGCCTACTTCTTCCTACCCCACCCTAGAATTGCCTTATGACTGTCCCATGCATGCCTGAATTCCACCACTGTTTTTGACTCCACAACCTCCTCCGGAAGGCCATTCCATGCATCCACAACCCTCTCTGTGAAAAAATACTTCCTTAAATTACCTCTGAGCCACCCCTTCTATCTTCAAATTGTGCCCCCTTGTTCTTGCACACCTCTTTTTTTGAAAGATGCTACCCTCTTGGACTTTGTTGATTCCCTTGAGGTACTTGAAAGTTTCTATCATGTCCCTCTCCCTCCTTTCCTCAAGGCTATACATATTAAGCTCCTTAAGTCTCTCTTCATATGTCTTCGGTGCAGACCCTGCACCATTTGGTGCCCTCCTCTGGACAGCTTCCATCCTGTCTATGTCTTTGCAGATTGGGTCTCCAGACTGCCATGAGTACTCCAGATGTGGTCTCACCAGCTGTCTGTACAGAGGATAACTTCTTGTTTTCTACTGGTGATGCCTCTCCTATGCATCCCAGTATCCCCCCAGTCCTCCTTGCTGACCTCTCACATTGCTTGCCCACCTTTAGGTCATCTGATATGACTACCCCCAGGTCCCTTTCCATTTTTGTTGTTGTTAGTATCTCACCCCCCAATGTGTACTCTTCTCCTGGGTTTTTGTTTCCCAGGTGCATTACCTTGCACTTCTTAGCATTGAATCTAAGCTGCCATACGTTTGACCATTCCTCTAACCTTGCCTAGTCCCTTCTCATCCTTTCCACCCCACCTTGTGCATCAACTCTGTTGCAGATCTTTGTGTCATCTACAAAGTGACATACTTTTCCTTCCAGTCCTTCTGCAATGTCGCTTATAAAGACATTGAAGAGAACCGGTCCTAATACTGAACCCTGTGGTACCCCACTCCTAACCCCCCAATATATTTCTTATTTTGACATGACTGCAAAAAGCTGTTGGAAGCTGGAGGTTACCAGAGTTCAGTTTTTAAGTCTTTTGCAAAAGCTGCGGAAATGGGACCTCTTGGCTCAGGCACACTCTGTTCTAAGCTGCACATGCCTGATGTTTACAGGAACAGGATGCTTGTAGAGAATGGAGGTTGAAAGGACTTAGAGAGCTGAGCTGCAACTGCTGGAAGGAGAAGAGAAAAAGGGATACAGACTGAAGACATTTTATTTTGCCTTTGTAAATAGTTATACTTGGCAAGTTTATTTTTTATGCTACTGCAAATAAATATTGTTGGTGAATTCTACAACTGATCCTGGTTTTCCTATGCTTCCTGACTTGTGCCTCAATGACACTAGCACACGTGATCCAGTTCCAAAACTCCCTCTGGGAACAAGGTCTGGACATATTGCAAGAAGTGCCCGACTGCCCTCAGAAGGCAGAACTTGTAAAACTACTTCAAACGCGGTCAGACGTGGGCATGCATGTGTTACGGTCTGGCTAGGGCAGCAGCTACAGGCATCTGTCTTCGGCGCCGTCCCTGGCTCTGGGTTTCAGGGTTCACGCTGGATGTTTCAGTCCAACATCCTAGACGCGCCCTTTCAGGGCTCCGTTCTCTTCGGTGAAGAAACAGAGCGGATTACCAACAGATTTCAGGACTCCATTAAGGACATCCTTACCGATGTCCGGTTCCGCCACAGAGCAGAAAGCAGCTTAAGAGTGGACCTCCGATCCCCAGGGACAATTTCTTCCGCATCTATTGACCAAATATAATCAGAATGTCAAAAGAAGGTCGAAAAAGAGATAGAGGACCACCCTCCTTTTTCAGAACCCCAACAAAAAGAGATGGAAGGGGCGATTTGCCCCCGTCTAGATCTGGGCACAGCAGAAGTCGTTCGCGGAGCAGGACATGAGGCTCAGGGTATGACACAGGCCGAGGCAGATCTCTCACATACAAGATATGAAACTATCCTTAAAGAAATTAGAGATTCTCAAGCAGACTCCAAAAAAGAGTTTGTCTCTGGCACAACAGATTTCTTGTATTGATACTAAAGTACAAAAAGCAGAGGAGGGAATAAAAGAATTTGAAGAAAACAATAAATATCTTACGATTGCAATGGAAGCACTGACCCAGCATGCGGCAGCTCTACAATCTAAATGCATCAATTTGGAGGGCTGATCACGACGCAGTAACCTAAGATTGTATGGTTTACCAGAGGGTGCAGAGGAGACTCCTATGACTGCATTTATTGAGAACCTACCAAAGGACATACATGACTTGCCACCGAACTATGCTCTCAATGTTGAAAGGACCCATCATTCATTAGGCCTCAAGCCCGTTGGAGTGGATGCTCGCCCCCGCTCTATTGTTTTTAAACTTGACAGTTTTAAAAACAAAGAGGACATCTTCCATAGAGCGTGGGCCAAAAAAGAGTTAACATATCTTGCAACAAGGATTTCCTTGGATCACGATTATGCACCTGAGGTACAACAAGCCAGACAACTGTACACTCCGATTCTCAAGATACTAAGGACGAAAGGTATTAAGTTTCAAACCCCATTTCCTGCTAAACTCCGCGTGCACTGGGAAGAGGGCCTTCAACTTTACCTTAATCCAGGGAAGATCCTAGAGGCCATGAGGGGAAAAAGGAATTCCTGTTCCTGCAACTGAAGCAGACCGCTTGCTGAAATATGGCCAATCCTCCCAGGTTTGGCCTCTCAACGTAAATGGGCGCGATGGTGCTCCACTACTGAGGAAGGCACTAGAGGCCATGGAGCAACTACGAGCTGCACGATCAACAGAGCCGGTGGTAAAAGGCATTTCTTCAGGCAGCTGAAGGAGCTATGGACATTCCGTTGGTGTGGAGCAACATATTTTTTTGATCTATACCTTCTTAAAGCGGGGTAGAGTAGCCCTGAAAATTGTGGGGTATGAAGAGAAAATGGTAATCCTTCATTGGTTCATTTTTTTTCTTTCATGGGCCAGAACACCTTAATTATTTAGAGACTGTGGAAATGTCTTTATCTCTGTTATATCAAATTATAAAAGGAGAAAAGGGGGCTGGTTTAAAATAATGTTTTGTTTCTCTACAAATCCTGAGGTTTCCAATAGGCCTAACCATCAGCCCGTAGCAAATATGGTGGTGCCTTTAGCTTGCTGCCCAATTGTTGGAAATCTGGGTCATAACTATAATTTCATACGTTTAACCACTATCACCTTCTTTTTGCTGTACCGTTTGTCGATGGGAAGAATGTTTTGGTTGTTTACAACTGGGTTTAGTCAAAACTAAGTTGGGCCCTGGGGAGAATTCGTATAATTAATACTCTTCTCTTACATAACTACCTACTGTTTGAGCAGGCACATGGCGACTTTAATACAGATCTCTCCATTGGAGACTTTTGTTGAGGGGGACCTGTAGATTCAGGGTAAAATCCTCCTCTACCTCTCCCCTGAAGTTTTTTCTAACACCCATACATTAGGGGGAGGATAAGGGATCCTAAGTTGTTTTTTTTTTTTTTTTGGATCCCCTACCTTGGAAGCCAAGCCCTATGTTGGGGCACTGAAAATGTCTGTTGTTGGATGTCTTCAAATCCTAATATTGTTGAAATAGACGTTTTATTTTTATTACAGATTCTCTTAGCACTTTTCTCAACTTTTATTTCTTGCTTTCTTTTTCTGACTGTCTTCTTTGCTATCCACTTTGCCAACTTTTATCTAAGTGCTGTGCTGAGCCAACTTGTTTTGTGTTTTTTTTTACTCATTTTTTGTTGTTTTTATAAAGTGCCAACTTTTAGTTTTTGAAGAAACTATCAGATAAGGATTACTACATAGGAGGAGTCCATTTTATTTTACAGACACGGCGGCTAAGCCCTCAACTATTTGCTCGTTTAATGTAAATGGCCTAACTAGCCCAGTTAAGCGTAGCAAAATATTATAATTTCTTAAGAAAACAGGTGCCGATTTTTTTATTATTATTACAGGAGACACACCTGTCTTTGCAGGAAAACCAAAAATTGACGAAAATGGGTTTTTGTGGTGCGGCCTGTGCAGCATACGGAAAAGGCCGTAGGAGAGGGGTAGCTGTGCTTGTCCCTACCAAAACTCCCTTTGAGCAGACAGCGCAGCTGTTAGATGGGGAGGGTCGTTTTGCTTTTCTTAAAGGCCGGTATTCTGAAAGGAATTTAACCCTTGCCTCCAACTACGTCCCACCAGGGTCTGATTTTCAAACTTGCAGATGTATCTTTTTAAAGTTACAGGAATGGGCGGAAGGTGAGGTGATTATTGGAGGGGACCTTAACCTGGTTCTAAATCCGTCACTGGACTCTTCCTCTGCAGGTACTTGCCGTAATCAGTCTTAGTAAAAAAGTTGTTAAACTCTTCTCTGAACTAGGTTATGCAGATGTGTGGAGAGCCACACATGGAAAACAGAGAAACTACACTTTTTTCTCAGCCCCCCACCAGTCACATTCCAGGCTGGATTATTTTCTACTCCCTGTTGAGACAACTGGACAGGTTAAGGACAGCTGGATAGGGGACAGAGTTTTTTCAGATCATGCTCCGATGTTTTGCCAACTCCTAGGAGACTTTGTTAAAAAAATGTTTTGGAGACTTAACATAACTCTGCTTCAGGACCCAGAAGTGAAGGAAATAATCATAGACACGGTAAAGCAAGCAGTGGCTGAGAACGCCTCCCCAGAGATACCAGCACCTTTGTTGTGGGATACCATAAAGGCCAAAGTTTGGGGTAAATTTATATCCATCTCAGCCTTTAAGAAAAGACAGAGGGAAGCTAGAAAGGTCACACTGAAAAAAGAGATACTGCCTGGTCCCTTGCCAGATGCACGAGGTGATGGCTGTCTTTTCTCTAAAGAGGAGCAACGGACGGCAGACCCTTCCCCCTCCTTACTTACTTCCTGGCCCTCTGGGTAGGACCCTTCTAGCCCTTGGAGGGGATATTGAACCTAATCCAGGTCCTTTCTCCCCAAACCACACTCTCAATAACCCCACTAGCCCCTTGTGGGTGGATTCTAAAGGGATCAAACTTGCTTATATGAACATAGGCAGCCTAAGGCACAAATTCCATGACCTAGAGGCATGGGTGTCACTCTATAAGCCTGACGTTCTAGCCCTAACTGAAACCTGGCTCAAACATAGATCCTCCCCACGAGGGTAGAAACTGCAGTCTACCTTACCTTCAGAAAAAGACAGGGAAGGAAAAGGGAGGTGGGGTGATTATCTACATAAGCACTGACCTTCAGGCTACGGAGTTGGACTTCCACTCCCTTAGTGACTCCCTAGCTGAAATGTTGCTCATAAAAATACTGCTTGGAAACACCAAACCCCTTACTCTATGGGGTGTCTACCTCCCTCCACAAGTAGCTGCCTCCTCACTGGAATCCCTAACAAGTCTCCTTGAGGACCTCACCCTGGGGGAGACCATACTCCTTGGGGATTTCAACCTCCACTGGCCTTCTCTGCTGTCATCTCCTGTCAATAACCCTCTACTTGGCTCTCCATATACACAGGTCATTGACATCTCTACATGACATAACCCCAAGACTGGAAACCACTCTCTCATTGATTGGATCCTCGTCTCCTGCCCGGGCCGGATTCTGTCGGCAGGGATTATGGCTGATGCCCTGAGTGATCACTCACCTGTCTTCTGCGTCTGGTCCAACAAGCCTCCAAAAATTACCTCCAAGGTCATTGAAGTGAGGAACTACAGTAGGTTTGCACCAGCTGACTTCTGCTCCGATTTGTGGAACATTGACTGGTCCCCTATTATGTCTCTTCCCACACTCAATGAGGCTCTTGAATATTTTACTCAAGCCTTCTTGTCGGCATTAAATAAGCATGCTCCTATTAAAAAGCTCAGGGTACAGGGTAAATGCCACAAATAGTTGAACCCGTCTCTCAAGCACTCTATGCTCCTCAGGGACAAAGCATGGGGCAACTATAAATACACTGGCGAACAATCTGATTGGGAAAAGTACAGAGAGCTGAGAAATCAGTGTAAGAAAGCCTCAAAACAGGCCAAATCACAATACCTACATGACCTCCAAACTAAGCACCTACGGGACCCAAAAAAATTCTGGGGGCACATAAACATAATCCTCAAAGGCTCCTCAAATAGCCAAACGGACTCCATCCTGGTAGGGGACTCACTGACCAACATCCCGTCAGTAGTTGTGGAGGCTTTTGGTGCCCACTTCACCAACACTAGTGGACTTCCTCCCCCTGACTCCTCCAGGCCTTCACATCTAGCCGGAGGTACCTGGTTGCACCCTCGGCCTCAATTCCATTTAAAGCTGGTCAGTCAGTCAGAGGTACTACCACTCCTGCACAAAATAAACCCCTCCTCCTCGATAGGTCATGACCAGCTTGAACCTCGCCTGCTGAGGGCTGCCGCCGTGGCTATTGCCCGCCCAGTCACCCTCCTCATCAATAGATTGTTTTGAGAAGGTGTTGTCACAAAAACTTGGAAAGTAGCGACGGTTGTCCCTGTCCACAGAAGCGGGTCCCAAGACAAATTGGGGAAACTATAGACCAATCTCCCTTAGTCCCCTTGGGAAAATCCAGGAAAGACTAGTCTCTTAACCAGCTTCAGGACTACCTGGAGCAGCACCTTCTCATGGCTGAGGTGCAACATGGTTTTAAGAAGGGTCATGGTACTGATACTGCCCTCATACGGCTCATTGTGAACATCCTTGCCGCTATGGACCAGGGCTCCCCAATGGGTGCCCTCTTCATTGACCTGTCCAAGGCCTTCGACTTGGTCAGTTATAACCTCCTTCTATCTAAACTCCTGCACTTAGGACTGGATTCCCTCTCTCTCTCTCTCTCTCTCTCCTGGTTTGAGAGCTATCTGAACGACCGTACCCAAAAAGTCCACTGGAAGGGTACCCAGTCTGTCCCAAGACCCGTTACTGCAGGGGTGCGCCAGGGCTCAATCCTGGGCCCTCTGCTTTTCTCACTCTTCCTCAATAACATTGGGGAACTGCCCTCAGCAAACTCATTTTGTATCGCGGATGACACTGTCATTTACTGCAGTGATCCCCAACCTAGTGTTATAGCAGCGAATTTGCAGAATAGTCTCTCATTACTTGAGACCTGGTTCTCCGCTAACTCCCTTAAACTTAATGAGAAAAAAACTAAAGCTGTACTGTTTGGCTCTAGGCGTCTGGGCCCTGACAGGAGTAAGCTGTTCCCGATTTGTACTAACCAAGGAAAGAGAGTCGAGGTCTTGGCTTGCTTCAAATACCTTGGGATCCATTTTGACCAGGAAATGACCTACCGACCCCACATCGATTCCATAACTCGGTCCGTCCACCAAAAACTTGGCCTCCTTTTCCATCTGGGAAACTCCTTATCCTCGGTTGCAAGACGGGCAATTGCTACCTGCAATCTCCTCCCCTCCATCCTATATGGAGCCCCCCTTCTGCAGTCCCTCAGAGAGACGGAATTTAGCAAACTCTCCGTACTCTATAACTGTGTAGCTCATTTCGCCACAAACTCCTCTCCTAGGAGGCATCATTGTGAGGCACTTAAGGATCTAAACTGGCCCACACTTTGACACAAGCTAGCCTACCCTGTTTCGTGCCTTGCCTTCAAGTTCACTACCCTCAGCCCCCCTCCACAGCTTAGAGGACTACTCTCCCCCAAAGAACAAATCCGAATCCTGCAATCATCAGCGAATCATCCCCTCAACATCCCTAGGATTCGCTCCAACTAAGGCAAACGCTCTTTTAAATTTGCTGCCTCCCACCTATGGAACTCTCTTCCTCCTAGCCTGGCTGTCTCATCCACACTTACCCAATTCAAGTCTGGACTCAAGCTATATCTTCTAAACCTCAGTCTCTGTGGC
The DNA here is from genome assembly GCA_016271365.2 of Neoceratodus forsteri. Taxonomy (NCBI): domain Eukaryota; kingdom Metazoa; phylum Chordata; order Ceratodontiformes; family Ceratodontidae; genus Neoceratodus; species Neoceratodus forsteri. The sequence goes on along the minus strand of CM057449.1, from coordinate 1,338,670,999 downwards.
TGTAATCGTTAGCTCCCAAGCCCAGGTCTCTTCTCCTCTGCACTGCCTGAACCTCCCCTCTTTCCTTGAAGTATCTCCTAATGCTTTTATGTCAATCTTCTGTTGTTACCTACTTCCCTATTAAATGGAGATGAAACTTGATGTCATAAGAGCCTGTCTGCGAACTATGCTTAGTATACTGTTATTTCTCTACTCCTGTGTACCATATTGTAACTATTGTAAATAACACTTGAGTTGTACTGTGTATCCTTTACCCATGTATACTGTTGATTATATATTGTGTTGCTAAAGTCTATTTGTGCAACATATGCAGCTACTGTAAAAAGTGTCTCGAAATGTCTTTTCTGTACTAATTCCGGGTTGCCCCTGAAAAAGGGACCTCTGGTCTCAGTGGGCTTACCTAGTTATCAAAATCTAAATAAATAAATAAATCTTTGTGAAGCGCAACTTAAGATCAAATATGAGGCGGCAACTAATAAAAAAAAACTTTGTCAACTTAAAGCAAAACTTAATAAGCTGTTAGATTATCAGGTAGAGCAGAAGGTCCTTTTCCTCAGGCAGAAATATTTTGAAGGTGGTCCTAGGTCTGTTCGTTTATTGGTGGCACGGGTGAGATCTCAGAGAGCATGGGCCTCGATTCCCACATTGCTGCACCCGGTCACTAAGCATAGATTGAATCAGACCTCGGAGATTGTTTTGGCTTTCAGAGATTTCTATACTTCATTGTATACTGCCCCTTATCCACCCCCACAGGATAGTAGAGTAGAAATGTTTTTGAAATGTCTATCTCTGCCTTCCCTCCCTCCACAGACAAAAGCGGGACTGTTGGCCCCCCCCCCATTTCCTGTTTGGAACTGCAGCGGGTTCTGTCGAGTGTAAAAGCAGCCAAATGCCCATGTACAGACGGCCTTCCAGGAGAGTTTTATAAACACTTCAAGGGTCAGTTGGTCCCACTGTTAACTGTCTTTAATGAGGTAATGCAAAACAAGGGGTTCCCTCCAAATTCCTGGGAGCAAGCTATCATTTCAGTTATCCCGAAGCAAGGGAAAAATCCTACATTATGTTCCTCCAATCGTCCGATTTCTATCCTAAATACTGACTACAAACTTTTTATGTCTATTCTTACCAAGAGATTACAGAAACTAGTGCCCCAACTTATTCATTTGGAGCAAACTGGATTTATTCCTAACCGCCAAGCCCAGGACAACCTTCGTCGAACCACTCATCTGATTGACAATTTAAATTACACCCATCAACCCGCTATCCTATAAAGTTTAGATGCCGAAAAGGCTTTTGATAAAGTCTCATGGGCCTTTCTTAGGGCCGTGTTAGTTAAGTTTGGTTTCCATGCCCAATTCATTAATATCATTTTTAAAATATACAAGTCACCAATGGGATTTATTAGAGCAAATGGTCATACTTCACCCTCATTTAAATTAAGTAGAGGTACAAGACAAGGGCGTCCCATGTCCCCTATTCTTTTTGCACTGTACTTAGAACCCCTTGCTTAAAGTATCAGAGAAAATACACATGTAAAAGGAATTAGAATAGGAGAAGAGGAACACAAATTAGCCTTATATGCGGATGATATCCTGTTTTATATTACGGAACCTGAAACATCTCTTCCTCACCTATTTCAGCACCTGGAAGAATTCTCGAAGTTATCTGGATACTCTCTGAACACCCATAAAATGGAGACGATCTCTTTTAATTACGAGCCATCCCAGACTCTCAGGGATAGGTACTCTTTGAAATGGGACATCCCCACTATGAAATATCTCAGCATAAAACTATCATCTAATAATTTGGCTTTCTATCAATTGAATTTCCTACCATTGCTAAAACAAATACAAGCAGATATTGAGAGATGGTCCATACTGCTGTAGTGTCCAGACTACTAAAATGAACCTTTTGCCTCAATTCCTTTTTTTATTTCAGTATGTCTGCTGTTGGATTTCTAGAGGAAGACTGGACTCTTGGCAAAATACTATTTTAAAATTTGTTTGGCTGGGACAAAGCCCCAGAATCAGGAAACAAACCCTTGTTTTGCAGAGGGAGCTAGGAGGCTATGGAGTGCCGTACCTGGAGGGTTATTGGGTGGCGGCTCAGACCAGGGTAGCTCTTCTGCTGCAACACTCGGGATATGTTGCTCACTGGAAATCAATGGACCTGGCCATCCCCCGCTCTCCTTCATTAGCATCTCAGCTTTTTTCTCTGAGTGCTCCAGTATATGATTCCCCTGCCTTATTTACAGGTACAGAAGCTGCTCTTGGGGGATGTAGGAGAAGTTTTGCTAGGGGAGCCACTAGGGAATACCTCTGGAAGTACTAGACACAGACCCTTAGTTCATTCCACATAGAGGCCCATCAGGACCCTTGGTACAAATGGCAAGAGGTGCAGGGGTGTTGTGCACCTTGGCAATTGATGAAGGGAGAACAAGTATTAACATTTGAGGAACTGAGGGAAAAATTCCACTAGGGGCAGAGGGATGTCCTATTTTACTATCAGCTGAGGGACTATATAATGAAACAACTCCAAAAGTCTTTACTAAATTCTCAGGATCTCATACTGCCAACAGTGTTTGAACAGATCTGGGCTACTGAGAATGGAGGGAAGGCTATTTCTAGGGACGTGGATATGTTGTTCAATCCACACTTATTGGCAGGTTCCTTGCTGCTTTAAATGTTGCTGGAAGGTCTTCAAGCTGGCTACTCCCACCCACCTGGGTGGTAAAACTCTCGGCTCCGCCCCATGACGCCAGATTTTCCTTGCCACTTTGAAGCTCAGGTTCCCTCCTTAGCGCTCTATGTTTTAGGCTGGATTCACACTCTTCAGTTAATCCGAAACTTATTTTAAGATTTACAAGACTTCGGTCTGTATCTTCCCTCGCTGCTGCGATGGACAAATCGACTCCCAGATTTCGTAGGTGCCCCTGTGGGCAGAAGATGTCCCGGACCGATCCGCACGCCACATGCAGTTATTGCCTTGGACTCTGCCATGACTCTCAGGCTTGTGAGTTGTGCACATCCTTTTCAGCTGCGGTCTTGGAGGACCGAGCTGCCCCGTTACTGTTGGGGCGACCCGGAAAATGTTATCCTCCGGTTAAGTCTAAGGAGGCCCGTTGGGCAGTGTCCACGGCTGCGGGCTCAGCGGAACAGCTGGAGCAGATGATCGCCCTCGAGGAGGAGGCGGCCCAGGCCGCATCATCATCATCCTCGGTCACGGCATTTATCCCGCTCTCCTTGGAATCCTCCTACACAGCTTCTTTCAAGGAGCTTTGCCAATCCCTCTCCACCTAGGGAGAAGGCCCTTCGGGACATTCCTCTCAGTCCAAAAAGAAGGACCCCCAAGGGTAAGTCCCACCATCGACGTTCATGGGAGTTCCCTTCCCTGGATAGTCATCTTGACTTTGGTCGAGGTTGCGGCTAAGGCCGCTGGCTTTACGGTGTCCCTGTCAGGTCAGCCGGCCGAGGCACTTGTTGACGCAGTCGAGATTTTTCTCGACCTGTCGGACGGGCTGTTGGAGAAGCCGACAAGCCTTTTTCACCAGTTCCCCTGGTGGAAACCGAGGACTGGCCTGTGCCGGAGTCCCCAGTTAGGGTCCCTGAACCAAGGGAGGAGCGGGTTTCCCCTGCCCCCCTCTCAGACCCACCCTCGGAAACACCGAAGGTCTCAGTCTCGGACCTCTTCTCGGTCTCGGCACTGTGGAAAGCGCCGGCGCCACTCATCCTCCTCCTCTTCGGAGGATAGGCTCCGGCGCAAATTGCGTCAGTGCTACGAGAAGCTAATGTGGCAGCAGCTCCTTTTGACCGGGAATAGGCCAGCTTTGTCGTCTTCCCTGGCCATTAAGTGGCTGTCACCAGAGCGGCCGAAACAACCCCTCATAGTAGTCGAGAAGCCAAAGTCGGCACAGATTGTTCAGCCAAAACTGGTTGCACCACCCATTGTGGTGGAACCCCCCGCCTCCACAACCAAATTTGGGGCCCCGACCAAGGATTCACGGTCGGGTCAGGGCTTGGCCCATTGGTTGTCGGTCACCCTCACTCCCGATCGACCTCGGCAGGTGGAGGGTGGCTCAGGTGCTCAGCAGCTGTTCGCAGACTCCTCAGAGTCTGATGACGACTCCTTGTTCTCCAGGCCGCTTGACTTGGAATCCACTGGGGGTCAGTCAGTGGACGAGAGCCCATCCTCGTTTTTGGGAATGCTTCGGCTCATCTCAGTTCACTGGGATGAAGCTCAAACCCGTTTCAAAACGGGCTAAGTATCCCCTCACGGAGATACTGGACCAAGGGGATTCCCCCACGGCGGCCTTCCCTGTGGCCGAAGCCATTGTTGGCCCAGCCTTAGAGCTATGGCAGCGGCCAGCTTCTTGTCCAGCACCTTCGGGCAGGATGGCTCGGAAGTATGCTGTCCCCACCGGTTCACTCTCTGGTTTCTCGGAGCACCCCTCTGTGGAGGAGCTCGTGACCGATAGCGTTTTCCGGCATTCTGGGAACGCTCGGGACGTGGACAAGCCTCCCGACAAGGAGTCCAAGAAGTTGGTCTACTCCAGGCGGAAAGTTTACACTGGTTCCTCCCTAGGCCTTCATCAGGCCAGCTTGGCTGTCCTGATGGCACACTTTTCACACGCCCTTTTGGGCTCCCTGGATGAGGTGATTCCTCATCTCCCGGCTGACCTCCAAACTATGGTCAAGCAGGTGCGGGATCAGGGAAGGGCGGTGGCCAAACAGCAGCTCCAGACCTCCCTGGACATCGCTGATTTGTGTGCCTGGTCAGTAGTGGACGCAGCAGCCATGCACCGCAGAGCTGGCTGTGGATCTCCACTTTCATGGCAGATAACCAGCACAAGCTGGCAGACATTCCCTTCCTGGGTACCAACTTGTCCGGTCCCGGGGTTGAGGGGCATCTTCAATGATCGAGGAGTTCAATGCCACCTTGGGCTCTGTCACATCTGCCCAGAAGAACAAAGGCCGCCGGCAGCAGCGTAAGCCCTTTCGTCCTTGAGCCCGTGTGGCACGTCCGGCCCAACAACACCACCATCTGGGCCAGCAGGCTCGCACTTGGCACCCCAAACCTAAGCCTGCTGCTTCCTCCAACAGGAGACTGGGAGGGAAAGGTCCAGGAGGCTCCTCGGCCGGACCTTCCTCCAAGCTTGCCCAGTGACTGGTTGAGGGGTGTCGACTCCAACCTCGTCACTCCTCCCCAGGTTCTCCCCCGTGGGGGGACGTCTCCGCCACTTCATTTCTGCCTGGTCCGATATAACCACGGACCGCCGGGTGTTGGAAGTGGTAGCAAAGGGTCTGCCGCTGGAATTCAAGCAGTCCTCACCCTATCAAGCTGCCGCCCCATGGGGGGCTATGAGGGGCCGCAGCCTCTCTGTCGGCCCATCAAGCCGACATTGCCCTGCTCCTCCAGGAGGAGGTGATCAGGGAGGTGGCAGATCCTCCTTCAGACCCAGGGTTTGTGTCCAGGTACTTCCTGGTCCCAAAACGGACGGGGGGGCTGGTGCCCCATTTTAGACCTCCATGACCTGAACAAGTTCCTAAGGTCTTGAACCTTCAGGATGGTCACTCTGGCTCAGATCATCCCATCCTTGGAATAAGGCATGTGATTCTGTTCTCTGGACCTTCAGGACGCGTTCTTTCATGTCTCAATCCGTCCATCCCACCAGCGATTCCTTCACTTCTGAGCAGAGGGATCCCTTTACGAGTTCCGGCCCATGCTCTTCGGCCTCTCTCCAGCTCCCAGGGTCTTCACCAAATGCATGGCAGTGGTGACAGCATTCCTCCGGGCCCGAAGGGTCCAGGTGTACCCTTACCTGGATGACTGGCTGATTGCAGCCTCCTCCAAGTCGGAGGTGGAGCAGTCCAGGGATATGGCCCTCCAGATCTGCTCTCAGATTGGACTCCTCATCAGCGAGGCCAAATCGGAACTCGTGCCAACGCAGGTGATTCAGTTCATCGGGGCAGAGCTCGACTTTCTTCAAGCCAGAGCATGGCTCCCGGCGGACAGGGCCGAGGTTCTTTCCTCCTTTGCCCAATCATTTCTGGTTGGGCAGTTGTGCCCAGACCGGGACTTCCTCAGCCTCATTACTGCTTGCACCAATGTGGACTGTTGGGCCCGCTGGCACATGCGGCCCCTGCAGTGGGGACGGGCCCGCCAATGGTCACAGCGCTTCAGTCCTCTGGACCAGCCAGTGATAGTGACGCAGGAGATGGGGAACGCTGTCCAGTGGTGGATCATTCCCGCTCATCTGCAGGAGGGTATTCTGTTTGTCCGCCCAGAGCCGATGGTCACTCTAATGACCGACGCCTCTCTGATGGGTTGCGGTGCCCATCTGGGGGAGCTCAGAGCACACAGCCTCTGGTCCCCTCAGGAGTCTCAATGCCACATCAACCTGCTGGAGCTTTGAGCGGTCCGACTAGCCCTCACCGCCTTTGCTCCATTTGTACGGGGTCAAGTGGTCCAGGTCTAGATGGACAACACCACGACCATGTACTACCTAAACCGCCAGGGTGGGATGCGCTCCTTGCCTCTGTGCAAGGAAGCTCTCCGCACTTGGTCTCTCGTGGGCAGTCTGGTGGCGGATCTCCAAGCCATTCATGTGGCGGGAGCCTCCAACACTGTGGCCAATGCCCTAAGCTGGATAAGTGCTGCATCTCATGAGTGGTCTCTCCTGACAGAGTTAGTACACGATCTGTTCTCCCACTGGGGCATGCCTCAGGTGGACCTGTTTGCCTCCAGGGAGACTGCAAAGCTGAGGCTGTTCCATGCCCGCCCCCCTCAGCAAGGCTCGCTGCAGGGGGATGCCTTCTCAAGACCCCGGGCCTCTTCTATGCCTTTCCCCCATTTCCCTTGATCCACAAGGTGCTTCTCAAGGCGAGGAGGGACAAGGCGCAGGTGATTCTGGTAGCCCCAGACTGGCCCCGTCAGTTCTGGTATCCAGATCTCCTCCGCCTCAGCTCCAGGCTCCCGAGATGGCTTCCAGCTCGGCCGGACCTGATCTCAGTCAGCCAGGGGAAGGTATTCCACCCGGATCTTCAATCCCTGTACCTGACAGCCTGGTTCCTGAGACATTAGAGTTCCAGGCCTTGAGTCTTTCCGATGAGGTCCTCAATGTTGTTGAGGTATCCCGTAAGGAGTCGACCAGAAAATGCTATGCCTTCAAATGAAAGAGATTCTCCATTTGGTGTCAGGATAAGGGGTTGGTCCCTTCCTCCTGTTCCTTGGCCAGCATTCTGGACTACTTATGATCCCTTTCTCAGCTAGGGCTTCGGTCGATGACCCTTAAGGTGCACCTGGCAGCCATCTCTGCTTACCGACCGCGGGCTGGAAAGCAGTCGGTGGTGCAGGAAAAGGTGATTGTGTGCTTTTTCAAAGGCCTTGCTCACATATCCCCTCTGGTGCGAGAACCTCCACCTCCGTGGGATCTACTGCTGGTATTGGCTAAGCTCATGGGCAAGCCATTCGAACTGATGCACAGGTGTGATATCTCTCACCTGTCATGAAGGTCCGCCTTCTTGGTGGCTGTCACGTCAGCCAGAAGGATGAGAGAGCTCCAGGCGCTTTCCATCGAGTCTTCTTATCTGGTCTTCCACAGGGACAAGGTTGTCCTGTGCCCCCACCCGAAATTTCTTCCGAAGGTGGTGTCGGAGTTTCACCTTAACCAGGTGTTGACTCTGCCGGTGTTCTACCCCAGTCACACCTTGGAGGCCGAATATAGGCTCCATACTCTGGACCCTAGAAGAGCGCTCTCTTATTATAAGGAGCGGACGGCTGAAGTTCTGGGAGAGGTTTGCCAGCTGTTTGTCACCTATGCTGAAGCCGCACCTGGCAGACCTGCAGCCAAGCAGATGATAGGCAGGTGGGTTACCTCCTGCATAGATCTCTGCTATAGGTTGGCAGGCATGGAGCCTCCCAAAGGGATAAGTGCTCATTCTACCCGCCATACTGCTGCTTCGGTGGCTGCTTCTAGGGACGTCCCTATCCAGGAAATCTGCAGGGCTGCAACCTGGAAGTCAGCACACACCTTCAATACCCACTACCACATCGACCTTGAGTCACACCGGGATGCTGGTTTTGGGACCTCTGTTCTCCAGTCCTTATTCCCTAAGTAGGGGGTGCACGCCTTGCCTCCCTCCTTCCGGAGAACTGCTAGGAGTCTGCCATAGGGTTGCCACCTGTCAGGTTTTTTTACCTGGTGGTCAGGTTTTCAGGGTCCCTATCAGGTAATCCGGTTTTGCTCTGTGCTGGTCAGGTTTTTGAGCCATTTTGAGTGCTCATGTACTTTTGAAACAGATTTTGTCATACCATTAATTGTTTCAGCTACATGTCCAGGTTATAGACAAGTTTTCTTGTCAATATATCCCTTTGTTTGTGAAAGCAGTCAACCTGGGAGGTGTAAAGTGTGGCCATTAACACCATTAGCACTTATTTAACCTAATCTTTTCCACTACACTTTAAAGTGACATAGCAGCACAGCTGCCTCCGCCTTTTGTAACAGTAGCAGAGCCAGTTGTCTTCCACTTTCATTTGCTGGTAAACATTTTCATCTCTAACAGAATTTAGACATTTTTAAATGTTTTAAATTATTGTTTTTCCTCAAGAAACTAGTATGGTCACTTCTTTGGATTTAAAATAGTACTGTGGATATGAACAGGGAATGGAGCCAGAAAAAGATATAAAGTCTAAATTACAGGAAATAACTTCTTTATTATGTGTTATTATATACCATGTATACTATTGTATGCTGTTTACAGTATTTCCCTTGTCTTCCCCCCAGATCATATCTATAAATTATATTTCTGTTATCTCTGTATGTTTATTTGGTAAACCAATGTCAATAAATAAATACATAAGTAAATGGATGACTAGGAAGAACCTAGGAAAGTAACTTTAACAGGTACAGTACAGCTTCTTAACATTTTTGCTGAACTGCTGTTTTAAGTGTTGTCTTTTATGGATATAACAAATGGCCTTCTAGGAGGAACAATGCATGATGAGTCATGAAAAGGTGTGGGGCTAGGGGCAGAGCTTAGGATCCGGTTTTTGCCCCATCCAAAGGTGGCAACCCTAGTCTGCCAGTAGGTGTGGATTGAACAACATATCCATGTCCCTAGAAGTACAGGTTACTCACCTGTAACAGGAGTTCCAGGAGTGGTAAATGTTGTTCATCCACACAACCCACCCAGCCTCCCCAGCTTCGACGAGCAACCTGGCTTCCAGCGGGCTAGATCTGGCGTCATGGGGCCGAGCCGAGAGTTTTACCACCCGGGTAGGTGGGAAGAGCCAGCTTGAAGACCTTCTGGCAACATTTAAAGTGGCAAGGAACCTGCCAATAAGTGTGGATGAACAACATATACCACTCCTAGAACTCCTGTTACAGATGAGTAACCTGTATGTCTTTGCTATATAAAAATTACCTCTGCGATCTGCAACATATAGTAAGGAGAAGTGGGAAAGGGATCTAGAGGTAAACTTAAATGAGACAAGATGGCTGCAATCAATAAAAAACACATGGCATTCCTCATCACCGGGATGGCGGGAGTTTTTGTGGGAACTTAGAAGTAGATATTTTCAAACACCTGAACAGGTGGGTAAATGGAATCCTGCAGTTACTTCAGCATGTTGGCGCAAATGTGGGGCTACTGTGGCCTCTCAGGCTCATATTTTTTGGCATTGTCCAATACTAGAGCGTTTCTGGACCAATATACAACAACTGTGTAAGGTAGCATCACGACCCCCTTAGGGCCGGAACACCTAATTCTGGGTCTATACCCTATGGAGATAAGGGGGCGAGAAGCCCAATATCTCTGGAATATCCTTGTAGCAGTGGCCTGCAAGGCGATTACCAAGGAATGGTTATCCCACTCTTCCCCATCTGTGAGTGAGTGGAGGGATCTGGTAGAGAATATAAAAACTCCGGAAAGAATTACCTTTTCTCTGGCCCTTAGGTCCCCACAATTTATAAACAGGTGGACTAGATGGGAGGCACTTTTGTGGGAGACGGGGGGGGGGGTGTTAAGGGGAAACAATAGATTAGATGCCATTGTCTATGAGTTCATCTAAATAATAACAACTTGTTTACCCTATACTGATGCTGGGTCCTGAACAGGGTTGAAACTACATACTATTCAAATTAATTCTACAGCTAGTAATACCAAGGGTGAGCTAAACTGAGCCTTTTATATATTTTTATTCTATCTTACTCTCTCTCGCTTTCTCTATTCTTCTTTTTCTAAAAAATCTCCTTGTTAGTATAAGTACTTGGCAATCTTTTTAATGATACAGACTGGTCTTAATATTTTTGTTCCTAAACTACCAGTTAGAAGTCTATGTTCATATTTTATAATAAGTTAATTTACTACTAAATGTAATAAGGGACAAATAATAGATACCTTATATGCTTTTTTATTTAATGATATCATTTGTTTTTGTTCTCTTTTTTTTGTTAATTGATTATTTGAGTATAAGTTAAAATACAGTGTTTATTACAAGAAAGGCTGGGAGTATCCACTATGCTGTAAAATGGAACTCCCAGACACAAGTTTTCCTAAATGTTAAATATAATGCATATGTAAAAGCTTTGATGCAGATATGTACTAAACAGAAAAATATCTCTAATAAAGATGAAGTATAAAAAAAAAAAAGACATCCGTACCCTGCAGTCTATGTATCGACCGAAGCAGAGACAGTTTCAGAGGCCTCGCTTTCGTGGCAGAGAGGGACAGCAGCCTCAGCAGCCCCACACTCAACAAGCTGGCTTTAGTCGCCATGGTGGCCCCAGGGGATCCTCTGCCTCCACCTATCAACAGCCTAAGTCTGCTCAAGCCGCTTTCCCTTCCCCTCCAACAGCTTGACTTCCAGCCAAACCCACCTCTCTGCGATGTTCCATCAGGAGAGAAGGTGGGAGGTCGCTTCTCTATCCAGAAGCTTGGAGGCAAGTGACCTCTGACTAGTGGGTTCACGAGCTTATAGAACACAGGCACTCTATAAGAGTTCATGTGCGCCCCTCCGGACAGGCCCCCAACCCCACCCCGTCACTCAGCGGGACTTGCAGTCCTCATCTGGCAGGAGAGTCCGGCACTGTTGTCCAAAAATGCCATAGTGTCCATTCTTCCACAGGAGAGAGGTAGCGGGTTCTATTCCTGCTTCTTCCTGGTCCCAAAAAAGTTGGGAGACCTGAGACCGATCCTCTGTCTCAGTGACCTGAACTTATCAGTCACATACAAACGTTTCAGGATGGTCACATTGCACAACCTGATTCCTATGTTGTGTCAAGGAGACTGGCTTTCATCCCTGGATATGCAGGATACCTACCTCCACATTCCATGTACTTCCACATTCTTGTAGCCAAAGGTCATCGAAAATGCCTTCGGTTCACATTCCAGGGAGAACACTTCCAGTTCAGGGCCCTGCCCTTTGGCCTGTCTTCAGCACCAAGGGTGTTTACAAAGTGTCTGGCGGTGGTTGCCACAGCACTTTGCAGGATGGGTCATTACGTGTTCCCATACCTGGACAACTGGCTACTCCTAGCGCACATCAGCACCCAACTCCAGGCTGCCATCGGAGCACCTGCAACCTGTTCCGGAGCCTGGGGATTACCATCAACCCAGCCAAGTAGTCACTCAGCCCTGTGCAACTCCTGCTGTTCATCAGGGCACTCCTGAACACTGTTCAAGGTCTGGATTTCCTACCTCTAGACCAGGCAGAGTGCATTTGAGATCTCGTCAGGTGGATTTATACGATCTTACTTTGAGAAACTGCTCTTGCAGTAGGTTACACCATTAGGACTGCAGGCGCCAGGACCCCATGGAAAAATTCTAGCTAGCAGTATCCAGCGGGGGACTGCCCCCGACATTGGCCCCTCCCCAGCATCAGGCATCACATAAAAGGGGTGGTCCCCTAGCATCCCCAGTTCTTTTCCCACCATCAGCCTCACGGACGCCTGCACAGACGAACGACGCATGAAATCTTTTCATTGGAATTAATACTCCATGTCTATTTCTCCTACCCTTTCTCTCAAAGAAGCCCCTCCGAGTGTGCCTGCGGCAAGCAAGTCCTTTGCGACCATCATTCGGCCTCCCGAGAAATTACGACCCGAACACGATACCCAGACTGCTCAATTTGCCAACAATTTAATAGCAGAACCCAGGTCACCGCCAAAAGGCCCTTCAGGAGTTTCTTCTTGAGGGGAAACTGAAAAAAATGGAATAAAGACCTTCTTCCAAAGGGGAATCTTCCCATAAGTCATGGAAACACTGAGACAAACATCGGTACTCCGGTAGGTCGAGATCCCCCAGCCGGGCCTCAAGACTCTAGGGTCAGTTCCAGCTCTACACGATACGCTAGATTGCCATCCTGGGCCTGCTCCCAACCATCCTCCATTAAGGTAAGGTCTTCAGGGGGCTCTTCAGCCTCTCTACACCTGCTCAAGACTACTCAGACGCCCAACTCTGCCATCCGGCCGGAATCCTTTGACTGGCATGAGAAGTCTTCCTCCAAATCCAGTGGAGCGTCAGATCGATGCTGGGACACTTACCTCAGGTCCATCTCCCAGCCTTCAAAGGCCTCAGAAAGGAAGACCACGGAGTTGATGTCTGAGTCAAAGAAGGTGTCCAACCCAGCACCTGCTAAACGGACTACCGTACCGATGCCCGCACCACCAACGCTGGTTGATACCAGACGTCAGGGGTCTTCGGGAGAAGAGGTCTTCACGCCGCCGGATGACCAGACAAGCAGCATGGAGGATGCTGGCTTGTCCAGGGAGCAGTCACTGGACCCGGTGGTTCCCTGGGACCCAACCCCGGCAACAGACCCATACCGACGCCAGGCCCGTCATCGGGCATAAACATACAGGAGGTGAAAGATCTGTTCGCCTTCTGTTGGGAGACCATAAAGAAAGATGTGGTTCCCCCCAAGCCTCTTCCACCTCCTCCACATCCTCCTCAGGCCACTGAAGGTTCAAGACCCCCGACCCCTAAGGAGCCCACTCCGCCTCCCAGGGGCAGATCTAGAGAGCAAAAGAGATGTCCATCACGGCCTATGAGCCCAAAACGACTCAGGGGTAGACGACACTTACCGGGGATGACTCCAGACCGGATACGTCCGATACCTCCAGGTCTTCATCCCCCCTTTAGTCCTCCATCACCAGACCTACGAAACCTCCCAAGGTCACCACCGGATGATCCCTCGTTCTCGGAAATCATGAGGCACATCTAGAAGAATATGGGATGAGAGACAGAAGACTTGGATCACGAGAGACAATGCCTTGCCCGTTACCGAAAGCAAAAGGATCCGAAGCCTGTGGTGATCCCATCTCTGGTGGACACCTTTACAGATGTCACCAAGGCAGCTTGGAAGCATCCTCATTCGACACCGGCTGTTCCAAGAAAGGCTGACCGCCTCTACAAAGCTCCTCTAGAGAACCTGTATTTGCAACAACCCCTGACCGACTCCCTGGTCATTACTGCATCTCATGATCGGTCTCAGCAGCCTCAACACCTAAATACCCAGCCTTTGGAGCAGGAATCTAAGTAACTAGATTCTATGGGAAGACACATGTACACGGGTGCTACATGCTCAATAAGGTCTTTAAAGTACCTCACACACATGGTGCAGTTTCAAAATGCCCTTTGGGAACAGGGCCAAGACCTTATGAAGGATTTCCCGGATGGCAATAAGAAGGATGAATTGCTCAACCTCCTTCATACTGGGTGAGAAGCAGGGACCCTGGTTCTCCAAGCTGCTTACGATTCAGCTGACTCTTCAGCCACAGGCATTTGTCTCCGGAGACACTCTTGGTTGAGAGTCTCCGGCTTTACCCCAGACGTCCAGAAGAACATCCTGGACATCTCTTATAATGGAGCTGTCTTGTTCGGTGAGTAATCTGAAAAGGTCATCACCAGGCTACAGGATGCCGAAAAGACAGTCTGGACTGTACAGGCTATGTACAGACCCAAATCTGGTTCCTTTCATGGGAACCAGAACCGTTTTCGCGGCCGGCAACAGCCACGTTCCAGCCAGCAACCCAGGGGCAACTTTGGTTGTAAAGGTCAAGCCAGGTTCCCCACGGACCAGGGCCCAAAGCATCCCAAGGCCGCCCAGCCCACGGACTCCAATACCACTACAGCATGACTCCTTCCCGGCCTCTGGCCCTCCTCTGGATCAAAGGATCGAGAAAGTCGGGGGTCACATCTCATCACCTTTCGGGATGGCAGAGGATAACCTCCGATTGGTGCGTGTTACAGTTGGTAAATCCAGGAGACACTGTCAAGTTCCTCAACCACCCACCATCCAGACCTCCCCTGCTCTCCCACTATTCGGGTCAGCATGCCCTGCTCATCCAGCAGGAGATCTTAGCCCTCCTGGACAAGGAGGCCATAGAGTATGTTCCACCATACCAGAGAGGAAAAGGTTATTATTCTTACTTCTTCCTGGTTCCAAAGAAAACAGGGACTTGCGCCCGATCTTAGTTTTCAGTGACCTCAACACCTTTGTGTTGTACAAGCGTTTCTGTCATCTCCAATTCTTTTCCCACCATCAACTCTCCAGCATCGGCTAATCCCCACACCACCTGTGTTTATTGTCTGGGGTTTGACCACCTCGATTCAGACTGCCAAATATGTAAAAATGTTCCCAAATCTACCCTTGAGAAGAGATTAGGTAGGCTGAGGGGGAAAGGAGGCCAAGAAGTCCACCGATCTGGATGGCCAGCCTGGTTCGGTTTCAACCGAACCAGAAGGAGTGCCTTCTGACCTGGGCGATACTTTGGGCAAAAGGAGAGCCGATTCTGAGGGATCGGTTTTGACAAAAAGAAAGTGCAAAGATAAATAGACCGGTTCAGATCCAGAGGTTCATGTTCCGACTGCTGAAGAGATAGCCTAGGCGATTCAGATTGTGGAATTGCTCCTTCCCGGTTCCGACCGATCCAGCTCCTTCTGGCAGGGGCTCAGTTCGGTTGGTTCCCCTGGTTCAAGAGTATACCCTTGTAGATTTTTATGAACCGGAGTTTAAAGAGGAAGGGGAATTTGAGGATTATGATGTAAGTGAAGGTCTGGATGTGCCTATGGAACTGGACATCTCCCCAGACAGACCATCAGGTGTTTCTCCTCCTAGGCTTTGAGTCCCCTTCCCATTTTATGTTTTACAGAAAAGTGGCTGAAACCCTCCAGCTTCCTATGGAGGAGGCTGTGGAAGATCAAGAGCAGACTGATTATGTAGAGATGATGGATATCCCAGATTCCAGGAAACTGTCTATTCCCCTCCATAAATCCTTTGGGAAACAGACACAAAAAAATCTTAGTCTCCTAACACAATATCTCCTATGGATAGAAGAATGGACAAGAGGTATACATTTTCAGGCTCAGACACAGAGTTCTTGCATCAGCAATGCAGCCATGTTGGGGTAGTGCAGGCTGCTGCCTGTGACAAGGCAAATATTCCCTTGGCTTCACACCCCCCTGACAAGGACTCCTGGACGATTGATGCCATAGCAAAGAAGCAGTACATGGCATCTTCTTTGGGACAAAGGCAGGCGAATTACATGGCCTATACAGCCAGGTACCAGAAGTCCAGGTGGGACACTGTACTGGCACTGGCTAAACAGGCCTCCCCCCAGCTAGCCAAGGAGCTGGAGGCGGTGGCTGCAGATGGGATTGAGGTATCTAAGGTTCAGATCTTACTTCGAGAGGACTCTTGCAGTAGGTAATTACATATAGGACTGACATCGGCAGGCAGCAGGACCCCACAGAAAAATTTCTAGCTAGCAGTCCCTGGCGAGGGACCGCCCCCACGTCAGGTGACCGGCATCAGGAGACGTCAGTATAAAGAGGCAGTCCCTGACACCTGCCTTCCAGTTCTTTCCTGCTGTTAGCTCGTGCAGTGTCTCGCAGAAAAGTTTGTGCTTCGTCAGCCCAACTTTCGTCGGTTTTACCGAAGTAATTTGTTTTTTCGACTAACGTCAGGTACCATCGTCAGTGTATGTCATCCCCTACATCAGGAGGAGCACGAATGATTCTGATTGCTCCTTTCTGGCCCAGACAAGTTTGGTTCTCTTCTACAACAATATTCAGAGGATCATCCTCTTCCTTTTCCTCTGTCTCGAGGTTTACTGACCCAGGATCAGGGGACCCTGGTCCATCCAGGCCTCAAATCCTTTCAGCTACACGCATGGCTCCTGCAGACTTAGCTCAATCCCATTTTGGGGTGTCTCCCCATGTGGTGGAGATTTTGGTGGAGGCCAGAAAACCCTCACTAGATCCACTTATGCCATGAAGTGGAAAAGATTCACTCTCTGGGCCGCTTCCAAGAACGCGGAACCTTTCTCCTGTTCAGCGGGGCTTCTGCTGGAGTATCTACATCATCTGTTTGACCTGGGTCTCAGTCATTCTCCTCTGAAGGTACACATGGTGGCCATCTCGGCCTATCATGTCCCCTTTGCAGACAAAACTTTCGCTCAATTGGGGTCCTCCATCTGAGACCCCCTATCCGTAATCCTGCTCCCCCTTAGGACTTGAACTTTGTTCTTGAGAAACTTACTCTGCTTCCCTTCGAACCGGCAGCTTCTGTGGATTTGAAGTTCCTTTCGTGGAAGACTCTCTTTCTGGTGGCCATTACTTCTGCTCTGAGAATTTCTAGGCTCCAGGCCCTGATGTGCAAAATCCCATACTTGATTTTTCACAAGGAATGTGTTGCTCTTCGCATGAATCCCAAGTTTCTCCCTAAAGTAGTAGCAGAGTCTACTCTAAATCAGTCCATAGAGTTACCCGCCTTTTTCACGCAGTACTCTAATCAAGGGGAGTATTTACTCCATACTATGGATTTTCACTGGATTCTGAGATACTACACCAACAGGACCAAGGATCTCAGAAAGACTGATCAATTGTTCGTCTCTTTTGCTCATAAAAGGGAAGGCAACGCTGTTTCTAAGCAATGCCTATCTAAGTGGTTGGCTCATTGCATCACTTTCTGTTATGACAAATACAACAAGGCCCTCCCGGGTCAGGTAAGAAGCCACTCTACCAGAGGAGTAGCTGCCTCAGTGGCTTGTTTCAAAAATGTGTCTGAGGCAGACATCTGCGCTTCTGCCACCTGGACTTCTGTTCTTACCTTTACTAAACATTACAGTTTGAATGTTGCCTCTCGCTGTAGAGCAGGCTTTGGGCTGGCTGTCCTACAAGGCCTCTTTTCTTGAGGCTTGCACAGCCAGACCTGCTTCTTGGAGTAGTTTTCCTCCTCCCGGTGCCTCTTATTTGTTCCAGACTGCTTGGGATTCAGTCCTATATGTAATTACCTACTGCAAGAGCCCTCTCGAAGTAAGATAGTACAGTTATGTAAGAACTTACCGTAACAGTAGATCTTCGGAAGAGGCTCTTGCAATAAATAACCTTTCCACCCTGCATCCCCTAGGCTTTTCAGCTCCTTTTCCAATGATGAAATATCCTCCTCCTCTCGTCCAGGCCTTTCTGGCCTGTGGCGGAAAAAGAACTGGAAGGCGGGCATCGAGGACGCCCAACTCGGCGTCTGCTGGGCGGTCACCTGGCGATGGGGGCGGTCCCTCGCCAGGGACTGCTTGCTAGAAATGTTTCCATGGGGTCCTGCACGCCTGCCGTCAGTCCTATATGTAATTACCTACTGCGAGAGCCTCTCTCGAAGATCTACTATTATGGTAAGTTCTTATGTAACTGTACTTTTCATGCTGCTGTGGACTCTAATGATGTTTCATCAAGAGTCATGGCTACATCTGTGGCTCTTCAGAGGATGGTTTGGCTCAGATGTACTAGCCTCTCTCAGGACACCCAGGCTAAGGCCATGGATTTTCCTGTAGTGGGTAATTCTCTGTTTGGGGAGCAGACAGAGTATTACATGAAGAAAATGGACGAGTACAAGACCACTTACAGGAGTGCTCAGGCCAAGGAAAGGCAGGCAACTTCTCAAAGGCAGCAGTCTATGGGCAGGGGCAGGCCTTTTCAAAGACCTTTTTACCAAGCACAGGCCTCTTCTTCCTTTTCGCAGAGGAGGGTTCTTCAGAGGGAGAGGCAGAAGGGAGATGAGCAGGCCTGCATCCACTCCTCAGCCTACAGCCTCTGCCAAGCAGACACCCTGATGAGTCTGTCCGGATAGACTATCCAATTCCAGTAGGGGGCAGGCTGGCTTACTTTGTCCAGGACTGGATGTCTGTTACATCAGACAAGTGGGTGCTGGAAATAGTAAGCCAGGGACTGGTTCTCAGCTTCAAAAAATTTCCAAAGATGAGAGCCAGGTCTTTTCCACCTGCAAATCTTTCAGAAACCCTTGCCCTAGAGGCAGAAGTTTCTTCTCTCCTAGCTTTAAGAGCTATAGAGAGAGTACCTACCCTACACTGGGGCAAAGGACTGTACTCCAGGTACTTCCTGACCACCAAAAAGACAGGAAAGTGGCAACCCATCCTGGACTTAAGATATCTGAATAAACATTTTTTAAAGCCAAAGTTCAAGATGATAACTCTGGGAATAATCTTTCCCTCTCTAAGGCCAGGGGACTAGCTAGCCTCCCTGGACCTCAAAGATGCCTACTTTCACATTCTCATCAGGTGCTCCCACAGAAAGTACCTCAGGTTCGAGTTGTCCTCAGGCCTCTATCAGTTCAGAGCAATGCCCTTTGGCCTAACCTCAGCCCCAAGGGTTTTCACAAAGTGCCTGGCAGTAGTAGTTGTCTTTCTAAGAAGGAAAAAGATTTCCATAATTCCTTATCTGGATGATTGGCTAATAGTGGGTCAGTCTCCAGACCAAGTCAAGTCTCACCTGCAAGTGACCCAGCAAGTGCTCACTTCCCTAGGATTTCTCCTCAACCTTCCCAAGTCAGTTCTCGAACCAGTCCAGCTCCTTACCTTTATAGGGGCAGAACTGGATACACTCAGAGAAACAGCCTTTCTTCCTTTAGAAAGGGCAAGGATTCTTATGAAACTAGCTTTTTCCTTCCGCCTTCAGGTATCTCGACCAGCAAGGCATTTCCTCCAGCTCTTGGGCCACATGGCAGCTTCAACAGCAGTGGTCCAAGGGGCAAGATTCCAGATAAGGGATATTCAGTTCCACCTGAGAGCTTTCTGGTCTCAGAGAAAGGACTCACTCACCAAACTGATTCCAGTGACGCTGACCTTGATCCAGGCCCAACAGTGGTGGCAGGATCAGGACAATTTAAGGCAAGGTGTTCCTTTTGTTGCTCAGCCTTGTTCAGTGGTCCATACCATGGATGCTTCTCTTCTGGGCTGGGGAGCCCACCTGGGGTTCCTTACTCCCCAGGGCCTGTGGTCCCCCCCAAGAATCTCTTCTCCACATCAATCTTCTATTCTCACAGTCAGTTCAGAACAAGGTGGTTCAAGTCTGAACAGACAACACTACCACCATGTGGTACATCAACAAGCAGGGTGGCACTCAGTCCACGGCCTTGCGCACAGAAGCCATGAAGTTGTGGTCCCTGGCTTATTCCCTGCAAGCCTCTCTTGTAGCAGTTCACCTTCCAGGCAAGGACAATGTGCTAGCAGATGCACTGAGCAGAGTTCCCAGGGCCATCACAGATGGTCCCTGGACCCTCAGGTGTTGAAAGTGATTTTTTCAAGGTGGGGCACTCCAGAGATAGATCTCTTTGCAGCCCCAGACAATCACCAACTCCCTCTCTTTTGTTGCAGACCTCCGGTCTTGGGCTCAGTCCCTCTGGATGCCCTGATCCTGAATTGGGAGGGGAAGTTTCTGTATGCCCCCCCCCCCTTCCCACTCCTGTTCAAAGTTTTGGTAAAATAAGGTCTCAACCATGCAAGGTCATTCTGATTGCTCCAGACTGGGCCAGGCAGCCTTGGTACCCCCTCTTGCTGTCCCTAGCAGTCCATCTTTCCCTGTCTCTTCCCAGGAATTACACCCTGTTAACATCCTCTCAGGGAAGGATTTGGTACCCCAATCTTTACTCTCTCTCTCTCAAAGCATGGCTCTTGAAGAGTTAAGAGTTTGCAGATCTGCATCTTTCCCAAGGGGTTCTGGATATCCTCAAGGCTTCTTGGAAACCCTCCACCAGAAAGACTTACAATTCCAAATGAAAAAGATTCAGCATTTGGTGTTCTAAGAAGCATATTTCTCTAGACACTGCTGAACTGCCTACGGTTCTGAATTATATGGTCCATCTTAATGGCCTACGCCTTAGAGAGGTACTCTCAAGGTGCACTTGTCAGCTGTTTCTGCATTTTTGTCTGTGGGGAAGCGTTCCTCACTATCTTCCCATCCTGTGTTCTGTAAATTTTTTAAAGGATTGTTTCACACCAATCCCCCTTTTAGAGACCCTGCCCCTGCCTGGGATATGAATGTTTGCATTGCTCAACTTATGCAACCCCCCTTTGAGCCTATGTCTTCAGCAGAGCTTAAGTACTTGACTTGGAAAACTGTGTTCTTGGTAGCCATTACCTCTGCCAGGTGTATCAGTGAATTGCAAGCCCTGTCAGTGAAACCTGATTTTATCTCCTTTTATAGGAATAAAGTGGTCCTTAGGACCAATAGAAGGTTCTTGCCCAAAGTGGCTTCAGATTTCCATTTAAACCAGTCTGTCTCTCCCTGTTTTCTTCACTGTGCATTCTTCCTCAGGAGAGAGGTGGCTACACAGTTTAGATGTCAAAAGAGCCCTTAGTTACTACATAGAGTGTACCGAGGGTCACAGGTTTGACTCCCTCCAGTTGTTCCTCACTTATGGAGAAGTGGGAAAGGGCAAACCTGCCACCAAAATATCTATTGCCAGGTGTATTGTGTCTTGTATACAATTCTGCTATGAAAAACTGGGAAAAACTCCACCCTCAGGCCTGAGGGCTCATTCCACAAGAGGTACAGCTGCTTCCCTGGCTGCAGCCAGGGATATCCCTCTCCTAGAAATTTGTCAAGCAGCCACCTGGAAAACAGTCCATACCTTTACCAAGCATTACTCTCTGGATATTTAGGCTAGGAGTGATGCTCGGTTTGGCACAGCAGTACTTCCGAGCCTATTCCCAAAGTAGGTCCTGTCCCTCCTCCTTGGAGGGACTGCTTGGTAGTCTGCAATTGTCAGAATACAGCAAGACTTCATGTTGTTTGAAGAAAAAATTACTCATCTTAGTAATTGTATTTCTTCTAATGGAGTCTTGCTGTATTCTGACCTCCCTCACTGCCTCCCCTCTCAGAACCTGTTTTCAGGAAGTGGGTGGGCAGGTGCAGTGTTGCACCCCAAGGGTGTATTTGCTTGCACCCTCCTCCCTTTTTGTTTGGGTGCTGATTTATTATTGTTATTTTTGTGTACATTGGGTTTAGTTGTTGGGTTTCCTGACTTGAGTCTTCCTTGGGAATCCAAAACTTTTCAGCCAGTTGGCTAGTAGAATTTTTACTATTTCCACATAGAATTTTTAGTTTAGTTGGGCTCTTAAGAATCTGACGGTTTGAGTTCAGAACACTCCAGACAGAGACTTCAGCTTCAGTGTTCCATATCCTGCATGGAAAGTTAACCCTTAGTTCTCCGGGGCAGTTCAGAGGTTGGGAATCACTACAATTGTCAGAATACAGCAAGACTCCGTTAGAAGAAATATAATTACTAAGGTGAATAATTTTTTCTTCTAGGAGCATGGATATGTTGTTCATCCACACTCTGTGGCATGTCCTTTTCCCCTTTAAATCTTGCCGGAAGTCTTCAAGCTGGCTCCTCTCACCCACCCAGGTGGTATATACCTCGGCTCCGCCCCATGATGCCAGATCATCCTTTCCGCTGGAAGATTCAGGTTCCCTCATGCTACTTTTACAAGTACCGTAGGCCCTGGAGTCTAATTGACGATTTTCACTGCATTTGCTTTCTTTAAAACTCGTAAGAGTTTACGATTCTGATCCGAGCGCATCGGACATGGAGGACAAGTCGTCCCCCGGTTTTCGCCGGCCCCTCACCTCTCGTACGTTTATTGCTTGAGTGCCGTGCATGACACCACTGCTTGCACTATCTGTCTGGCCTTCCATCCCAATATCCTGGACGACTGCAAGACGCGCCTACAGCTAGGGAGACTGGAGCTTCGCAATCCACCAGTGAAATCGAAGGAGGCCAGGTGGGTGGTTTCTGCGGCCGAGGGATCCCCCGAGCAGCTCTAACAGATGGCAGCTTTTGAAGAGGAAGCTGCCCAAGCTTCGGCCAGCCAAAGTTTTTTCGTGCCACTCAACCTGGGCTCCACCTTTACTGGGTCCTTTTGGGAGCTGTGCCAGTCTCTCCCTACCAAGGGTGAGACACCCTCAGGCTCGCACTCCTCCTGTCCCATGAAAAGGGACAAGGACCCCAAATCAGCTTCTGGGCAAAGAAGACATTCCTGGGACTGAGAGCGGTCCCATTCACAGGAACAGGCAGCCTCGGTTGAGATCGTTTTTGTCGTCACGGCCCTTTCGGACCTCCGCCAGGCCAGGACACGAGAATACGGGCAGAACCGGCCGAGATTTCTTCAACCCAATCGAGCCATTGTCGCCAACTCGCTCAATCTAGACTCTTTGAAAGGACGCCCATCCTTTCCTTCCCAATGAGGAGACCCGCTCCCGCGGGTATCCCGACTGGGGACAGGAGCCGGATCCTTGGTTTTCACTGAATCGGGCCTCCCTATCGACATGAGCTGACACAGATGGTCTCGATCGAGGAGTAGGACCTCGTCGGTTGAGAAACCGAAAAAGGGTCATAAACACTCACAGAAGAGGCGCTGCTGCTGTTCCTCATCCTCCTCGGACAAGGAGAGACTTAGACGGAAGCTCTGTTGACGTTATGAGGACCTCATGTGGCAACAGCTAATTCTAACCGGTCAGAAGCTGGCTACTCCAGCCATTACTTGGCCCCAGCTTTTTCGGCCGACACAGACTCCTCCGGTACTTAGGACTCCGGTTCTCCCTCCGGAAGGACCGGCATGCATTCCTGCTCAGCCTGTTCCGGTCTCCCCACCAATTTTGGTGGAACCACCACCTAAGCAGCCTCAGGTAGGGGCTCCCTCAAAGGAGGATCAGACAGATACGGGCTTGCCCCGATGTCTGTCCATCACTGTTGTTCCTGATCGCCCTAGGCACATTGAAGGGGACATAGGCGGGAGACCCCTGTATCCTGACTCATCAGACTCGGATACCACTGGTCTTCATTCACACCCTGATGATGAGTTGTCAGTGACAGGCCTGGACGAAGGTCCTTCTTCCTTCCAAGGCATCCTTTGACTCATTTCTGAGTCCACGGAAATGCCATTGCAGCCTGTCCAATAGAAGGCAGAATATCTTCTCACAGATATCCTGAAGAGGGGGGATACCATGACAGAGGGCTTTCAGTGTCCGGGCCATTGTTGGCCTGGCCTTGAGCTATGGCAGCGCCTGCCTCCTGCTCGGCTCCGTCTGCCCGCATGCTTCGCAAGTACACTGTACCCATGGGGTCTTTGGCAGGCTTCACCGAGCATCCCTCAGCCGAGAGCCTTGTGACTGCCTGAGTGTTTCGGCATATGGATAGCTCAGCGGATACTGACCGCCCCGCGGACAAGGAGTCCAAGAATATGGACCATTCTGCCCGGAAGGTATATGCGGCCTCATCCATGGGCCTTCGTCAGGCCAGCTCGGCTGTTGTCATGGCACACTTCTCTCATGCTCTCTTGGGATCACCAGATGAAGTCCTCCCTCATCTCCCAGCGGACATGCAGACCACAGTTAAGCAGGTCCATGACCAGGGCCGTCCCTTAGCAGCCGCAGTGGCCACTCACCGCAGGGCATGGCTTAGGTTATCTCCTCTTCCTGCAGATACTCAGCACAAATTAGCTGACGTGCCCTTCCTTGATACCGACCTCTTCATTCCCGGAGTGGCAGGTCACCTCCAGAGCATACAGCAGTCCAATGCCACCTTGGATGCTACCTCTGCAAAAGGTTCTTCGGACAAGAACCAGCAGAAGCGCAAGAAGAAGCTCTTTCGCCACTCTTCCCCTACAGTTAGACAGCCCTCCTATCAGGGAGGTCAGCAGCAACAGCAGGCTGAATCTTGGCACCCTAGGCCCAAGCAGGGTCCCCAACAGCCCTGTAAAGGAGGCTGAGGTGCCGGTCCAGGAGCCTCCTCCTCTAAGCCTGCGCAGTGACGGGTGGGGGGTGTCCAACCCTACTCCCGTCATGCCAGTTCTGGGTCCTCCCGTGTGGGGCCAGCACCCCAACTTTCTTTCTGCCTGGTCCAGTATCACTTCGGACAGGTGGCTGCTGGAAGTGGTCGGTCGGGGACTGCCTCTAGAGGTCGAGCAGTACCCTCCTTGCTGAGCCCGTGCCCCACAGGAGGAAAGGATCTTAGCTGGTGCTCAGTCAGCCCTTCGGGACGACATTGCTCAGCTCCTCCGCAAGGAGGCGGTAGGTCCAGTGCCGGATCCTCTTGCAGACCCAGGCTTCGTGTCCAGGTACTTCCTGGTGCTGAAGCGGATGGGGGGTTGGTGCCCCATCCTAGATCTCCATGACCTGAATCAGTATCTCAGGTCTCGCACCTTCAGGATGGTAACTCTGAATCAGATCATACCATCTCTGGAGCAAAACATGTGGTTCTGTTCACTGGATTCACAGGACGCATTCTTTCACTTCCCAATCCGTCCGTCCCACCAGCGGTTCCTCCGCTTCAGGGTCTAAGGGACCCTGTATGACTTCCGAGCTATGCTGTTCATCCTGTCATCGGCCCCTCAGGTCTTCACCAAATACATTGCAGTGGTGGCAGCCCATCTACGGCGTCAAGAGGTTCGCATATACCCCTACCTCGACGATTGGCTCCTGGCAGGTTCCTCCTTGCAGGAGGTGGAGAGGTCCAGGAACCTGGCCCTCCAAACCTGTTCCCGATTAGGCCTCCTGATCAATGAGGCCAAGTCAGAACTCATGCCCTCTCAGGTGATGGGCTTTATCGGATAAGAGCTCGACTCTCGTCAAGCCAGAGCTCAGCTTCTGGCAGACAGGGTGGAGGTTCTTTCCTCCTTTGCCCAGTCATTTCTGGTTGGGCATTTGCACCCTGCCCGGGACTTCCTGCGCCTTCTGGGTAACATGGCAGCGTGTACCTCAGTGGTCCGTTGGGCCAGGTTGCACATGCGTCCCCTCCAGTGGGAGCTGGCCACTCAGTGGACTCGGCATCCGACTCTTTTCGACCAGCTGGTCACTGTCACCCAGAAGATGTGAGATGTTCTCCATTGGTGGACCGTCCCAAGTCATCTGCAGGAAGGGATTCCATTTGTCCACCCCGAGCCGATGGTCATCCTTACAACCAATGCCTCTCTCATGGGATGGGTAGCCCACATGGGGGACCACAGAGCCAACGGGTTCTGGACCCCCCGAGGAGTCCTGTTGTCACATCAACCTGTTGTAGCTCAGAGCAGTCAGACTGGCACTGTCAGCTTTTGCTCCTCAGCTCCAGGGTCAAGTGGTTCACGTCCAGATGGACAATACCACAACCATGTACTACCTCAACAAACAGGGCGGCACTCACTCCTGTCTGCTATGCAAGGAGGCGCTCTGGATCTGGACCTTCATCAGCCGGTTGGAGCAGATCTCCTTGCCATCCATGTGGCAGGAGTCTCAAACCAAATGGCGGATGCTCTCTGCCGCATAGGCCAGACATCCCACAAGTGGTCTCTCCATCCAGAGGTAGCTTACAATCTGTTCTCCCATTGGGGCAAACCATTGGTGGACCTGTTTGCCTCCAGGGAGAACACCAAGCTGAGGCTGTACCATGCCCGCCTCAGCACGGCTCGCTGCAGGGGGATGACTTCTCGAGGCCGTGGACCCCAGGTCTCCTCTACACCTACCCTCCATTTTCCTTGATCCACAAGGTGTTACTCAAGGTGAGGAGGGACAAGGCAAAGGTGATCCTGGTTGCCCCAGATTGGCCCTGCCAGTTCTGGTATCCAGATCTCCTCAGCCTCAGCTGCAAGGCCCCGGAGTGGCTTTGTACACGCCCGGACCTGATATCATTGAACCAGGGGAAGGTATTCCAACCGGACCTTCAATCCCTGCACCTCACAGCCTGGTACCTGAGCAGCTAGAGTTCCAGGCTCTGGGTCTTTCCGAGGATGTCTACACAGTTGTGCAGGCATCTCGTAAGGATTCGACCAGGAAATGTTATGCCTTCAAATGGAAAAGGTTTTCCATTTGGTGTCAGGGTAAGAGTCTGGACCCCTTATCCTGCTCTGTGGCTAACATTTTAGACTACCTTTGATCTCTCTCTCCAAAGGGGGTCTACGGTCATTGACCCTTAGGGTGCACCTGGCAGCCATCTCTGCTTACCGGGCACAGACCAGTCAGTCAACATTGGCACAGGAGACAGTGGTTGGGCGCTTTTTCAAAGGCCTGGATCACATATCCCCTTTGGTGCGTGAAGCTCCACTTCCGTGGGATCTTCTGCTGGTTTTGACAAAGCTCATGGGCAAGCCATTCAAACCCATACACAAGTGTGAGCTCTCACACTAGTCAAAGACAGCCTTCCTGGTGGCTATCACATCAGCTAGAAGGACAGCGGAGCTACAGGCACTCTCGGTGGACTCCCCTTATCTGGTCTTTCACTGGGATAAAGTTGTCCTGCGCCCCCACCCAAAATTCCTTCCAAAGGTGGCGTCAGAGAGTTTCACCTTAACCAGGTGTTGACTCTGCCGGTATATTACCCTAACTACACCTCAGACGCAGAGTACAGGCTCCATACCCTGGACCTTAGACGTGCTCTCTCCTACTACAAGGAAAGGATGGCGGAAATTCGAGGAGAGGTTCGCCAGTTGTTTGTCACCTCACGGATGAAGCCGCTTCTGGCAGACCTGCAGCCAAACGGACTGTTGCAAGAGTGGATTACATCATGTATAGATCTATGCTATGAGTTGGCAGGCAAGGAGCCTCCCAGAGGGATAAGAGCTCATTCTACCTGCCATACTGCTGCATCGGTGGCTGCTTCCAGGGACATCCCTATCCAGGAAATCTGTCGGGCTGCTACCTGGAAGTCAGCAAACACCTTCATTACCCATTATTACCACATCAACCTTGAGTCACGATGGGATGCTGGTTTTGGGGCCTCGGTTCTCCAATCTCTGTTTCCTAAGTAGGGGGTGTACACCTTACCTTCCTCCTCCCGGAGAACTGCTAGGAGTCTGCCAGAGTGTGCGGATGAACAACATATCCACGCTCCTAGAAAAACAGGTTCTGGGGACATGGATATGTTGTTCAATCCACACTTACTGGCAGGTTCCTTGCCACTTTAAATCTTGCCAGAAGGTCTTCAAGCTGGCTCCTCCCACCCACCCAGGTGGTAAAACTCTGCTCCGCCCCATGACGTCGGATCTTCCTTAACACTTGGAAGCTCAGGTTCCCTCCTTTGCGTTTTATGCCTGGATCCTAACTCTTCAGTTTACCCAAAACTAATTTTAAAATCTACAAGACTTCAGTCTTTATCTTCCCTCGTGGCTGCAATGGACAGATCAACTCCCCGGATTTCATCGGTGCCCCTGTGGGCAGAAGATGTCCTGGACAGATCCACACTCCACGTGCGTGTACTGCCTTGGGCTTGAGCACGATTCGCAGGCCTGCGACTTGTGCAAGTCCTTTTCATCCACAGTCTTAGAGGATCGCGCTGCCAGATTGCAACTTGGGTACCCCGAGAAACGTTATCCTCAGGTCAAGTCGAAGGAGGCCCGTTGGGCGGTGTCCACGGCGGTGGACTCGGCTGAACAGCTCGAACAAATGATCACCCTGGAGGAGGAAGCTGCCCAGGCTGCATCATCTTCTTCCTCGGTCGAGGCATTTATCCCGCTCTCTTTGGGCTCCTCCTACACAGCTTCGTTCAAGGAGCTTTGTCAATCCCTCTCCACCAAGGGAGAGAGGCCTTTTGGGACATTCCTCTCAGTCCAAGAAGAAGGACTCCAAGGGTAAGTCCCACATCGACGTTCATGGGAGCGGGAGAGGTCCCCTTCCCCAGATAGTCGACTCTCGACTTCGGTTGAGGTTGCGGCTAAGGCCGCTTGCTTCACGGCATCCCCGTCAGGTCAGCCAACCGAGACATCCGTTGATTTTTCTCGACCCGTTGGACGGGCTGTCGACTGGAGAAGCTAACAGCCCTTCTTCACCGATTCCCCCAGTGGAAACTGAGGACTTGCCTGTGCCTCCTGTGCCAGAGTCCCCTGTTAATGTCCCTGAACTGAGGGAGGAGCGGGTTTCCCCCACCCACCCTCAGAAACACCGAAGATCTCGGTCTCGGACCTTTTCCCGGTCCAGCCAATCCCACTGACATCGGCGGTCTCGTCTTCGTCCTCTTCAGAGGATAGGCTCTGGCGCAAATTCCGTCAGCGCTACGAGGATCTGATGTGGCAGCAGCTCCTTTTGAACGGCAATAAGCCAACTCCATCAACATCCCCGGCCATTAAGTGGCTGTCACCAGAGCGGCCGAAACAACCCCTCGTTGTAATCGAGGAGCCGAAGCCGGCACCAGTTGTTCATCTGGAACCGGCTGTGCCACCCATTGTGGTGGAACCTCCGCCTCCACAACCGAAGACTGGGGCCCCGACCAAGGATTCTCGGTCGGGTCAGGGTTTGCCCCAAAGGTTGTCGGTCACCCTCACTCCCAATCGACCTCGGCAGGTTGACGGTGGCTCAGGTGCTTGGCAGCTGTTCACAGACTCCTCAGAATCTGATGACGATGACTCCTTGTTCTCCAGGCCGCTTGACTTGGAGTCCACTGGGGGTCAGTCGGTGGACGAGAGCTCATCCTCGTTCCTTGGGCTGCTTCAACTCATCTCAGAGTCCACTGGGATGAAGCTCAAACCTGTTTCAAAATGGGCCAAGTATCCCCTCACTGAGATACTGGACCGAGAACATTGTTGGCCTGGCCCTGGAGCTATGGCAGCGGCCAGGTTCTCGTCCAGCACCTTCAGCCAGGATGGCTCGGAAGTAGGCAGTCCCTACAGGTTCACTCTCCAGTTTCTCGGAGCACCCCTCTGTGGAGGGGTTAGTGACCGACAGCGTTTTCTGGCATTCGAGGAACACTCGGGATGTGGACAAACCACCCAATAAGGAGTCTAAGAAAGTTTATGCTGCTTCCTCCCTAGGCCTTCGTCAGGCTAGCTCGGCCGTCCTGATGGCACACTTTTCACATGCCCTTTTGGGCTCCCTGGATGAGGTGATTCCTTATCTCCCGGCTGACCTTCAAATGATGGTCAAGCAGGTGCAAGACCACGGAAGGGCGGTAGCCAAACAGCAGCTCCAAACTTCATTAGACATTGCTGACTCTTGTGCCCGGTCAGTAGAGGCCACAGTGGCCATGCACCACAGAGCTTGGCTGCGGATCTCCACCTTTATGGTGAATATCCAGCACAAGCTGGCAGACATTCCCTTCTTGGGTACTGACTTGTTCGGTCCTGGGTTGGAGGGTCATCTTCAGTGGATCGAGAAGTCCAGTGCCACTTTGTACTCAGTCACATCTGCCCAGAAGGACAAAGGCCGCCAGCAGCAGCATAAGCCCTTTCGTCCTTCAGCCCCTGCAGCACGTCCGGCCCAGCAACACCAGCATCAGGGCCAACAGGCACGCACTTGACACCCCAAAGCCAAGCCTGCTGCTTCCTCCAGCAGGAAGCCGGAGGAAAAGACCCAGGTGGCTCCTGGTTGCCCTTCCTCCAAGCCTGCCCAGTGATGGCTTGAGGTGTATCTCAACTGTCACTCCTCCCCGGGTTCCCCCCGTGGGGGGGATGGCTCTGCCACTTCCTTTCCCCCTGGTCTGTTATTACCATGGACCGCTGGGTGTTTGAAGTGGTAGGCAGGGGTCTGCCTCTGGAATTCGAGCAGCCCACATCCTATCAAGCCATCGCCCCACAGGGGGCTACGGGTTTCGCAGTCTCTCTGTCGGCTCATCGAGCCAACATTGCCCTGCTTCTCCAGAAGGAGGTGATCAGGGAGGGGGCGGATCCTCCTTCAGACTCAGGGTTTGTGTCCAGGTACTTCCTTGTCCCAAAACAGATGGGGGACTGGCACCCCATTCTTGACCTACATGACCTAAACAACTTCCTAAGGTCTCACACCTTCAGGATGGTCACTCTGGCTCAGATCATTCCATCCTTGGAACAAGGCATGTGGTTCTGATCTTACTTCAAGGTACAGCTCTTGCAACAGGTTACACCATTAGGACTGAAGCCGGCAGGCGCCGGGATCCCACGGAAATTTTCTAGCTAGCAGTCTTCAGCGGGGACCACCTCTGACATCGGTCCCGCCCCTGATGGGCGTAGTACATAAGGAGGCAATCCCCTATAATCCTCAGTTCTTTTTCTGCCGTCGACATCGCCAGTATCGGCCTCTCAGTCTCCTTTTCCAGCATGCGATGACCATTAGAACTACAACGATTTTTGTCTGCCTTTCAACTTTGGATCAACTGATGTCCTCTCCAACAACTTCTGTAGAGGGTCACCATATGAAGTGTGCCTGCGGCAAACAGATCCCCTTCAAGGATCCACATTCGGCCTGCATGCACTGTCTAGGCCCGGAACATGATATCAAGGCCTGCTCCTTCTGCCAGGGCTTCAACAGTTGCACCAGGATCCGCCGCCAGAAGGCCCTTCAAGCATTTCTCTTGGAGGAGAAACTGAAAACTATGGATAAGGAACCTTCCTCGTGGGGGGAGTCATCGGGTAAAACCCGCAAGCACCAGGACAAGCACCAGGAAAAGGAAAGATTCAGATCTCCTGTGAGGGCCTCGGACTCCCGAAGTTCCAGCTTGAAATCGGACTGCTCTCCCTCCAGGGCTCGGTCTCAACCTCCCCCAGTTCAGGTCAGATCTTCTGACGGCTCCTTTTCTCTACAGTCCCTGAAGACTTCCATGCCATCAGCCTCTGCCACTCCATCCAAGGCCTCATCGAAGTCGGTGGAGCGTCATAAATCTTCTTCTCGCCGGTGAGACACTGACACCAGGTCAGTTTCCCAGCCTCTGCGTGGATCTGATCTGGTTCCTCATAAGACCAAGGACCTGACGTCCCTCAAACGGATGTTGGACCTGACGTCGGCCCACCCGACGTCGGCCAAACACCACCGGCACTCCCAGGAGCCGGCGACACCTAAACACCCATCGCCGGCCAGGCATTTGCCCCCGAGGACATCAGCTACTCCAGAGAAGAGGACCGCACCACCGTCACCGGCGGACACCGGTCAAAAGGATTCATCTGAGGAGGACGCCACAGCCCGAGGACCAGGCAGGTGACACTGAGATGCCGATCCTGGAACCTTCCCCCGTGCAGAGACCCGGGACCTGACGCCCGACCCCGGCGACAGGCCACCAGCATCAGTCCCGTCATCGGGTATGAATCTGGCAGAGGTAAAAGAACTTTTTACCTTCTGGTGGGACACCATCAAAAAAGATGTGGTCACCACATGTCCTCCTCCTCGACCTCGCTTCCACCTACTCCTTCACCGCCATGCCCCCTCCGCCTAAGGGGCCAGTAGGACGTTCGCCAACCCCCAAGGAGCAGACACCACCTCCTCAGGGCAGATCTTCAGAAAGGAGAAGACCTCCCTCTAGATCCCCCTAAGGGTCACCTAGCCCCAAGAGACCCAGACAACGCCGGTACACTCTGTCTGGGGAGGATTCCAGATTTGACACTTCAGAGCGCTCCAGATCACCTTCTCCTACCAGCATTCCCTCTCCAGACCCACATGACCTACCCAGGTCTCCTCCGGATGATCCTTCTTTCGCAGAGATCATGAGGCACATCCAGGAGAACATGGGGTGGGATGCTGAAGAGCTCGACCCCGAGAGACAATGCCTTGCTCGCTACCTTTGGCAGAAAGACCCAAAGCCTGTGGTAGTGCCGCCCTTGGAGGATGCCTTTGCGGACGTCACCAAGGCCGCCTGGAAATGTTCACGCTCCACTCCCACAGTGCTGAAAAAGGCTGACCATCTATACAAGGCCCGCCCCTAGGGAGGACCAGTATCTGGCGAACCACCCTCTGGCTGACTCCATGGTCATCACTGCTTCGCATGACCGGTCTCTGAAACCTCAGCACTTGAGCACGCAGCCACTGGACCAGGAATCCAAGCAATTGGATGTCCTGGGTAGGCGCACGTACGCGGCCGTGACTTGCACCATCAGGTCACTGAATTACCTCACCCACATGGTTCAGTTCCAGAACGCACTGTGGGAGCAGGGACAGGACCTGGTAGAGAAGATGCCTGATGGCGACCACAAAGAGGAGCTCTTGAACCTCCTCTGCACGGGTTTGGATGTGGTGACCCAAGTGCTCAGAGCCGCATATCATTCTGCGGACTCTTCAGCCAGAGCTGCAGCCTCAGGCGTGTGTCTCCAGAGACGCTCTTGGCTCTGTGTTTCCAGCTTTACCCCGGACGTCCAAAAGAACACCTTAGATGTCCCTTATAATGGTGACGTCCAATTTGGTGAAGCTCCGCGAGAGTAATCGCCAAACTTCAGGACACAGGGAAGGCAGTCCGATCTGTACAAGCTATGTACAGATCCTGGCCTAGTTCCTTTTGTAGGAACCAGAGCAGTTTCCATGGCTGGCTACAAAGGCAACAGCAGTGTTCTGGCCAACAGCAGAGGGGCACTTTCACCTGCAAGGCCCAGGCCAAGTCATCCCCAGGCAGAGGCCAACAGTTTGAAAAGTTGGCCCAGCCTGCCGGATCAAACGCTGCCACAGCATGATTCCTTCCTGGCCCCCGGCCCTCCTCAGGATCAATGGGAAAAGAAAGTCGGGGATCGCGTAGCACGCCACTTGCCAGGGTGGCAGTCGATCACCACCGACAGGTGGGTTCTGCAGCTGGTCAAAAAAGGCCATTATATAGAATTTGTAGGCAGTCCACCTACAAGACCTACTCCCCTGCTCTCCCGATAGTCAGGTCAGCATGCCCTGCTCATACAGCAGGAAGTGCTCGCGCTTCTGGAAAAGGAAGCCTTAGAGCACGTCCCAGAGAACCAGAGAGGACTAGGGTACTATTCTCACTTCTTCCTGGTTCCAAAGAAAACAGGGGGCCTCCATCCAATACTGGACCTCAGCAACCTCAACCTTTTGGTCGTTTACAAACACTTCTGCATGGTGACCCTTCCGGGCCTAATTCCCATGCTGAAGCAGGGCGCCTTTCTGGCATCTTTGGACATGCAGGACACCCACCTGCATATCCTGATTGCTCAAGCGCACCGGAGGTTTCTGCGCTTTGAGTTTCAGAGCTGCCATTATCAGTTCTGAGCTCTTCCCTTCGGGCTGTCATTGGCACCTCGTGTATTCACGAAGTGCATGGCAGTCATAGCGGCATCTCTGAGGAGACAAGGCCACTATGTGTTCCCATACCTGGACGACTGGCTTCTCATGGCACCCTCCAGGGAGGCACTGATGATGGCTATTCACTGTACCCAGTCCCTTTTTCAATCACTGGGTATTCTCATCAACTACGAGAAGTCACTCCTGGTGCCGTCTGAGAAACTGCAGTTTATAGGTGCAGTTCTCTACACCGTCAGAGGGAAAGCTTTTCTTCCCTTGGACAGAGCGGAACACATCGGATCCCTCATTAGGGACTTGTCAGTGAAGAAGACTGTCCCAGCCAGACTGGTCCTTCGCCTGCTTGGACACATGGCTGCAGCCATTGCGACAGTCCCACTGGCACGTCTCCACATGCGGGTAACCCAGTGGATGCTACAGGTGCAGTGGGACCAAAGACAAGACCATCTGCAGCGTCCAATCCGAATTACGAAAGCCATAATTCTGGATTGGCAATGGTGGCTTAATCCAGGGAACATCTCTGCAGGGGTTCCCTTCACAGCACTGTCTCTGACTGTGACCCTCTCCACAGATGCCTCAGAGCTCGGGTGGGGAGCACACCTGGACGGTGTTCGGTCTCAGGGCCTGTGAACAGCCCAGGAGTCTCTTCTCCACAGCAACATTTTGGAAATGAGGGCAGTCCTTTACACTCTGCAAGCCTTCCAGTCAGAGATTCCACCGGGTACTTTTCTGCTACAAACAGACAATACTATGGTGATGTATTACCTCAACAAACAAGGAGGCATTCACTCCTACCCGCTTTGCAGGGAGGCCATGAGAGTGTGGTAGTGGGTATTGCAACATGGCGCAAACCTAATTGCAGTACATGTCCCGGGAGTGGACACCATCGCAGATGGTCTGAGACGCTCTCAGGCCAGAGTCCATGAGTGGGAACTTCTGCAGGAGGTGGCAGAGGATCTGTTTCACAGATGGGGCACTCCAGAGTTAGACCTTTTCACGTCCCCATCCAACGCAAAACTGCCCAATTTTTGCTCGCGTTATCCAGGGCCTGGTGTTTTCTGGCGAGACGCATTATCCCTCTCCTTGGCGGGCAGATTCCTCTGTGCCTTCCCCCCTTTATGTTGATCCAGAGGGTTCTTCTGAAAATTTCACAGAGAGCAAGTGACGCTGATTCTCATCGCGCCGTTCTGGCCCAGGCAGATCTGGTTCCCTCTGCTACATCAGCTATCCCGGGTTACCTCTGGTGCCTCTGCTAATCAGCTCTAACTTGTTGTCTCAGGAGAAAGGCTCCTTGGTCCATCCAGACCTTCATTCACTGAGTCTGCACGCTTGGCTCCTAGAGACATAGCCATTTTGCAACACGGTGTCTCGCAAGAGGCAGCTGACGTTCCGGTGGCCGCGAGAAAACCAGCCACTCATGCTACTTATGCCATGAAATGGTGCCATTTTTGCCTATGGGTTCAAGCGCGGGGGGTTTCTTCTCTAGACTGTCCAGAAAAGTCGGTCTTGGACTACCTATTGTCTCTCTTTAGACAGGCCTGGCCTACTCCTCGATCAAAGTACACCTCTGTGCCATATCAGCCTATCATTGTCCTATAGGCCAACGCACCATATCTCAGTTGGACACAGCACAAGCCTTCCTGAGAGGTATTCTCCACCTTAGACCTCTGATTAAGGATCCAATTCTGCCATGGGATCTACCCTTTGTCCTGGAGCAGCTTATGCTGCCACCCTTTGAACCAGCCGCTGATTGTGAGCTACGTCTTTTCACTTGGAAGATGACGTTTTTAGTTGCCGTTACTTCCGCCAGAAGAATTTCTGAGCTCCATGCACTCATGTGCAAAGAGCCTTATTTGATTTTTCACAAAGACAGGGTATCCCTATGGACTAATCCCAAATTTCTGCCTAAGGTGGTCTCAGCTCTCACCCTTAATCAAGACATCGATCTACCAGTGTAGTTTCCCAACTATTCAAATCGAGGAGAGGCCCTTTTGCACACCCTGGATGTGCATAGGTGTCTCCGATACTACCTGACCAGAACCAAACATCACCAAAAATCGCACCAGCTTTTTGTCTCCTTTGCACACAGGATGCTGGGAGCTCCTGTTTCCAAACAGTCGCTGTCCAGGTGGCTCATTCAGTGTATCACGTTCTGCTACCAGAAGTGTAACAAACCCTTACCGGGCACGGTTAAGGGTCATTCCACAAGGGGGGTGGCTACCTGCTTTGCGGCCCTTAAAAATGTGTCCCCCTCGGCCATCTGCACTGCAGCTACTTGGAGCTCTGTGCACATTTTCATCAGGCATTATAGCCTGGTTATTGCATCGAGGCGAAGAGCAAGTTTTGGTCTAGCAGTCCTTCAAGGACTTCTGTCCTCGGCTTTGGTTTCATTAAAGATTTCTACCTTCCCTCCTCCCAGTGGTGTGGGAGTTCCATGATTGCTTGGGAATCAGTCCTAATGGTGTAACCTGCTGCAAGAGCTGTTCCTCGAAGTAAGATAGTACAGTTACGTAAGAACTTACCGAAACAGTAGATCTTCTAGAACAGCTCTTGCAGCAGGTACTTTCCCTCCCACCATCCCCGCTGGAGGTAGACTCTAGTTCCAACATCCTTCTCCTAGGATTAAGTGTCTCAGCATCTCTCTGACCGCCATTTGATGGCGGATCCTCAGTCTCTTCTTCTGATATCATCCAGCATCCAGGAGTCTCCAGCGGGAGAACTGGGGATTCTGGGGGACCGCCCCCTTATTTATGTACTATGCCTGATGTCAGGGGGCGGGACTGACGTCGGGGGTGGTCCCTGCTGAATACTGCTAGCTAGAAAATTTCCATGGGGTCCTGGCACCTGCCGGCTTCGGTCCTAATGGTGTAACCTGCTGCAAGAGCTGTTCTCGAAGATCTGCTGTTACGGTAAGTTCTTATGTAACTGTACTTTCTCACCCAAGATGGTTTCTGAGTTTACGTTAAACCAGTCGATTCAACTTCCAGTGTCTTACCCCGAGCATTCTAATCTGGAAGAAGCTATTCATCATACTTAAGATGTACATAGAATCTTGCACTGTTTCACTAACAGGACAAAGTCTGTCCGGAAAATGGATCAACTTTTCATTACTTTTGCACCCAAGAGAGAAGGTGCCACAGTTTCCAAACAGTCTTTATCCAAATGGTTGGCAAACAGCATTGTTTTTTGTTACCAGAAGTATGGTAAAGTCTTTCCCGGGGAGGTCAAGGGGTATTTCACCTGGAGTATGGCTGCCTCTACTGCTTGTTTCAGGAATGTCGGCCGCTAACATTTGTGCTGCAGCTACCTGGAGTTTAGTCCACACTTTCACAAAGCATTTATTTCTTCCAGGCGCAAGGCATGTTTTGGCCTAGTTGTGCTTCAGGGACTCCTGTCCTGATCTGTCTGCATTTAGCAGTTTTTTTTTGCCTCCCATGTTTCAGCTTCTTCTGATTCACACTGCTTAGGACCCAGTCCTTATGGTGATTACCTACTGCAAGAGCCCTCTCAAAGTAAGATAGTACAATTACATAAGAACTTACTGTAACAGTAGATCTTACTTCAAGAGGGCTCTTGCAGTAGGTGTTCACATATAGGACTAAGCGCCGACAACAGGACCGCGAAGAATTTGTAGCCAGCATATCTGGCATGGGACCGCCCCCACGTCAGGTGACCGGCATCATGCGGCTGTGTAAAGGGGCAGTCCCCCATGCCCGCCTTCCAGTTCTTTCCCTCCATCTGCTTGTGAAAGTTCAAACAACATGAAGTCTTGCTGTATTCTGACAATTGCAGTTTGCTCCAACCTTTGAACTGCTCCAGAGAGTATAGGGTTAAATTTCTATGCAGGGCATAGAACGTTGAGCTCGAGCTCGGTTGAAGGCTCTGTCTGCAGTACTTTGAATCCAAACTGTCAGATTCTTTACTCTGCTTCACTGAACGGTTGCTCCGGAGATTTCTCCTGATGCTCGGTTCAAAGACTCACAAGTGTCAGTTAAAGTCTCGGTTTTCCGAATTATTTTACCGCGATTCGGTTTACTTTGTCTGTGGTACAGTAAGTACTTAGAAAGTGTTTTTGGACTGTAGAAATTGTAAAGGTCCCGATCAGTTCGGCTGAACCGATCGTTTAGGTCTTTTGATTTAGTCATTTTAGTGTGTAGTTACCGGTTCTTATCGGTTTAAAAAAAAAATGTGTTTTTAGCGTTTTTTTGAAACGCCCGTAACATGGTTAGAAACCGATAAGAGAGTCTTGCCTGGCAGTTGCCAAAAAAAGGGTATGTTTGGTTAGGTTGGCCATGTCTGAGAAACCCAAGAAAAAAAATGGGCCCACTGGGTTTCGACACTGCAGTGAGTGTGGGGAGGTCTTTGCTAAGGCCGATCCCCACACCACCTGTTTACTGTCTGGGGTTTGACCACCTCGATTCAGACTGCCAAATATGTAAGAATTCCCAAGTCTACCCTGGATAAGAGATTAAGTAGACTTAGGGAGAAGGAGGCCGAGAAATCCACTAACCTGGAAGGCCAGCCCGGTTCTGTTACCACCGAACCAGAAGGATTGCCCTCTGACCAGGGCTATACTTCTTCAGGCAAGAGGAGAGCTGATACTGAGGGGTCAGTTCCTACAAAATGGAAAAGAAAGGAAAAATCTGCTGGTTCAGATCCAGAACTCCATGTCCTGACCACAGAAGAAATTGCCCAAGCGATTCGGATTGTGGAATCGCTCCGTCCGGTTCCAACGATCCGGTCCCAGTTGGTAGGGGTTCAGTCGGTTCTGGATTAGGATCAGGATTATGCCCCTGAAGATTTTTATGAACCGGATTTTGAGGAGGGAGACTGTGAACAATGTGAGGATTATGATGATGATGAGTGCTTAGAAAGTCTGGATGTGCCAATAGAACCGGACATCTCCCCAGACAGACCTTCTGGTGTTTCCCCCCCTAGGCTCTCTGAGTCCCCTTCCCACTTTCTGTTTTTCAGGAAAGTGGCAGAAACTCTCCAACTTCTTATGGAGGAGGCTGTGCAGGACCAAGAAAAGCCTGACTTCGTTGAAATGATGGATATCCCAGAGTCTAAGAGACTGTCTGTTCCCCTTCATAAGTTTTTTGGGAAGCAGACTCAAAACATTCTAAAGTCTCCTAACTCTATACCTCCTGTGGACAGAAGGATGGACAAGAGGTATACTCGGTCAGGCTCGGATATGGAGTTTCTTTACCAGAAATGCAGCCATGTTGGGATAGTGCAGGCTGCAGCTTGTGACAGGGTAGGCATTCCCTTGGCTTCACTCCCCCCAGATAAAGACTCCAGGAAGTTGGATGCCATGGCAAAGAAACAGTACATGGCATCCTCTTTGGGACTCAGGCAAGCTAATTATATGGCCTGTACAGCCAGGTACCAGAAGTCCAGATGAGACACTGTACTGGCACTGGCTAAGCAGGCTTCCCCCCTGCTGGCCAAGGAGCTGGAGGCTGCTGATGGGATTGAGGCATCCAAGGTTCAGTTTCATGCTGCTGTGGACTCCAATGATGTGTCAAGAGTCATGGTTACATCTGTGGCTCTTCGGAGAATGGCTTGGCTCAGATGTACTAGCCTTTCACTGGACACCCAGGCTAAGGCCAAGGATTTCCCTGTGGTGAGTAATTTTGGGGCGCAGACAGAGAATTACATGAAGAAAATGGACGAATGCAGGACCACTTACAGGTGTGCACAGGCCAAGGAAAGGCAGGCAACTCCTCAAAGGCAGTAAGCCAAGGGCAGGCCTTTTCACAGGCCTTTCTACCAAGCGCAGGCCTCTTCTCCCTTTTCCCAGAGGGGGTTCTTTAGAGGGAGAGGCAGAAGGGGAATGAGCAGGGCTGCATCTACCTCTCAGCCTAAGGCTCCTGCCAAGCAGACACCATGAGGTGTTAGCTCGAGTCAACTTCCCCATACCAGCAGGAGGCAGGCTGGCTTACTTTGTCCAGGACTGGAAGTCTGTTACTTCAGACAAATGGGTCCTGGAAGTGATAAGCCAGGGACTGGTCCTCAGCTTCAAAAGATTTCCAAAGCTAAGGCCCAGATCTTTTCCACCTGCAATCACCTCTGAATCCCTTGCCTTGCAAGCAGAGGTTTCATCTCTGTTGGCTCTAAGGGCCATAGAGAGGGTGCCTTACCTACACAGGGGCAAAGGTCTGTACTCCGTGGACTTCCTTACCCCAAAAAAGATGGGAGTGGTGGCCCATCCTGGATTTAAGATATCTGAACAAGCATCTGTTAAAACCAAAGTTCAAAATGGTTACTCTGGGAATAATTCTTCCCTCTCGAAGGCCAGGGGACTGGCTAGCCTCCCTGGACCTCAAGGATGCCTATTTTCACATTCCCATCAGGTACTTCCCCAGAAAGTACCTCAGGTTCGAATTGCCTTCAGGCCATTATCAGTTCGGAGCAGTGCCCTTTGGCCTAACATCAGCTCCAAGGGTGTTCACAAAGTGCCTGGCAGTAGTGGTGGCCTTTTTAAGAAGGAAGAAGATTGCAGTGTTTCCATATCTGGATGACTGGCTCATTGTGGGACAGTCCCCAGACCAAGTCAAGTCAGCCCTCCAAGTGACCCAGCAAGAGCTCACTTCCTTGGGGATCTTACTTTGAGAAACAGCTCTTGCAGCAGGTTGCACCATTAGGACTGAAGCCGGCAGGTGCCAGGACCCCATGAAAATTTTCTAGCTAGCAGTATTCAGCGGGGTCCGCCTCTGACATCAGTCCCGGCCCCGATGTCAGGCATAGTACAAAAAGAGGCGGTCCCCCAGAATCCTCAGTTCTTTTCCCACCATCGACTCGCCAGCACCGGCCTCTCGGTTTCTACCTAGCGTACGACGACTACAGAACTGTCTGGGTTTTTTTTGCCAACTGATGTCCTCTCCAACTCCATCGTTTGAGGGTCACCTTTCTAAGTGTGCCTGTGGAAAACAGATCCCTTTCAAGGATCCTCACTCTTCCTGCGTGCGTTGCCTAGGCCCAGACCATGATACCAAGGCATGCACCTTTTGCCAGGAGTTCAATAGCCGCACCAGGATCCGCCGTCAGAAGGCACTACAGGCGTATCTCCTTGAAGAGAAATTAAAAAGGATGGACCAAGAACCTTCCTCCAGGGGGGAATCTTCTTCAAAGGCCCATAAACACTGGGACAAGCACCGGGAGAAGGTGAGGTCCAGATCCCCTTGTGTCTTGGATTCCCGCAGCTCAGGCTCCAGATCGAACCATTCTCCCTCCAGGGCTCAGTCACAGCCCCCCCCCGCAGTTAAGGTCCAGACTTCAGGTGGCTCTTCTTCGCTCCAGCCGATCAAGACCTTGAGGCCCTCGGCTTCCTCCACTCCAAGGCCTCTTCGAAGTCTTCTGAGCGCCATAAATCCTCTTCTTTCACCCGACGTCGGGACACCAACTCCAGGTCAGTCTCCCAACCACCCAGAGGTCCTGATCCAGCCCCAGAAGGACCAAGGACCTGACGTCCCTGAAAAGGGAGTCGGACCCGACGTTGGCTAAACATTCAAAGTCAGCCAGGCGCACACAGGAACGGGCGTTCACCGGATCCAAAGGCGTCGGTCAGGAGACCAATGTCGGCATCGCACTCTCCGGAGTGGAAGACCGCACCCCCCCCCCCATCACTGGCGAATGCTGATCACCGGGAATTGACTGAGGAGGACACCCCACTGCCCAAAGACCAGGGGGATGACATCGAGGATGCCGGACTTCCACGGGAACCTTCCCCGAACCAGGAGACACCCAGGGACCCAACGTCCAACCCCAGCGACAGACCACCGGTGACAGGCCCATCATCGGGCATGAATATCGAAGAAGTAAAGGAGCTCTTTACTTTTTGGTGGGACACTATCTGAAAGGATGTGGTCCCTGTTAAATCTCCTCCTCTTCCTCCTACTCTTTCACCTCCTATGCCCCCTCCTCCACCTAAGGGGCCAGCAGGATGACCACCAACCCTCAAGGAACAGACTCCACCTCCTAGGGGCAGATCTAAAGACAGGAGAAGGCCTCCCTTCAGATCTCCATCAGGGTCTCTTAGCCCTAAGCGACCCAGACAGCGTTGGTATACTTCTTCGGGGGAGGACTCCAGATCTGACACCTCGGACTATTCCAGATCTCCTTCTCCACTCAGCATCTCCTCTCCTGACCCGCATAACCTCCCTAGGTCTCCGCCGGATGATCCCTCTTTCGCTGAGATTATGAGGCACATCCAGGACAACATGGGGTGGGATGTTGAAGACCTTGACCCTGAACGACAACGCCTTGCCCACTATCTTCTGCAGAAAGACCCAAAGCCTGTGGTAGTCACACCCTTGGTGGACACTTTTGCGGACGTCACCAAGGCTGCATAGAAGCGTCTGCACTCCACTCCCATGGTGCCAAAGAAGGCTGACCACCTGTACAAGGCTCCGAGAGAGAGGACCAGTACTTGGCAAAAGAACTTCTGGCAGACTCCCTGGTCATCATGGCCTCACATGACCAGTCTCAAAGACCCCAACATATGAGTACTCAGCCACTGGACCATGAATCCAAGCAGTTGGATGCCCTGGGGAGGCACACATACGCAGCTGCTACATGCGCCATCAGGTCTCTGAACTGCCTTACCCACGTGGTACAGTTTCAGAATGCCCTGTGGGAACAGGGCCAAGACCTGGTCGACAAGCTCCCCGATGGCGACCAATAAGCGGAGCTCCTTAACCTGCCTTGCACAGGGTCAGATGTGGGGACCCAAGTGCTTAGAACTGCAGCATCAGGTGTTTGTCTCCGGCGACACTCTTGGCTCTCTGTCTCTGGCTTTACCCCAGACGTACAGAAGAATATTCTAGACATCCCATACAACGGTGAGGTACTCTTTGGTGAATCCTCGGAGAAGGTCATCACCAAACTCCAGGATGCAAGGAAGGCAGTCCAATCTGTACAGGCCATGTACAGATCCAGGCCTAGTTCCTTTTGTAGGAACCAGAGCCGCTTTCGCAGCCGGCAACAAAGGCAGCAGCCACATTCTAACCAGCAGCAAAGGGGCACTTTTCAGCATAAAGCCCGGGCCAAGTCGTCCCCAGGCAGTCACCAATGTTACATGAAACCGGCCCAGCCCGCAGGGACAAATGCTGCCACAGCCTGGCTCTTTCCTGGCCCCCACCCCTCCTTTGGATCAACGGGCAAGAAAGGTCGGGGGTCACATCACTCGCTACTTATTAGGGTGGCAGTCGATCACCACTGACCGGTGGGTTCTTCAATTGGTCAAGAAAGGCCATTTCATAGAATTTCTCGACCACCCACCTACAAGACCTCCCCTGCTCTCCCGTTATGCAGGTCAGCATGCCCTGCTCATACAGCAGGAGCTGCTTCCACTTCTGGGAAAAGAAGCCATAGAACACATACCAAGGAACCAGAGGGGACTAGGATATTATTCTCACTTCTTTCTGGTTCCAAAGAAGACAGGGGACCTCAGTCCGATGCTGGACCTCAGCGACCTCAATGACTCGGTCCTGTACAAACACTCCTGCATGGTGACCCTCTCAGGTCTGATTCTCATGCTAAAGCAGGATACTTTTCTAGCATCCCTAGACATGCAGGATGCCTACTTGCATATTCCCATTGCTCAGACGCACAGGAAGTTTCTACGCTTCAAGTTTCAGGGTCGCCACTATCAGTTCGAGCTCTCCCTGGGCTGTCATCTACTCGGGTGTTCACGAAGTGCATGGCGGTCATAGCCGCATCTCTGAGGAGACAAGACCACTACGTGTTCCCCTACCTGGATGATTGGCTTCTCATGGCGCCCTCTCGGGAGGCCTTGATGTCTGCCATTCACTGCACTCAGTCTCTGTTCGAGACGTTGGGCATTATCAGTCACGAGAAGTCACGCCTGGTTCCGTCCCAGACTCTGCAATTCATAGATGCAGTTCTGGACACCATCTAAGGGAAAGCTTTCCTTCCCCCGGACAGAGCGGAACACATCAGATCCCTCATTAGGGACTTTTTGGCGAAGAAGACCGTTCCTGCCGGACTGGTCCTTTGCCTGCTCTGACACATGTCTGCGGCCATTGCTACAGTCTCGCTAGCTGTCTCCACATGCTGGTAACCCAGTGGATGTTAAGGGTCTAATGGGACCAAAAGCAAGACCATCTGCAGCATCCATTCTGGATCACGAAGGTTGTAATCCGAGACTGGCAATGGTGGCTAGATTCGAGGAATCTCTTGGCAGGAGTCCCTTTCATTGCACCATCACCAACTATGACACTCTCCACAGACGCCTCAGGGCTCGGTTGGGGAGCACACCTCGATGGTGTCTGGTCTCAGGGCCTGTGGACAGACCAAGAGTCTCATCTCCACATAAATATCCTGGAAATTAGGGCAGTTCTTTACGCCCTGCAGGCCTTCCAGTCGGAGATTCCACTGGGTACACTTCTGTTACAAACAGACAATTCTGCGGTGATGTATTACCTCAACAAACAAGGAGGCACCCATTCCTACTCGCTTTGCAGGGAGGCCATGAGAGTGTGGGATTGGGTCTTGCAACACGGCGCACACCTCATTGCCGTTCATG
Organism: Neoceratodus forsteri; assembly: GCA_016271365.2. Lineage (NCBI taxonomy): Eukaryota > Metazoa > Chordata > Ceratodontiformes > Ceratodontidae > Neoceratodus > Neoceratodus forsteri. Next base: position 1,338,627,220 of record CM057449.1, on the reverse strand, counting down.
TTCCGGGAGTGGACAACATCATTGCAGACGGCCTGAGCCGCTCTTAGGCCAGAATCCATGAATAAGAACTACTTCAGGAGGTAGCAGAGGATCTGTTTCGCAGATGGGGCTCTCCAGAACTAGACCTTTTCGTGTCCCCATCCAACGCAAAACTGCCCAATTTTTGCTCACTAGATCCAGGGCCTGGTGTTTTCTGGTGAGACGCGTTGTCCCTCTCCTGGGCAGGCAGATTACTCTATGCCTTTCCTGTTGATCCAGAGGGTTCTTCTAAAACTTTGCAGAGAGCAAACGGCACTGATACTGATTGCGCCATTTTGGCCCAGACAGATCTGGTTCCCTCTCTTGCGTCAGCTATCCCGGAAACCTCCAGTGCCATTGCCAATCAGCTTCCATTTGCTGTCTCAGGAGGCGGGCTCCTTGGTCCATCCGGACCTGTGTTCCCTGAACCTGCATGCTTGGCTCCTAGAGACATAGCCATGATGCGACATGGGGTCTTGCAAGAGGTAGCAGACATTCTCACTGCTGCCAGGAAGCTGGCTACCCATGCGACCTACGCCATGAAGTGGCGCAGATTTTGCTTATGGGTTCAAGCACACGGTTTATCGCCTTTGGACTGTCCAGAGAAGTTGGTATTGGATTACCTGCTGTCTCTTTTCCAGTCAGGCTTGGCTTATTCCTCGATTAAGGTATATCTCTGTGCCATCTCAGCCTATCACGTCCCTATATGCCAACGTACTATAGCTCAATTGGACACGACACATGCTTTCCTGAGGGGTGTCCTCCACCTCAGACCCCCGATTAAGGATCCGATTCCACCATGGGATCTGCCCTTTGTCCTGAAGCAGCTCACGCTGCCACCCTTTGAACCAGTCGCGGATTGCGAACTACGTCTTCTCTCTTGGAAGATGCTGTTTTTAGTTGCCATTACCAGCCAGAAGAATTTCTGAACTACATGCACTTATGTGCAAAGAACCTTATTTGGTTTTCCACCAAGACAGGGAATCCCTAAGGACTAATCCAAAATTTCTGCCTAAAGTAGTCTCAGCACTCACCCTTAATCAGGATATCGATTTACCAGTGTATTTCCCGAAATACTCTAATCGAGAAGAAGCCCTTCTGCACACTCTAGATGTGCATAGGTGTCTCAGATACTACCTGACCAGAACCAAACATCACTGAAAATCGGACCAGCTTTTTGTCTCCTTTGCCCACAGGATGATGGGAGCTCCTCTTTCAAAACAGTTGCTGTCCAGGTGGCTCATCCAGTGTATTACGTTCTGTTACCAGAAGCGCAACAAACCCCTACCAGGCACAGTTAAGGGTCATTCCACCAGAGGGGTGGCAACCTCTTTTGCAGCTCTAAAGACCGTATCCACCTCAGCTATTTGTGCTGCAGCTACTTGGAGCGCCGTCAACACTTTCATCAAGAATTACAGCCTGGATATCGCATTGAGGCGAAGAGCAGGTTTTGGTCTAGCAGTCCTTCAGGGATTTCTGTCCTAGGATCGATATAATTCGAGAATCTCTACCTTCCCTCCTCCTGATGGTGTGTGATTTCCAGGATTGCTTGGGAATCGGCCCTAATAGTGTAACCTGCTGCAAGAGCTGTTTCTCGAAGTAAGGTAGTACAGTTACGTAAGAACTTACCGTAACAGATCTTCAAGAACAGCTCTTGCAGCAGGTACCTTCCCTCCCACCGCCCCCGCTGGTGGTAGATTCTGGTTTCAATATCCTTCTCCTAGGACAAGGCATTCACAGCCTCTTTTTCTGTTTGCCATATGATGGCAGATCCTCAGTCTCCTTTTCTGATGTCATCCAGGCCGTGAGTCTCTGGCGGGAGAAATGGGGATTCTGGGGACTGCTTCCTTTGTACCACGCCTGAAGTCGGGGCGGGTCGATGCGAGGTGGTCCCGCTGAAAGCTGCTAGCTAGAAAATTTCTGTGGGGTCCTGGCGCCTGCCGGCTTCAGTCCTAATGGTGTAACCTGCTGCAAGAGCTGTTCTCGAAGATCTACTGTTGTGGTAAGTTCTTACGTAACTGTACTTTTCTTTTCAACCTTTCCAAGTCAGTTCTCAAACCTGTACAGCTTCTCACTTTTATAGGAGCACAGCTGGATACAGTCAAGGCAAGAGCTTTTCTTCCCATGCAGAGGATTACAGCCATTTCAGAGTTGGCTTCCTTTTTCCACCTTCGGGTTTCTCGACCAGCAAGGCATTTCCTTCAGCTTCTGGGTCGCATGGCAGCTTCTACAGCAGTGGTCCAAGGAGCTAGGTTTCAAATGAGAGACATTCAGTTCCATCTAAGGTCCTTCTGGTCCCAAAAGATGGATTCTCTTACCAAACTAGTTCCAGTGACTCAGACTCTGATCCAGGCACTTCAGTGGTGGCAGGATCAGGACAATCTCAGGCAAGTGGTTCCTTTCGTCAGTCAGTCCCACTCTGTGGTCCTTACCACAGATGATTCTCTGTTGGGGTGGGGAGCCCATCTGGAGGCTCTCACAGCCCAGGGACAGTGGTCCCATCAAGAGTCCCTCCTCCATATCAGTCTTTTGGAGCTCAGGGCAGTGTTTCTGGCTCTACAAGCCTTCTCTCAGTCAGTGCAGAACAACGTGGTACAGGTCAGGACAGACAACACCACCACAGTGTGGTACATCAACAAGCAGGGAGGCACTTGGTCCACGGCCTTGAGCACGGAAGCCATGAAACTATGGTCTCTGGCTTACTCTCTGCAGAAATCCTTAGTTGCAGTCCACCTTCCAGGAAAGGACAATGTGATAGCAGATGCACTGAGCAGAATCTCCCAGGGCCATCACGAATGGTCTCTGGAGCCCCTGGTGCTAGAAGTGATTTATTCCAGCTAGGGCAACCCAAAGATAGATATCTTTGCAGCCCCGGACAATCACTAACTTCCTTTTTGTTGCAGACATCCAGTACTGGGCTCAGTCCCTCTGGATGCTCTGGTTCTGAACCGGGAAGGGAAATTCCTCTATGCCTTCCCTCCTTTTCCTCTGTTCAAAGTTCTGGTCAAAATTAGGTCACAATCCTGCAAACTAATTATGATTGCTCCAGACTGGGCCAGGCAGCCATGGTATCCCCTGCTGCTGTCCTTAGCAGTCCATCTTCCCCTGTCTCCCCAGGAAGTGCAATCTGTTAATCTCATCTCAGGGGAGGATTTGGTACCCCAGTCTTCGGTCCCTCAATCTCAAGGCATGGCTCTTGAAAAGTTAGAATATGCAGATTTGCATCTGTCCCAAGGGGTTCTGGACATTCTTAAAGCCTCTCGAAAGCCTGCCACCAGAAAAACTTATAATTCCGAATGGAAAAGATTCAGCATTTGGTGTTCCAAGAAGCATATATCCCCAGACACTGCTGAATTGTCTGCAGTTCTGGATTATATGGTTCATCTTAATAGTCTAGGCCTCAGATCAGCTACTCTCAAGGTACATTTGTCAGCTGTTTCTGCTTTTCTGTCAGTGGGAAAGCCTTCCTCTCTGTCATCTCATCCTGTATTCTGTAAATTTTTCAAAGGATTGCTTCATACCAATCCTCCTTTTAGGGATCCTGCTCCTGCCATGGATTTGAATGTCTGCATTGCTCAGCTTATGCAACCTCCTTTTGCGCCTATGTCCCCAGCAGAGCTCAAGTACTTGACTTGGAAAACTGTGTTTTAGGTTGCTGTTACCTCTGCCAGGCCGTATCAGTGAATTGCAAACCCTGGGTTGAACGGAACTTCATCTCATTCCATAGGAACAAGGTGGTCCTTAGAACAAATAGGAGGTTCCTACCCAAAGTGGTTTCTGATTTCGCTTGAACAGTCCATGTCTCTTCCTGTGTTCTTCACTGATCATGCTTCCTCAGGAAGCAAAGGTTACATAGTTTAGATGTTAAAGAGCCCTTAGTTACTACTTAGAGCGTACAAAGGGTGCAGGTTTGACACCCTCAGTTATTCCTCACTTATAGGAAGTAGGTAAGGTACACCTGCCACCAGAGAACTGTTGTCAGGTGGATTCTGTCCTGTATCCAATTCTGTTATGAGAAACTGGAAAAATTCCCTCCTCAGGCCTGAGGGCTCATTCCATTAGAGGTACAGCTACATCTCTGGCTGCAGCCAGGGATATTCCATTATTAGAAATTTGCCAAGCAACCACCTGGAAAACAGTTCATACCTTCACCAAGCATTACTCCCTGGATATCCAGGCTCTGAGTGATGCTAGATTTGGCGCAGCAGTGCTTCAGAGCCTATTCCCAAAGTAGGTTCTGTCCCTCCTCCTTGGAAGTACTGCTTGGTAGTCTGCAACTGTCAGAATACAGCAAGACTTCATGTTGTTTGAAGGAAAAATTACTCACCTTAGTAACTGTGTTTCTTCTAATGGAGTCTTGCTGTATTCTGACCTCCCTCCTTGCCTCCCCTCTCAGAACCTGTTTTTGGGAAGTGGGTGGGCAGGTGCAGTGTTGCACCCCAGGGGTGTCTTCAGCACACTTCCTGTTGGGTGCTTTAGTTTGGTTATTAAGAATTTGTTACGCTTTATTACCTGGTTTTTGGGTTTCCTGACTTGAGTCTTCCTTTGGGAACCTAGATCGTTAGTTGTCAGTTGGCTAGTAGAAATTTTACAATTTCCACATTCTGATAGGTCAGTGAGTTTTTAGCTCGTAAGAATCTGACGGTTTGGATTCAAAGTACTGCAGACAGAATCTTCAACTGAGCTTGAGCTCAGCGTTCTATGCCCTGCATAGAAATTTAACCCTGTACTCTCCAGGGCAGTTCAAAGGCTGGAGCTAACTGCAATTGTCAGAATACAGCAAGACTCCATTAGAAGAAACACATTTACTAAGGTGAGTAATTTATTCTTCCTCGCGGTAGAACAGCATTTGTCAGTCTTCAGGTTTTCGAACTTTTCAACTTAATTTCTCTATTTTTTTGACTTTTTCAAAATAATTGTTGTGTATGTTGTCTCCGACGCCCTCCGAATCACATCTAAAAATAAGTGCGACTCGTGTGATTCCCAACTTTCACACAAGAATGGCCCTCCTTGTGTCTCTTCTGTCTAGGCCCAGACCACCCATGGAGAAGTGCAGCAGTCCTTTGAAGCCCATATCTTTAAGAAGAAAATGGCCTCCATGGAAAAGAGTTAAAAAGCTTAGGCAGGCATCTACTCCCCCCGAAGGTCACAAGAAAAAGCGTGACAAGGAGAAGCACCAGGAGCGGGAATCTGCTTCCACAGCAGCTGTGACTTCAGCTGAAGTCGCAGCCCTCAAGGTAACATCCCCTCCAGTGGATCGCTCCGCAACGGCCGTCTTGGTGGTTACCAAGAAGGCGTCACTCCATCTGGCTCACGCTCTGGCCCTTCGGGAGCCTCCAGGGCAGAGGAGGCCTCCACTACTGTTAAGGCCGCTCCTCCCTCACGCCTTCCAGGCAGAGCAGGTCCGGTAAGTCTGACGTCGGCCCCACCAACGCGCGCCCAGACAAGGCTGTTATGCTGCTTACCCCTTTGGGTGAGCGCCCAGTCAAAACACTTTAGAACAAGGTCACCTCTCCTTCACGACTTTCTTCGGTTAGGGAGTTTGATAAGTCAGATGCTGGTTCCTCTGACATCTGCCTGGATTCTGCCAATAAGTCTGATGTTGGCTCCACCAACAACCGCCCTGCCAAGAAGCCTGCGCCAGACCCCATCGAACAGTCTGACGCCCCAGGCTCTCCGCAGCGTCTCACTATGTTGCCCACTGAGGGTCCCCTCGACTGACCGGCCCGACATCAGCTGGGCAGTTTCCACCATCTGGCCTGCCAGCGAGAACCTCTGCCAGGTCCCTCTGCTCCGTCAGAACTCCTTGCACCCAGGTACCAGACACGCAAAGCCCAGTCCCTCAGTACCTGACACCTCAACACCAGAAGCCGTCTGGTTACAGATATCCTCAGTGTCCCTATTCCCCACCTCCACGGCGCACTCCTCAGCTCGCTCAGAGTTGAAGAGACCTTGACCTCCTGGTGAGCTGTGAGGCAAAGGCTCAGCTCAAGGAGGTTGAAGTTGTCTCTGACCTGATACGGATCCCCAACATCAGAGAAGGGAGACTCCCTCCGGTGCCCGAGGCAGCAAAGATACGCACCCCAGGGAACTCCCCAGAGGGGTCATCACTCCTAGGGAGGAGTCTTCTTCCTCTTCATTTTCTTCGGTCATGGACTTGGAGTCCGGCCATTCTGATGCAGAAGACAAGCCCCATACTCCAGAACGCCCTAGGCCGAGGGATCCTCTGAAGTTTCCTCCGGAGGACCCTTCCTTTCTGGAATTACTTAGCAAAATCCAGGAAGTTCATCAGTGGAGCCAGATCCACAGTGTAAAAAACTTGCTCAGCTGGATCTGCCCGAGACCACTCCTACACTGACCCCACCCTGGATAGAGCCTCACGCAGATCTTGTCTCCACCATTTTGAAACAACCATCTGTGTTAGCCCCCATTCCGAGGAAGGCAGACAAGCCATACCAGGCTCCGGAGGGTGTAGACTTTCTTAGCTTTCACCTCAAGGCAGATTCGGTCATCATCAGCGCCGCTCCACCAATTCCAAACACTTCAGCTCGTCTCCGCCTGATAAGGAATCCCGGCTTCTGGACCAGTACGGGAAGATCTATTCCTCTTCTACCCATGGCATCAGGGCCCTTAACTATGTGGCACATATGGGGGCTTTCCAGAAGACCATCCTTAGCCAGGTGGAGGCTAAATTGGACTCCCTTCCTGAGTCACAGACTAAGCAGGAAGTGGAGGACCTCGTCCATACGGCTCATGTTCGGCTTGACTGCACATACTACGTGCCACTTATGATGCGGTGGATGCAACTGGAAGGAGCTCAACTTTTGCCGTATATCTATGGCGTCATGCCTGGCTCAGTGTGTCAGATTTGGTTCCTGAAGTACAATCTGCTATACAGGATGCTCTCTTCAGGGGTTCAGTGCTGTTCAGGGGTGATGTCAAGGACATCATTACCAAACAGCAGGAGAAGAGTACTGCACTCAAGTCTGTCCAGACTATGTTCAGGCCCCCTCAAGGGCAGCAGTGTCCTTTTCATCACCAAAACCTACAAAGACAAAAGCCACAGGGCAAACATGCAAATGTACGTTAGGCCCCTCCAGCAACCAAGACTCCCCCCAGCAAAAAAACCTCCAGAGAAGACTGGAGATCTGAGGTCCATCCTAGACCTCAGCTCCCTGAACATGTTCATGGAGTACAAACACTTCAGAATGCTCTCTTTACAGAGCCTTTTGCCACTACTTCAGCTGGGGCAGTGGCTATGCGCTTTGGACATGCAGGATGCTTACCTGCATATCCCCATATGCCCTTCCCACTGCAAATTCCTTCGGTTTTGTTTTCAGGGGGACCACTACCAATTCAAGGCCCTCTCATTTGGTCTTTCCTCGCCCCCCCCGAGTGTTTACCAAATGCCTGTCTGTGTAGCAGCCCACATGCGTACCCAGGGAGTTCAGGTATTCCCATACCTGGACAATTGGCTCCTGGGGGCCTCGTCTGGGGGGGGAACTCCTGCACTCCCTTTCCCTTACCGTGCAGGTTTTTAACAGCCTGGGTATCACCATCAATCAGACCAAGTCCCACTTGGTTCCATGCCAACGCCTCCAATTTATAGGGGTGATTCTGGACACGACCACTGGCAAAGCCTTCTTGCCTCCGGACAGGGTAGACCCCCTTCAGAATTAGGCTCGTCTTCTGTCTGGTCACAGAAGAGTCTGAGCCATGTCAGTCCTCCACCTCCTCGGGCTAATAGTGGCTGCCATTCCGACAGTCCTGTTCATTCAGCTGCATATGAGGATCTCTCAGTGGACACTTAAATCTCAATGGGACCAAACCATGGACGATCTAGACCAAGAAGTACTAGTATCAGATCCCATGATCAGGGACTTGCAGCGGTGGATGGTTCAAGAGAACCTGTGCCTGGGAGTTCATTTCTGCATCGATTCACCCTCCCAGATGTTGACGATGGCCGAGTCAGGAGAAGGCTGGGGTCTCTCAGGACTCTGGGCAGCTGGTCCATGTTTGAACAAAATCTGCACATAAATGTGCTCGAACTGAGAGCAGTTCTTTATGCCCTTCAGGCTCTTCTCACCTTCATCCTCCCTGGTCATCTTCTCATACAGTTTGACAACATGCATGTAGTCTGGTACCTCAACAAGCAGGGAGGAACATGTTTCTACCCTCTGTGCCGGGAAGCGATGAGAGTCTGGCATTGGGCAGCCCAACACCACCTTCACTTGACCACAGTTCACGTTCCGGGAGTGGAAAACACACTGGCAGACCAACTCAGTTGGTCCTCAGCCAGGTCCCATGAATGGAAGCTGGATCAAGAAGTTGTAAACAGCATCTTTCAGCGATGGGGAACACCTCAGATAGACCTCTTCACCTCTCCCCAAAACGCAAAACTTCCTGCCTTTAGTTCGCTCGCTCCAGGGCAAGATATTTTTTGGCAGGAGACTCTGTCTCTCGCTTGGAGGGACAGATTCATTTATGCCTTCCCTCCCATTTCCTTAATCCCGAGGGTCCTGAACAAACTTGGATCAGAGGGAGCTCAAATTATTCTCATTGCTCCCTTCTGGCCCAGGCAAGTTTGGTGTTCTCTTCTGCAACAGTTTTCAGAGGAACCTCCACTTCCTCTGTCGCAGCAATTGTTGACCCAGGATCAAGTGACCCTTGTTCATCCCGGTCTCAAATCCCTTCATCTCTATGTGTGGCTCCTAAAGACATAGCTAAAGCCTGCTTTGGAGTCTCTCCTCTAGTAGCGGACATTTTGGTGGAGCCCAGGAAGCCTTCTTCTACAAGGTCCACCTACACCATGAAGTGGAAACAATTTTCTATTTAAGCAAACTCGAAAGACTTCGAGCCTTTCTCATGCCCAGTCAATAAAGTCATGGACTACATGCGTCACCTCTTTGATCTGGGTCTCAGCCATTCCTCGTTCAAAGTCCACATGGCAGCTATCTCAGCCTACCACATTCCCTTTGGAGGCAGGACTTTTGCTCAGTTGGAAGTCTGTAAGGACTTTCCTCAGAGGGGTTCTCCATTTGAGCCCCCCAATCCACACTTCTGCCCCCTCCTTGGGATTTGAATTTTATCCTGGAGAAACTTACTCTGCCTCCCTTCAAGCCAGCAGCTACAGCTGATTTGAAGTTCCTTTCTTGGAAGACACACTTCCTCGTGGCCACTACTTCTGCTCGGCGCATTTCTTAGCTTCAGGCCTTGATTTGTAAAATCCCGTACTTTATTTTCCACAAGGAATGTGTGGCACTACACACCAACCCTAAGTCTCTCCCTTAGGTAGTGGCTGAATCTACGCTGAATCAATCCAAGGAGCTACCCGCTTTCTTTACCCAACATTCCAATCAAGAGGACTATCTCTTGTATACTTTGGATGTACACAGAATCCTGAGATACTACACCACTCGGATGGGCTAAGGATCTCAGGAAGTCTGATCAGCTTTTTGTCTCTTTTGCTCACAAAAGAGAAGGCAATGCTGTTTCTAAGCAATACCTATCAAGATAGTTGGCACATTGTATCACATTCCGTTATGACAAGTACAAGAAGACCCTTCCGGGTCTAGTCAGAGATCACTCCACCAGAGGAGTAGCTGCCTCTGTGGCTTGTTTCAAAAATGCGTCAGCGGCAGACACCTGTGCAGCCACAACTTGGACTTCTGTCCATACCTTCATGAAACACTACAGTGTGGACATCGCCTCTCACCGTAGAGCAGGTTTCGGGTTGCTGTCATACAAGGTCTCCTTTCATGAGACCCGTTCAGCCCTGAGGTTCCATGCTATGGATAACAATCCTCCCGAGTACTTTTCCTTGTTCCAGACTGCTTGGGACTCAGTCCTATATGTGAATACTTACTGCAAGAGCCCTCTCGATGTAAGATAGTACAGTTACGTACAAACTTACCGTAACAGTAGATCTTTGAGAGAGGCTCTTGCAGTAGATATTGCCTTTCCGCCCTCCGTCCCCTAAGTTTTCTTTGCTTTATTTCCATTGGGGGAAATATCCTCTTCTCTCTCGTCTTGCCTCTTTTGGACTTTGGCAGGAAAGAACTGGAAGGTGGGCATGGGGAACTGCCCCTTTATACCGACGTCGCATGATGGCGGTAACCTGACGTGATGGCAGTCCCCCACCAGAAACTGCTGGCTAGAAATTTTTCCGTGGGGTCCTGACACCTGGTGGCTTAGTCCTATATGTGAATACCTACTGCAAGAGCCTCTCTCAAAGATCTACTGTTACAGTAAGTTCTTACGTAACTGTGCTATCTTCAAGAGAGGCTCTTGCGGTTTGTAACTTTTTTCCCTCCATCCCCCAATTTTATGTTTCTTGCTCTTTCTTTATGAGCTCATTCAGGCCTCCAGGAGCTTCTTTTTCTTTTTTTTTTTTTTTTTTTTTACTGTCTCTCCTCCTTAGAGGTCTCCTTCGGGAGAACTGGAAGGTGAGCATGGGAACCGCCCACTATATAGGGTCACACTGGCATCTGTCACATGACCGGTGGGCGGTCCCCCGTCAGACACTGCTGGCTAAAGTTTTCTGTGTGGTCCTGACACCAGGGGCCGCAGTCCTCAAGGTGATTGCCTACTGCAAGAGCCTCTCTCGAAGATCTACTGTTATGGTAAGTTCTTACATAACTGTACTTTCCGCAGGCAGAAAGGAACACAGGATTCTACTCCCATTACTTCCTGGTTCCAAAGAAAATAGGGCGGAATGCTCCTAGTTTTCGACCTAAGGAAGTTGAATAAATATCTGTTCAAGGAGAAGTTCAAGATGATCTCTCTGGGAACATTACTTGCGCTGATTTATCAGTATGACTGGTTGGCATCCCTGAATATGCGCAACACCTACCATTACGTTCCAGTGCAACCAACCCACCACAAGTACCTCCGTTTTGTGGCTCTGGGTCAGCACTACCAGTTCAGAGTCCTGCCCTTTGAGCTCTCCTCAGCACCACAAGTCTTTACAAAGTGCTTCATAGTACTCGTGGTGCATCTCTGAAAACTCAGCATTCGAGTGTACCCATACCTGGATGATTGGCTCTTGGTGAGCCCATCCAGACAGGACACACAGGAAGCAATCTCCACACCTTCCAAGTTCCTCACCTCCATGGGGGTGCTTCTCAACCTGAAAAAAACACAGCTTCAGCCCTCCCAGCAGCTTCTCTTCATAGGAGCCCTCCTGGACACTTCCAGGGTGAGGGCTTTCCTTCCAGAGGACAGGAGGAACGACATTCTCCAGATGGCTTGCTACTTCAAGGAGAACAGCCTGGTTCGAGCTCTCTCGATGCAGCGGATATTGGGTCTTATGGCATCATCTGTCTTCATGGTGCCTCTAGCCTGCCCACACACGAGAACCTCACAGTGGATGCTCAGCACACAGTGGTCACTGACCACGCACCTGCAGTCCTTCCACATAAAGGTGACAGAGCCTCCGACAAGGTCACTTGCATGGTGGACTCAGGAAGACAGGCTTCTTCAAGATCTACCCTTTGCCACACAGAAATCTCAGATCACATCACCACAGATGCATCTCTGATCAGTTGGGGGGCTCACTGTCAGGACCTCCACACTACAGGAGTGTGGAGCCAGAAGGAGCCTCATCTACATATAGATGTCTTGGAGATGAGAGGAATCCTATACGTGGTCCAAGCTCTGGAGGGACGTCCTCTGTCACAAGGTAATTCTTCGGACGAACAAAAAGGCAGTGACGTATTATATCAACAAGCAGGGTGGAGCACATTCATAACCTCTATGCCGGGAGGCCACGAGAGTATGGGACTGGTGCCTCGAATAAAACGCCTTCATTCAGGCAGTCTACCTGCCATGAATTCAGAACCATCTAGCAGATCGCCTCAACAGAACAGAGGCGGGTCCACATGAATTGGTGCTCGCTCCAGACGTCGTGCAATTGCTGTTAGAGTGGGGCACTCAGGACCTGGACCTTTGTGTGTCCCCAGTCAACACAAAACTGCCTCTGTTTTGCTCCAGAAATACAGAACGTGGCATTTTCTGTTAGGATGTTTCAGATTGCGGTGGACAAGACGCTTTCTGTATACATTTCCTCCTCTCTCATTAATTCAGAGGGTGCTGCTCAAACTGGAGTCACAGGGAGGCAGTATGATTCTCATCTCCCCTTTCTGGCTTTATCAGATATATGGTTTCCATTGATCAACAAGTTGTCGGAAGTCACTCCAAAGCAGCTTCATCTATGAACGGACCTCCTGGCACAAGGATCCGTGGTCCATCCCAACCTGCATTCCCTCCGTCTCCATGCCTGGCTCCTGAGCAGATAGAGGTGGGTAGGTTTAAGGTCTCTCCTAGAATTTCAGAAATCCTCTTGGCAGCACGTAAGCCCTACACTAGGAAAACTTGCATGGCACAGTGGAAATGCTTTCCCATTTGGTGCGTAAAGTCCACCCAGGACCCATTTGGTTGCCCACCAAATAAAGTGTTGGAGTACCTCTTAGACCATTCAAATGCAGGACTGCAATACTCGACAGTGAAGATATACCTCTGCATGATTTCCGACTACCGGCTACCATGAACCAGTGCAGAATATGTTGCTGGCTCAGTTACCACTAGTCAAGAGGTTCCTCGAAGCCATCCTACATACTAGGCCCCGAGTCAGAAAACCGGTGGCCGCATGGGATATCAACCTCATGCTAGATGTGCTCACCCGTAAGCTCTTTGAGCCTGTAGCCACCGGCGACTTGAAGTTTCTGACCTGGAAGGTTGCCTTCCTGATGGCCATTACCTCCACTCGCAGAGTCTCTGAAAAACATGCATTGGTCACAGACCCCCCCACACACACACACTGTATTTCACAAGGACAAGGTGGTTCTTGGGTCTTGACCCAAATTCCTACCCAAAGTGGTCTCAGAATTTCACCTTAAACAGCAATTGGTCCTTCCAACCCATTTTGCCAACTTCCAGAAATAAGGTGAACACTTCCTTCACTCCCTGGAGGTCAAAAAGGTTTTGCAATTTTTTTTTTTTTTTTTTACTTTTTCTTGCCCCTATCCAACGAGGCATCTCTCGGGATCCTTCTTGAGGCCGACAGCTCCTGACCACCCATTTGAACCGCAACCCTCCAACAACTATATCAGAATCAGAACTCTCGTCCCCGCCACAAGAATCCCCAGAGGGTAGAGTCTGGGGAAGCAGCTGGCATTGGGTGTGAGGGCCTTGGCCTCAGGAGTTCACCGTCGCCTGACCCGGTGGCAGGTCCCCCCCCTTGTTACACCCTCGATTTCCCCCCCCTCAAGAGCTCATTCATGCAGTGGCATCCAGGGTGCTTACTGCAGCTCTTGTCCCCCGCTACGTGTTGCCCAGGTGTGCACAGTGCCTCCGGTTACCACCGGGGGCCACTGCAGTGCCGGGCAAAGCCTGGATCCCACTCAAGAGAGAGGGGAGCTGTCCTCCAGATGCTCAATCCTCTCTCCTCTCGGCAGCCCAGGCTTGTTCCCGAACCTGGGTCACCGGCGTGAAGCAAGGTGTAGCATCCAGCGCCTCAACCCTCAGCGCCACCGGGCCGGGTTCTGCGATTCTATATCGACCGAGTGAAAGACATTAACATATCCAAGCAGCTCTTTCTAGCATCCAGCTGGGTCAGCCTGTTGTCATCCGATGCACTTCTGCGTGGTTAGTGGCATGCCTTTGCCTTTGTTACTGGATGGCACAGGTCAAACTGGAAGGACGGGTTTATGCACACTCTACCAGAGTGGTCATGGCTTCCGTGGCAGAGATTTGTAAAGTGCCCATTACAGATATTTGCAAGGTGGCTACTTGGAGCTCAGTGCACACCTTTGTGAAGCACTGTGCTCGCTGGCCATGCAAGACAGCACACTTCCTTCAGCAGGACAATCCAGGAGACTTTTCATCCAGGAACATATGGAAATTACATACCTACCATAATTCTTGATCTTCTTGGATGGAGCCTCCACCACTCATTTCAGATGCCAGCCCACCATCCCCCACGCTCACTCACTCACTCACTCTATTTCTGGTCTTCACTCCCTCATTGGCTTGGGCTGTGAAGACATTGTTAGGCTGACCCTTCTTACAGGGGTCATACAGACTATCATGTCCAGATTAGGTTAGTTTATGCTGCACTTCCTCAGTCAAAAAGGAATTGAGGTGGTTGGCGGGCCAACGTTGAGATAACCTATATGGGCATAATCCAGCCTCGCAGTGCCATGCATGTGTGGTCCTACCTTGGTGCCGGCCCTCCTGAAGATTTTTGTCTCCTGCTGAGTCCTAGCACCTCCGGCGTAGTCCCGTTAGTGTGAATGAGTGGTGGAGACTCCGTCCAAGAAGATCAAGAATTACAGGAGGTACTTAATTTTCATTTCTTGTGGAAATTGCTGATAATGGGACAGGATATTTTGAAATGGTATCTGAGCTGGAGACTGAGGTGTGTCTGCATGGGGGGGGACCAGATCTTCCTGGACATAAAGCCTCCACCACTCATTCACACTAATGGGACTAGCCAGCGGCACTAGGACCAAATGGGAGCCAAACATCTTCAGGAGGGCCGGCACTAGGGTAGGACCGTGCATGAGCGGCGCCGTGAGACCAGCTTATTTGTATAGGCTACCTCGGCATCGGCCCTTTAACGGCCTCAGATCTTACTTCGAGAAGCAGCTCTTGCAGCAGGTTACACCATTAGGACTGAAGCCGACAGGCGCCAGGACCCCACAGAAAAATTCTAGCTAGCAGTATCCACCAGGGGACCGCCTCCAACGTCGGCCCCTCCCTGACATCTAGCATCACATAAAAGGGAGCTGTCCCCAAGCATCCACAGTTCTCCCGACAGAGACTCCCGGAAGAAAGGTGATATATGAAGGGGAGACCGAGTATCCGCTTCCAAAGGAAGGTTCGTAACAGGCGTCGAAAGACCAAGTAGCCTAGAAATCAGGTCAGAAGACTCAACCTCCAGAGGGGAAGGTGGGAGGGAAACTACCTGCTACAAGAGCTGTTCTCGAAGATCTACTGTTATGGTAAGTTCTTACGTAACTGTACTATCTGACTTTGAGAAACCGCTCTTGTCCCCCAGCATCCCCAGTTCTTTTCCCGCCGTCGACTCGCCAGTATCAGCCTCACAGACGCCTGCACTGTAAATACAACCCGTGAAATCTTTTTCTTCAAAAAACTTCAATCCGTGTCTGCTTCTCCTACCCCTTTTCTCGAAGATCATCCCTCCAAGTATGCCTGCGGCAAACAGATTCCTTTTGCTGACCATCATTCGGCCTGTGTCAGGTGCCTGGATCCAGAGCACGACACCCAGGCCTGCTCCATTTGCCAGCAATTTAATAGCAGGACCCGAATCCGCTGCCAAAAGGCTCTTCAGGGATTCATCCTCAAGAAGAAATTGAAAAAGATGAAATTACCTCCCTCCAAAGGGAAATCTTCCCGTAAGTCTGGGAAACATCGGGACTCGGACAGGGCGAGATCCTCGAGGAGGGCCGCTGAGTCCAGGGCCAGCTCCAGCTCTACCTGGTCCAACTATTCTCCTTCCCGGGCTCACTTCCAACCTCCCCAGTGAAGGTAAGGTCTTCAGGGGGCTCTTCTGTCTCCTTGTACCCACTCAAGACCTCCAGGACGCTGGTCACTGCCAAGCCCGATTCCTCGGATAAACACAAACAGTCTTCCTCTAAATCGGGGAGTACATCTGACCAACCCTGGCACTCCGATGTCAGGTCTGTCTCCCAACCTCTGAATGCTTCTGAACGGAAGACCGCTGAACTGACATCCCTGAAGCAGACGATGAAGTCCAAGAAGGTGTCCGATCCAGTGCCCACAAAACGGACTACGACGACAGTGATACCGGAGCCGGTGGACACTGGACGTCAGAGGTCTTCAGGCAAACAGGCTACCATGCCACCAGATGACCAGACGGGTAACACGGAAGATGCTGGCCTACCCAGGGAACCGTCGCCGGACATGGTGGATCTTACTTCGGGAAACAGCTCTTGCAGCAGGTTACACCATTAGGACTGAAGCCAGCAGGCACCAGGACCCCACAGAAATTTTCTAGCTAGCAGTATTCAGCAGGGACCGCCTCCGACATCGGTCCCGTCCCCGACGTCAAGCATAGTACATAAGGAGGCAGTCCCCCAGAATCCCCAGTTCTTTTCCTGTCATCGACTCGCCAGCATCAGCCTCTCAGTCTCTATCTAGTGCACAACGACTTAGAACTTCAAGAGTTTCTTCAAGCCTAATGTCCTCTCCAACTCCTTCACTTGAGGGACACCTTGCAAAGTGTGCTAGCAGAAAACAGACCCCTTTCAAGGATCCTCATTCCTCCTATGTGCGTGTTGCTTAGGCCCAGACCTCAACACCAAGGCCTGCACCTTTTGTCAAGGGTTCAACAGCCGCACCAGGATCCACCATCAGAAGGCACTTCAGGCTTTTCTGCTGGAAGAAAAACTTAGCAGGATAGACAAAGAACATTCCTCCAGGGATGATTCTTTTTCCAAGGCAACACCGGGAGAAAGCAAGGTCCAGATCCCCGAACCGGGCTTCAGACTCCCGTAGCTCAGACTCCACCAGATCTGACCGCTCTCCCTCCAGGGCTTGTTCATAGCCTCCTCTGGTCAAAGTCTGGACTTCAGGCGGTTCTTCGACTCTTCAGCCTATCAAGACTTCTAGGCCCTCTGCTTCCTCCACTCCCTCTCGGGCCTCTTCCAAGTCTTCCGAATGCTACAAGTCTTCCTCATCGACCTGACGTCGGGACCCTGATTCCAGATCAGTCTCCCAGCCTCCCAGAGGTCCAGACCTACCACCAAGGAAGACAAAAGACCTGACGTCCCTGAAGCGGATGATGGACCCGACATCAGCCAAGCATCCGAAGTCGGCCAGGCATTCACTGGAGCCACGGACACCAGCCAGGCACCAGACGCTGGCTGGGCATTCACCGGACCCGAAGGCGTTGGCCAAGTGACTGATGTCGGCCTCACATTCACCAGAGCTGAAGACCGCCCCCCCAGTCACCAGTGGACACTGGTCACAGGGATTCCATGGAGGAGGACATGACACTGCCCGAAGACCAGGCAGGCGACACAGGGGATGCCGGACTTCCGAGGGAACCTTCGCCCACCTCGATGACAGATCACCGGCACCGGCGCCGAAAGGATGTAGTCCCTGTGAAACCTCCTCCTCCTACTCCTTCACCTCCTATGCCCCCTCCTCCACCAAAGGGGCCAGCAGGATGACCACCAACCCCTAAGGAGCAGACTCCACCTCCTAGGGGTAGATCCAAGGACCGGAGAAGGCCTCCCTCAAGATCTCCATCAGGGTCTCCCAGCCCCAAGCATCCCAGATGTCGTCTGTACACTCCGTCAGGGGAGGACTCCAGATCGGATACCTCGGAATATTCCAGATCTCCTTCTCTACTCAGCATTCCATCACCTGACCCACATGACCTACCCAAGTCTCTGTTGATCCTTCTTTCTCCAAGATCATGAGGCACATCCAGGACAACATGGGATGGGATGCTGAAGACCTTGACCCCAAAAGACCGCGCCTTGCCCGTTATCTTCAGCAGAAAGATCGAAAGCCTGTGGTAGTGCCATCCTTGTTGGACACCTTCACGGACGTCACCAAGGCTGCGTGGAAGCATCCGCACTCCACTCCCGCTGGGCCGAAGAAAGCTGACTGCCTGTACAAGGCCCAGAAAGAGGACCAATACTTGGCTCAACAACCTCTAGCAGACTCCCTGGTCATAAAGGCCTCTCATGACTGGTCCCAAAGACCGCAGCACATGAGCACACAGCCACCGGACCAGGACTCCAAACAGTTGGATGCCCTGGGGAGGTGCGTGTTTACGACTGCTACATGCTCCATCAGGTCCCTGAACTACTCATCTCACATGGTACAGTTTCAGAATGCAATGTGGGAACAGGGCCAGGACCTGGTCGATAAACTTCCGGATGGCGAGCAGAAGGCGGAGCTTCTAAACCTTCTCCGCACAGGGTCTGATGTGGGTACCCAAGTGCTACGAGCCACATACGATTCTGCGGACTCGTCTGCCAGAGCTGCAGCTTCAGGCATCTGTCTCCGGAGACACTCTTGGCTCCATGTCTCCGGTTTTACCCCGGACATACAGAAGAACATTCTTGATGTCCCTTACAACGGTGAAGTACTTTTTGGTGAACCCTCAGAGGAGGTTATCACCAAACTCCAGGACGCTGGGAAGGCAGTCAGGTCTGTACAGGCCATGTACAGATCCAGGCCTGGTTACTTTCGTAGGAACCAGAGTCGTTTTCACGGCCGACAAAGGCAGCAGCCACGTTCCGGCCAGCAATAAAGGAGCACTTTTCAATGTAAAGCCCAGGCTAAGTCGTCCCCAGGCAGAAGCCAGTGCTACACTAAACCGCCCAGCCTGCAGGTACCAGTGCTGCCACAGCATGACTTCTTCCCAGCCCCTGCCCCTCCTCTGGATCAACGGGCACAAAAGGTTGGGGGCGCATCGCTTACCACTTTTTAGGGTGGCAGTCGATTACCGCCGATCGATGGGTTCTCCATTTGGTCAAGAAAGGCCACTTTATAGAATTCCTCGACCACCTATCGGCAAGACTTCCCCTGCTTTCCCGTTACTCGGGTCAGCACGCCCTGTTCATACAGTAGGAGGTGCTTGTGCTTCTCAGAAAAGAAGCTATAGAGCACATATCACGGAACCAGAGAGGTGCAGGTTATTATTCTCACTTCTTTCTGGTTTCAAGAAAACGGGTACCTCCACCTGATACTGGACCTCAGCGACCTCAACGAGTCGGTCCTGTACAAACACTTCTGCATGGTGAGCCTCCCAGGTCTGATTCCCATGCTCAAGCAGGGCACTTTTCTAGCATCCTTGGACATGCAGGATGCTTACCTGCATATACCCATCGCTCAAGAACACAGGAGGTTTTTGCGCTTCAAGTTTCAGGGTCACCATTATCAGTTCCGAGCCCTTCCCTTCGGACTGTCATCAGTACCTCGGGTATTCATGAAGTGCATGGTGGTCGTAGCGGCGACTCTGAGGAGACAGGGCCACTACATGTTCCCCTACCTGGATGACTGGCTTCTCATGGCGCCCTCTCTGGAGGCCCTGATGTCCGCCATTCATTGTAATCAGTCTCTGTTCGAAACGTTGGGCATCATTATCAATCAAGAGAAGTCACGCCTGGTTCCGTCTCAGATTCTGCAGTTCATAGGTGCAGTTCTGGACACCATCCAGGGGAAAGCTTTTCTGCCCCAGGACAGAGTGGAACACATCAGATCCCTTATCAGGGACATTTGGCGAAGAAGACCATTCCTGCCAGCCTGGTCCTTTGCTTGCTCGGACACATGGCTGTGGCCATTGCAACAGTCCCGCTAGCCTGTCTCCACGTGCGGGTGACCAAGTGGATGTTACGGGTCCAATGGGATCAAAAGCAAGACCATCTGCAGCTCCCAATCCAGATCACAAAGGCCGTAGTCCGGGATTGGCAATGGTGGCTAGATTAGAAGAATCTATCGGCGGGAGTCCCCTTCATTGTGCTGTCTCCAATTGTGACACTCTCCACAGACACCTCAGTCCTCAGATGGGGAGCACACCTCGATGGTGTCTGGTCTCAGGGCCTGTGGACAGCCCAAGAGACTCATCTCCACATAAATATCCTGGAAATTGGAGCAGTTCTTTACGCCCTGCAGGCCTTCCAGTCAGAGGTTCCACCAGGTACTCTTCTGTTACAAACAGACAATTCCATAATGATGATGTATTACCTCAACAAACAAGGAGGCACCCATTCCTACCAGCTTTGCAGGGAGACCATGAGGGTGTGGGATTGGGTTTTACAGTACGACGCAAACCTCATTACTGTTCATGTCCCAGGAGTGGACAACGTTATTGCAGACCGCCTGAGCCACTCTCAGGCCAGAATCCACGAGTGGGAACTACTTCAGGAGGTAGTAGAGGATCTGTTTTGCAGATGGGGTACACCAGAGTTGGACCTTTTCGCGTCCCCATCCAATGCAAAAATGCCCAATTTTTGCTTGCTAGATCCAGGGCCTGGTGTTTTCTGGCGAGATGCGTTGTCCCTCTCCTGGGCGGGAAGATTCCTCTATGCCTTTCCCCCCTTTCAATTGATCCAGAGGGTTCTTCTGAAACTTCACAGAGAGCAAGCGATGCTGATACTTATTGCGCCGTTTTGGTCCAGGCAGATCTGGTTCCCTCTACTACATCAGCTGTCTCAGGAACCTCCAGTGCCTCTGCCAATCAGCTCCCTCTTGCTGTCTCAGGAGGCGGGTTCCTTGGTCCATCCGGACCTTTGTTCACTGAACCTGCATGCTTGGCTCCTAGAGACATAGTTATGAATCGAAACGGGGTCTCTCAAGAGGTAGCAGACATTCTTGCAGCTGCTAGGAAACCAGCTACCCATGCTACTTATGCCATGAAATGGTACAGATTTTGTCTATGTGTTCAAGCATGCGGTTTTTCACCTATGGATTGTCCAGAAAGGTTGGTCTTGGACTACCTCCTGTCCCTTTTTCATACAGGCTTGGCCTACACCTCGATCAATGTACACCTCTGTGCCATCTCAGCCTATCACACTCCTGTAGGCCAACGCACCATTTCTCAGTTGGACACGGCATGAGCCTTCCTGAGAGGTGTTCTCCACCTTAGACCTCCAATTAAGGATCCGATTCCGCCATGGGATTTACCCTTTGTCCTGGAGCAGCTTATGCTGCCACCCTTCGAGCCAGCCACAGATTGCGAGCAACATCTTCTTACATGGAAGACATTGTTTTTAGTTGCCGTTACCTCGGCCAGAAGAATTTCTGAACTTCATGCACTTATGTGGAAAGAACCTTATTTGTTTTTTCTCCAAGACAGGGTATCCCTACGGACTAATCCTAAGTTTCTGCCTAAAGTGGTCATAGCTTTCACCCTTAATCAGGACATCAATTTACCAGTGTACTTCCCCAAGTATTCTAATCGAGGAGAGGCTCTGTTGCACACTTTAGGTGTGCATAGGTGTCTTCGATACTACCTGATCAGAACCAAACACCACCGAAAATCAGACCAGCTTTTTGTCTCCTTTGCCCACAGGATGCTGGGAGCTCCTGTTTCCAAACAGTCGCTGTTCAGATGGCTCATTCAGTGTATCACGTTCTGTTACCAGAAGGATAACAAACCCTTACTGGGCGCGGTTAAGGGTCACTCCTCAAGGGGTGTGGCTACCTCCTTAGCGGCCCTAAAGAACGTGTCCACCTCGGCCATCTGTGCTGCAGCTACTTAGAGCACCGTGCACACTTTCATCAGGCATTATAGCCTGGATGTTGCATTGAATTGAAGAGCAGGTTTTGATCTAGCAGTCCTTCAAGGACTTCTGTCCTAGGTTTACATTCTATTAAGGATTTCTACCTTCCTCCTACCAATGGGTGTGGGATTTCCATTATTGCGAGAATCAGTCCTAATGGTGTAACCTGCTGCAAGAAACTGTTTCTCAAAGTAAGATAGTACAGTTATGTAAGAACTTACTGTAACAGTAGATCTTCGAGAACATCTCTTGCAGCAGGTACTTTCCCTCCCACCAACCCCACTGGAGGTAGATTCTAGTTCAATATCCTTCTCCTAGGATCAGGATTTTCATCATCACTCTGACTGCCATTTGATGGCGGATCCTCAGTCTCCTCTTCTGATGTCATCCAGTGGCTGGGAGTCTCTGGTGGGAGAACTGGGGATTCTGGGGACTGCCTCCTTATGTATTATCCCACGCGCGTGGTGGACCAATGTCCCCGCTGAATACTGCTAGCTAGAAAGTTTCCGTGGGGTCCTGGCGCCTGCCAGCTTCAGTCCTAATGGTGTAACCTGCTGCAAGAGCTGTTCTTGAAGATCTACTGTTATGGTAAGTTCTTATGTAACTGTACTTTTCTCGGGACCCGACGCCCAACCATGGTGACAGGCCCACACCGATGCCGGGCCCGTTGTCGGGCATGAATATCCAAGAGGTAAAGGAACTGTTCACCTTTTGGTGGGAGACCATAAGGAAAGTTGTGGTGCCCCCCCAGGCCTCAACCACCTCTGTTACCCTGCCTCCTAAGGGCGCTGAAGGTGCCAGACCCGCCACCCTCAACCTCAGGGACGATTGAGAGACAGAAAACACCCATCACGCTCTCCTTCAGGGTCCCCAAACCCAAAGCGACCCAGGGGCAGACGTCACTCACCAGGAGATGACTCCAGACCAGATACATCCAACACCTCCAGGTCTCCATCTCCTTTCAGCCCCCATCACCAGACCCACAGGACCTTCCAAGGTCACCTCCGGATGATCCCTATTTTTCAGAAATTATGAGGCACATCCAGGAAAATATGGAATGGGAGACAGAAGACTTAGACCCCGAGAGACGACGCCTTGCCCGTTACCTCAGGCAGAAAGACCCAAAGCCAGTGGTGGTCCCACTTTTGGTGGACACCTTTATGGACATCACCAAGACAGCTTGGAAGCATCCGCATTTCCACCAGCTGTTCCAAAAGGCTGCTTTCGCCTCTGGAAGCTCCATGGAGGACCTGATTGGTGCAACAACCCCTGGCTGAACCCTGGTCATCACTGCATCTCATGATGGGTCCCAGCGGCCTCAGCATTTGAGTATCCAGCTTCCAGACCAGGAATCTAAGCAGTTAGATTCTATGAGAAGACGCTTGTATGCGGCTGCTACATGCTCAATTAGGTCTCTAAACTATCTGACGCACATGGTGCAGTTTCAGGATGCCCTTTGGTAACAGGGCCAAGACCTTCTTAAAAACTTTCTGGATGGCAAAAAGGAAGAGCTGCTGAACCTCCTCCAAATTGGGTCAGACGTGGAGACCCAGGTTCTCCGTGCTGCTTACAACTCAGCGGACTCGGCAGCCAGGGAGCAGCCACAGGCATTTCTCCGGAGACACTCGTGGTTGAGAGTCTCCGCTTTCCAGGACGTCTGGAAGAACATCCTAGATGTCCCCTTACAATGAGTGGTCCTGTTTGTTGAGGAGTCCAAAAAGGTCATCACCAAACTGCAGGACACTGGGAAGGCTGTCAGGACTGTACAGACTGAAATCTGGTTCCTTTCGTAGGAACCAGAATCATTTTCACGGCCGCCAACAACGGCAACAGCCACGTTCTGGCCAGCAACCCAGGGGCAACTTCGGTCACAAAAATCAACCCAGGTTCCCCTTGGGCCAGGGTCCAAAGTATCCCAGCTCGCGGGGTCCAACACCATCACAGCATGACTCCTTCCCAGACCCTGCCCCTCCTCTGGATCAAAAGGCCGAGAAGGTCGGGGGTTGCATCCCTCATCACCTTTTGGGATGGCAGTGGATAACCTCCAACCGTGGGTGTTGCAGTTGGTCAAATGAGGTCACTGTATAAGTTCCTCAATCACCCACCATCCAGACTTCCCCTGCTCTCCGCTACTCGGGTCAGCATGCCCTGCTTATTCAGCAGGAGATCTTGAGCCTCCTAGACAAGGAGGCCATACAGCATGTTCCACTGAACCAGAAAGGGAAAAGTTTACTATTCTCATTTCTTCCTGGTTCCAAAGAAAACAGGGACTTGCACCCGATCTTGGAGCTCAGCGACCTCAACACCGTTGTGTTGTACAAACTTTTCTGCATGGTGACCCTACTGGGCCTTATTCCCATGCTCAAAGGGGCACTTGGCTGGCATCACTGGACATGCAGGTGCCTACCTACATCTCCCAATTGCTCAAGCGCACCGAACATTTCTGCGCTTTGAGTTCCTGGGACGCCATTACCAGTTCCAAGCCCTCCTTTTCGGTCTCTCTTCGGCACCTCGAGTGTTCACAAAGTGCATGGCAGTCATGGCAGCAGCTCTCAGGAGAAGAGGCCACTATGTGTTTCGTATCTAGATGACTGGCTCCTCATGGCACCCTCATGGGAGGCCCTGATGTCCATGATACAAGATACCTGTTCTCTCTTCCTATCGCTGGGCATCACTATCAACCAGGAGAAGTCGCACTTTGTCCCATCTCAGTACTTGCAGTTCATAGCAGTTCTGGACACCACTCTGGGAAGGGCAACCCTTCCTCAGGACAGGGCAGAATGCATCAGATCCCTCATAGGGGACATAAAGGAAAAGAAGATGGTACCAGCCCGGTACGTTCTTTGCCTGCTCGGACACATGGCAGATGCCATTGCAACGGTTCCCCTAGCTCGACTCCATATGCGCATCACCCAATGAATGCTGAGGGCACAATGGGACCAGAAGTAGGATCATCTGCAGCGTCCAGTTCAGATTGCAAATGCCATCACCCGAATCTGGAATTGGTGGCTTGTCCCAGACCACCTCTTGAGGAGTCTCCTTCATTCGCGCCGCCTCCTTCAGCAACTCTATCCACGGACGCCTTGGGGTCCGGATGGAAACTCACCTCAGTAGGGTCAGGACTCAAAGGCTCCTAGTCATCTCTGGAGTCCCAGCTTCACATAAATATTCTAGAGATGAGGGCCATCCTTTATTCACTACAGGCATTCCAAGCGGAGATTCCACTGGGGTACTGTTCTGGTGCAGACAGACAATACCACGGTGATGTACTTTCTCAAGAAACAATGAGGCACTTATTCCTACCCCTTTGCAGGAGGCTTAAAGGGTTTGGGAGTAGGTATTGCAACATGGCGAGATATCATTGCAGTGCATGTTCCGGAGTGGACAACACTATCGCGGACAGTCTAAGCCAATCACAGGCCAGAGTCCATGAATGGGAACTGCTTCAGGAAGTTGCAGATGACCTGTTCCTCAGATGGGGGACACCAGAATTGGACCTCTTCGTGTCCCCATACAACACAAAACTGCCCAGTTTCTGCTCGCTAGATCCAGGGCCTGGTGTTTTCTGGCGAGATGCATTGTCCCTCTGTTAGACAGGCAAGTTCCTCTATGCTTTCCCACCCTTCCCTTTGATCCAGAGGGTTCTATTGAAGCTCCAACAAGAGCGGCATGCCTTATTCTAGCAGCGCCCTTTTGGCCCAGACAAATTTGTTTCCCTCTCTTACATCAGCTGGCCCCAGGAACCTCTGGTACCTCTGCCATTCAGCTCTCATCTTCTGTCCCAGGAGGCAGGCTCCTCAGTCCATCCGGGTCTTCAGTCTGTGAACCTGCATGCCTGGCTCCTAAGAACATAGCAGTCCTGAGATGGGGTCTCTCAGGAAGTTGTGGACATTCTGGTAGCAGCCAGAAAACTTTCCACTCACGCCACTTCGCCATGAAGTGGTAGCAGATTCTGTATTGGGCTCAAGCTCGTGGATTGACCCCATTGATTGTTCTGGAGGTCTGTTTTGGACTACCTCCTATCCTCTATGAGGCAGGTCTTGCCTACTCCTCCATCAAGGTACCTGTGTGCCATTTTGACATACCATTCTCAATGGGTCACTAGTCTCTAGCTCAGCTAGAGGGCTTCTTACCCTGCCCTACGCAGCATCACGCGGTTTCTCGATGGCTGGTAAAGTGCATTATGTTCTGCTACCAGAAGCGCCAACAAGTCTTTACTGGGACGGTACAAGATCATTCTATGAGGAGGGTAGCTTCCTCCTTTGCTGCACTCAAAAATGTCTCCACTTCAGCCATCTGTGCAGCAGCAACCTGGAGCACTGTACACACCTTTATCAGACACTACACTTAGGATAGTGCCTCTAGACGCAGAGCTGGTTTCGGCTTGGTGGTCCTTCAGAGACTTTTGTCCTGAACTCTGAGACATCTCTCCTATCCTCCTCCCAATAAGAATTTCTTCCCTTACTGCTTGGGAATCAGTCCTAATGGTGTAACCTGCTGCAAGAGGTTGAGTCTTCTGACCTAGTTTCTAGGCTACTTGCGTCTTTTGATGCCTGTTATGAACCTTCCTTTGGAAGCGGATCCTCGGTCTCCCCTTCATATGTCACCTATCGGCTGGGAGTCTCTGGTGGGAGAACTGGGAATGCTAGGGGACCGCTCCCTTTTATGGCATGTCTAACGTCAGGGAGGGGCCGACGTTGGGGGTGGTCCCCTGCTGGATACTGCTAGCTAGAATTTTTCCATGGGGTCCTGATGCCTGTAGGCTTCAGTCCTAATGGTGTAACCTCTTGCAAGAGCTGTTCTCGAAGATCTACTGTTTCGGTAAGTTTTACATAACTGTACTTTCCTTTTTCCCTGCCGTCAGTGCACTTCAGTGTCGATGTTGCTCACCCACCGATAGTCAGATCTTCAGGTCTCTATGACAGCAGCTTAATCGTTAAGTATTTTATTAAGTTTTAGTATTTATTTAACAAAAAAAGTGTTTTTCTTTTTTTCAGCGAAAGAACAGAGAAGTCCTCTTCAGCCCGCCTTCGATGGAGTCGACCATGAACGGGGCAGATGATGGTAGGGAGACTTTGCATGAAAGCTGTTTTAGCAGCAGGGCTGGGTTCGGTCAGCTGCCCTCTATGGATGGGGAGAGGGGTCTGACTATGGGCAGTCCAGTGCTCGGGAGGAAGGGCGGTTCTCCCCAAAGCACAAAAAGAAGCGGGCCCATTCTCGATCTTTGGGAATCTGGCACCTCTTGACCTCAAGTTCTTCTACATCCCACCAGTCGAAGAAGAAGCAGTACTGCTCAAGGTCACCCTCTGGTACGTCTGCACGATGATCTTCGGTAGCGGGGGACTTTAGACAGACTCCATCAGGGTCGCCTTTGGTCTCTGTTCCTGGTGTATGACATTCTAGACTCTGTAGTCCCTCCCCGCCCTCTAGAGGGGTTCTCTGGTGAGTAGTTTCATCATTGGGCTGCTCTTATGGAGCAGTGGGTTCAGCAGTTGTTCCGACTTCCCAAACCTGTGGAGTCGACCCCAGGGTGTAGGGGCTTCTAACCCAGAGGCAGAGAGGTTGGGTCAGCCTAGTTGCACGGCACCTTATGAGCCATCGATGCTGTGCTGTTATGCTTTTCCCCCTCACATGGCTGCGGCGCATGGGCCAGGACAGGTACTACCTTCTGCCACTCATGTTTTCAGACCTTCATCTTTGGATGCCCAAGGGTTGGGGTCTCCAGGTGCTTACGTGGCTCCTGATGCCGAAGCTGCCACGGGTGCTGGGATTCTCAACTCCTATTCGAGGAGTACCTCCTCCTGCTCTTTTTCCTCCCTTTCCTTTATATACTATCCTTCCTGGGCTAGTAGGAGTTACTATTGAGCCTGATCTTGATTTGTGATTAGGAGACTACTTCAATGAAGATTCATCCTTCAGAGTGGAAAGTTAGCCCACTACTTCAGCACAGCCTTTGGTCGAGGACCTCTGTCCTAAATCTCCACTAAAGGATATGAATTCCACCTCTCTCTCTGTCTCTCTCTCTCTCTCTCTCTAGACCTCAGAGGTTGATCCGGGGAAGCTGTTGTGCCTTCAGTATCTGCATGTCTCAGAAATCCCTGTGAAATTGACACCTCCAGTACAGCCCTCTTTTGAGACTCTCTCACAGATGGTGTGGGACAATCCCGTGCTTATTCCCTCCGTGTCCAAGTCCATAGGAAGTACATTCCTCCTAAGAATCAACCAATCCTGGCCTCTCAAGTCTTTGCAGATGCCATAGTGGTCTTGGCAGAAAACAAGAAGGTAATTCTCCCTCAGGAATCTATGGCTCATCCAGTAAATAAAGAATCGAAAGACTGACACATTAGAAGCAAGTCTTTTGCCACTTACCCTAGGAATGCGTATTGCTAGCTACCAGGGCTATTTCTCACAATATGAGTACACCCTCTGGCATTCGCTAAAACTTCAGCAGCACTTCCGGAGTCAGACGCAGTTCAGAGCTTCTCCAGACTGTTACTAGAGGTATGGAGTCCAATAATCAGCAACTTAAGGCTGCAATGGACGCCTTTTGACATCATTTTGGCAGCGGCAGCTGATATGCACCTGAGGCCACTCATGGTTACGGGCTCTCGTGGGTTTACAAATGATGCCCAGCAAAGAGTCATGAACTTGCCATTTGATGGAGCTTATCTATTTGGCCCACAAGTGGAGCAGGCACTGGAGGCCACACAGAAACTAGGACTGCCATTAAGACGGCCAGACCGTCCCTGCTGCCCCTCAATGGGAAGGAAAACACCAGCAGTTTCATAAGTCAGTCCTTTTGTGGTAAAGACAGAGGGCTTCAACAAAAATCAAGCCCCCAACTGCAAGGAAAACACAGCAGAAGGCACGAACGCGAAGGCGCCTAGTGACACCCTCTGAAATTCTGGCCCAGGTCCCACCTCAGCTGTCCAAGGGGACTCTTCTTTGGCAGTAGAGGGCTTCTGACTCAGTTTTACAACCAGTGGACGCCAGTCACATTGGAGAAATGGGTTCTCTGGGATAGTCACAAAGGTTACTCCCTGAATTTTTCAGATACCCCTCCGGATCATCCATCCAAACGACAGCCCAAACTATCTATCACTCAGTCAGACCTCCTCGCTTCCAAGATTCAGGGCCTTCTGAACAACAGGGCAGTAGAAGTAGTTCCGCAGGAGCAATGGGACACAGGTTTCTACTCCCATTACTTCCTATTTCCAAAGAAGACAGGCAGTATGCACCCTATTCTAGACCTAAGGAAGTTAAACAGCAACAATTACCCATCTTTTTAATTGCTCACTGTTCCAAGGAGAATTGACATATAGTTGGAAAATTGCACATATTATTCCCTTGTTTAAATCAGGAGACCCTACAGACTTGAACAACTACAGGCCCATTTCACTGCTTCCGTTTTATCCAAGCTACTCGAAAAAATTGTCAACGCTTAATTAAGGGAGTACTTGGTTAATGAAAACCTCCTCAACCCTGTTCAATCGGGGTTCAGGCCCAAACATAGCACAGTGTCAGCTCTAGCCAAAGTCTCTAATGAGTGGTTACATGCCCTGGACAATAACCAATTCATCTATGCCCTCTTCCTCGACCTTGGCAAAGCATTTGATATGGTTGATCACTCCATACTACTTGACATTCTAGGAAACATTGGTGGAACCCCCACTGCAATACAGTGGTTCTGCTGTTACCTTACAAATAGAAGTCAGCAAATCAAAAGCCAAGATAAGCTCTCTACACCAAAAACCTTGCCACTGGCGTCCCTCAAAGGTTCAATCCTAGGACCGATCCTCTTTGCCCTTTATATCAATCGTATCAACTCCAGCCTTCTAGCAGAGAACATTCACCTCTTAGCGGACGACACTGTCATCTATTCAACCAACCCCTCCTTTGATCTTGCCCACAAGGATCTACAACAGGACTTTATCATGCTCCAACACAACCTGCTGAATCTGAAGCTTCTTCTAAATGCCAAAAAAAACAAAAGCCAAGGTTATTCCCATTCTCCAACCTCAATACGAAGGCCTCCAGTAGCACTCAGATTCAAGTTCAAGTTTATTGCAGGAAAACTCCATTGACAAAGCTCATTCACAAGGAGGTCCTGTGACATAAACACTTAAAGTACAAACACAGATAGGTAATAACAGTATATACATGAAATGCACGTTACATGATACAGGCTGGATATACATACAAGGGTACCACATAGGGTGACCGCAGGTGGTAAACATTGATATGAGACAGGGAAGCGACTTACAGGTTGCATACTGATAAATGAAACATGATGACTGGTGTGTGCAATACGTTACAGTATTTTGGCAGCTAGAACAAACAACAGTCTACAACTGATATGGGGGAGGAGAGATTTGATAGAGTAGCAGTGGGCGTAGTGAAGATAAAGCCAGGAGTGGAAGGAAAGCAGTTAATATGACAAATCAATTATACCTTACCAGTGGATAAATATGGCACATGGGAAGAAAGAGACTAATGACAGTTACAGGTGTCTTTTATTTTGGCTGAACTTAGCGATTTGTAGAAGTTTATTGAAACTGTGCTAGTTAGTTTCAATACGGTTTGTAATTGGTTCCAAATGGAGGAAGGGCATATGCAATAACACGTTTACCAAAGGAAGTCCGCGTCCTTGGTATGTCAAGCATAATAAAGTCAGATTTTCCTACGAGTATGCACTATGTGAGATACTAATAAGGGAAGAGAGATAGCTTGGCAATTTCTGCAGGAGCAGTTTAAGAGTCCATAGCCCAGCATGGAGCAGGCGATCTAGTAGTAAGGGATGTCCAACCGACAGCTGCATATAAGTCACAGTGGTGCGAACGGTAAGGGGAGTTGGGAATGAACCGTAATGCACGGTGATAAAGGATGTCCAGTTTACTTAGATTTGCAAGAGTGGTGGAGGAATAGATTACATCGCCATAGTCGAGTAGGGGGAGAAAAGTGGCCTGTACGATTACCACCCTCCTTGGTGAATCTGTAGAAACAGTGGACAAATTCAAATACCTGGGAGTATGGCGGACAACAAACTGAACTTCAGTGCGCACCTAAACGAGTTGCTAAAAAACTAAGGCAGCGTCTTGGCATTTTCTACCGTATTAGACACTTACTTACCCTGGAAGCTAGAAAGAGATTGGTTCAAACTACCTTCCTTCTCCTGCTTGACTATGGCGACTTTCTATACAGTCACTGCCCTCAGTGTGAGCTCCAAAAACTAGACACTCTTTATCACTGCACATTGAGATTTGTGCTTGGTCTACCCCTACAGACTCATCATTGCTTATTGTACCAAGCATTAGACTGGCCTTCCCTCTCCCTGAGGAGACAAAAAAATGCACTCTTGTGGTTCTTCCGGGCCCTGACCAACAATCTGCCTGCCTATATCAGCAAACTATTCGAGTGCTCAATGTCTACCTATGGTATAAGGAACTCCCGTTTCATCAATTTTAAAATACTTTGGACCAGACATGTCTTGGCTGCACTGCAATTGGCTCATTCCTACCAACGCTCTGGAACAACTTAACAAAAAGCACTTAAACTCCCCATCCCATCCTGCCCAACTTTTACATCTTCAGGCAGCTGCTAAACCAATGCTTGCACACGGTGTGCGACTGTTTGAGGTAAACATATTCCCAACTGATCAACCATCCCCATAGAGTGAATGGACCAGGCCCTTCTATCTCACTTCTTGGCTGGATTCCTTTAGGGTCAATATACTCCCCCTTGGCCTGTTCCACCCCAGCACTTCGCTAACTCCCTTGGGAGCCACCTCCCTTTTAGTGATATCCCCTACACCTATCTCTTATTTGTCACTATCCTCCATCCTTCCCTGTGTCTCCTTTCCCCCGCCCTGCACGAGGTTAGTTATAGAATGTGAAACTTGACTATGTATGTATTCACCACCCAAGCTATGTAAAGTAGTTTTTGACTTGTTTTATACATGGTATCACTACCTGTCATGCACAAACTGTTACATATTGTTATTGACTACTTCCTATGTGTCCAGGACCATCTTGAAAATGAGCCTGCTTAATGATGTAACTGCCTGGTTAAATAAAGTTTGATTGATAAACAAATTGCTCTTCAAGGAGAAATTCAAGATAATATTTCGATGCAGCTTCTACCTCTGATTCATCAAAACAATTGGCTGGTCTCTCTGGACATGCAGGATGCCTACCAACATGTTCCCAAATAACCAAGCCACCACAAGTATCTCCAATTTGTGGCCCTGGGTCAGCATTATCAATTCAGAGTGCTGCCCTTTGGAATGCACTTGGTGCCACAAATTTTTACAAAGTGCTTTGCAGTACTCGCAGCACATCCTAGAAAACTCGTAATTCAAGTGTTTCCATATCTGGATGACTGGCTCCTAGCAAGCTCCTCCAGACGGAGACACAGGAAGCGGTGACCACAGCTTCCAGATTCTTCAGATCCATGGGAGTCCTGTTGAATCTAGAAAAATCACAGCTGCAGTCCTCCCAACGACTCCTCTTCATAGGAGCCCTCCTGAACACCTCCAGGGCAAGGGCCTTCCTTCTGGAGGACAGGAAAAATATCCTCCAGATGACTTTCTTCATCAAAGAGAACGACTGTGTTTGAGCTTTCTCGCAGCGGATGCTGGGTCTCATGGCATCATCAGTGTTTACAGTAACTCTGGCTCATCTTCACATGAGAACCACTCAATGGATGCTCAGTACTCAGTGTTCCCCGACCACACATCCGCAGTCCTTTCACATCAAGGTGATGGAACCTCTAAAGCGGTCACTCACCTGGTGGACTCGAGGACAACCTGCTTCAAGGGTTTCCCTTTGTTCCACTGGAGACGCAAATCACCATCATCACAGGTGCATCTCTAGTTGGCAGTGGAGCTCACTGTCAGGATCTCCACACCCAGGGTATGTGGAATCAGGATGAGTCTCAACTCCACATAGGGCTCTGAGCCCTGAATGACCTTCTGCATTGCAAAACAATTCTCCTTCAGACGAACAACAAAGCAGTGATATACTACATCAACAAGCAAGGTGGAGCACACTCTTACCCTCTGTGCAGGAAAATGATGAGAGTATGGGAATGGTGCCTGGATCACAAAGCTCTGATCCAAGCATTCTGCCTGCCTGGAGTCCAGAACGATCTAGCAGATTGCTTCAGCAGAACAGAGGTGGATCCACATGAGTGGTCTCACACGAACATACGGAGAAGCCAGCAAAAGGCGGCCATTTGGTCTATCCAGTCTGCTCAAATTGCAGGGTTCACAGCTTGAGCTAATGTCCTTTCCCTCCTCCCACTCTTGCCATCCTCTCTACCCATGATTCTACCTTCCCCTATGCCTATCCCAGCCTCTCTTAAAGCTGGCCTGTCTTCAATGAGAACACCTCTTCCGGCAGTGCATTCCAAGTGTCCACCACCGTTCTGTGAAAAAGTGCTTCCTGACCTCCCTCCTACACCTCCCCCTCCAGCTTAAGACTGTGCCCCCTCGTGTTATTGTTGCCACTCAGCTTAAAGAGACTCCTTATCAACCTTATTTATCCGTTTCAAGTATTTGAAGGTCCCAATCATGTCCCCTCTTTCTCCTGTCTTCCAGGGAGTACATGTTCAGTTCCCTCAGCCTCTGCTTGTATGCCTTACTCTGCTGACCCACTATCATTTTTGTAGCCCTCCTCTGGACCTTCTCCAGCAGGTTAATGTCCTTTTTGAGGTGTGGGCACCAGTACTGAACTCCATACTCTATAATGTGGCCTTACCAGTGACCTGTACAAGGCAGTATAACCTCCTCTTCTCCTAGATATGCATCCAAGCATCTTGTTTGCCTTTGCTCCTGCTTTCTTGCACTGCATAGTATGCTTCAGGTCACTAGTGATCATCATTTCCAGGACTTTCACCTTTGATGAAGATATTCGGACTCCACCCAGGTAGTACTCTGTCCTGGGATTCCAATATGCATAACTTTGCATTTCTTGGCTTGAAGCCAAGCTGCCAGATCCTGGACCATCTCCCCAGCTTTTCCAGATCTTCCTGTAGGTTCTGTATCCCTTCAGCTGTGTCCACTCTCCTGCAGAGCTTGATGTCATCAGACACAAATGTCATGCAATCGCTGTTCGAAGAGTGGAGCGCTCCAGACCTGGACCTTTTTGCGTCCCCACTCAATGCAAAACTGCCTCTACTCTGCTCCAGAATTCCAGAACTTTGCATTTTCTGTCCGGATGCATTCAGACTGCAGTGGACAAGACTCTTTCTGTATGCATTTCCTCCTCTTCCCTTAATCCAGAGGGTGCTGCTCAAGCTGGAGGCACAGTGGGGCATAATGATCCTCATCACCCCATACTGGCCTCATCAGATTTCTTTTCTATTAATCAACAGATTATCAGAAGTTCCACCTAGATGGCTGACACTTCAGTCGGACCTTCTGACCCAGGGCCCAGTGGTCCTTCCCAACCTCAGTTCCCTTCATCTCCACGCCTGGCTTCTGAGGAGATAGAAGTGGGTACATTTGACGTCTCCTGTAGAGTCTGACATTCTCCTAGCAGCACACAAGCCAGCCACTATGAAAACTTGCACAGCAAAGTGGAAACATTTCTGTATCTGGTGCACAAAGTCCCTCCTGGACCCCTTTTCTTGCCCACCAAACAAAGTCCTAGAGTATCTGCTAAACCTGTTAAATACAGGGCTACAATACTCAAAGGTGAAGGCTCATCTCTGTGCTATCTTGGCTTATCACGAGCCTATCCACACTGTCAATGGCTCAGTTGCCCTTAGTTAAGAGGTTCATTAAGGGTATCCTCCATACTAGGCCACCATTCAGGAAACCGGTAGCCGCTTGGGATATCGACCCTGTGCTAGACATGCTCACTTGTAAACCTTTCGAGCCTCTAGCAACCTGTGAGTTGAAGTTCCTGACTTGGAAGGCTGCCTCCCTTGTAGCCATTACCTCCGCTCGCAGTGTGTCTGAAATACATGCACTGGTCACAGACCCTTCTTATACAGTATTTCACAAGGACAAGGTGATTCTCAGAACTCACCCTAAATTTCTTCCCAAAGTAGTCTCAGGGTTCCATCTGAACCAGCCTTTGGTCCTTCCGACCTACTTTACAAACTGCCAGAATGAAGGAGAGTGTACCCTACATTCTCTGGATGTTGAGTTTTGCAGTTCAGTATCGACAGACCTAGAGAGATCTGCAAGTCACAGCAACTCTTTGCCTCGTTCAGCATGGCCTGGCTGGGTCAGCCTGTTGCCATCAGGTGTATTTCAGTGTGGCTGGTAGCATGTCTCTGCGATTGCTATTTCATGGCGCAGGTCAAGCTGGAAGGTAGGGTATACACCCATTCTACCAGAGCAGTTGCTGCATTTTTGGCAGAAATTCGGAACGTGCCCATTGCAGAAATCTGCAATGCAGCTACTTGGAGCTCTGTGCACACCTTTGTGAAGCACTGCACTTTGGATGTCCATGCCAGACAGCATCCATCCTTTGGCAGGACAGTCCTTAATGGACTTCTGTCCTGAGTGAGCTCCTCTTTCCTACAGCCCTTCTTGGGGAGTTATTTTAGCTGGTACTCTCCCGTTGTGTGAATGAGTGGTGGAGACTTCATGTTCAGGCAGATATGAAAATGATATATCTACCATATTTCTTGGATGAAGTCTCCACCACTCATTCACAGCTCACCATCATCCCCTTAGCTCACTGGTCTTATTTTTGGTCTTCACTCCCTGCGTTAACTGGATCATGAAGACTCTGTTGTGTTGACCCTTCTTATATGGGTCATTCAGGCCTATGTTATGTCCGTCATAGGTTAGTTTATGCATCTCCTTAAAGGTACTGAGGCAGTTGGAGGGAGACTCATGTAGCCTATGTGCGAGCCAGTCTTGCGGCGCCCGCTATATGCTGTCCCACTGCGTGCCGGCCCTTCTGAAGATTTTTCTCCCACTAGCCCTAGCACAAATGGCATAATCCCATTAGTGTGAATGAGTGTGAAGACTTCGCCCAAGAAGATCAAGAATTACAGTGGGTATGTTGTGGCTTGCACTTTGTCTTGTGGTCGGGGACTGAGTACAGTCTAAGCAAGTTTTATTAAGGAGAAGTGCTTTGTAGGAAAACTAAGTTTTTATTTGTGGAGTGATTTTTTGTTTTAAAATGCAGTTTGCCATTAAGCAAACAGTGGAGCTGGCGAAGTGTTGAGCAGGAGGGCTTATGAGCGAACCAGCGGGTAGGTGAGATTAGGAGCAGTAAAATGCTGAAAGAGGTTTCAAACCCCAGGAAATCTTACTGTATTCTGACAAATGCAATGTGGTCTCACCATAAGACTGCCCCAGAGCCGAAATGGTTAATAGAATCTATGCTAATAGTTGAATGTTAGGCTCAAGCTAATTTTTCAAACCACTGTCCCTGGTTGCACTTCCTGCAACCATCAGATTCTTTACACCGCTTACCTCAGTAGGCATCTCCAGAGAGCTCTCCTTCACTTTGACTGAAGAAATTTATTTGTCTCATTTTTTTTGAAGTCCATTTATTTATTTCAATTTTTGAAGCACTGTCATTGGTTCACAGGTAGACGTAGTCTAGACTGAGTGAGTTTCGATTAGTTTTTTTGATTCCTTAGCGGGTCTTATCTGTGTCAATCTTCACCATTCATCACCTTTGAGTAATGTGGCTGGGGTCATGACCCCGCGGTAACTTTTTTTTTTTGGATAGGTGGAGTTGATGCACCATCAGCGCCACCCTCGAGGCCAACGCACTGAGTGGCACTCGTAGATTGGCCATTAGGGCTGGCAGTATAGCCTAGAGGTTAGAGGAATGAGGTGTGAACGATCTTGGTACATTAAGCAGACCAGACCTGAGTTTGATTCTCACAACCTCCACTTGCATACTGTGTGACTCTGAGCAAAGTCACTTAACCGCCCAGTGCTCCCAGAGGTGGGACTTACCGGTTACCAAAGACTTAAAAAAAAAAAAAAAAAGGTGGCGTCAACCCTACGAGTTCTTTGTCTCCTGGCGTGAGGTCAACCCAAGACACTGTGACAGGCACCAGCTCCGATGCTGCTGCCACCCTCAGCACCGTGTCTTCTTCGCACACCGTTTGTGATGTGGTTGGGGGAATTTGACGCCAACTCTGGTGCAGTCACGTGGACTGGTACCCCCTTCAGTCAGGATGGCAGTGGGCATCTGTGTACTGTCTGGCATCGGACTTTGGTCTCCACTTCCTTGAGGCGGTCTGTGAGTCAGACAAGCGGTCTGACTCTTGGAGTTGGCACTCACGTGGACACCCTGGTAGTGTCCTCAAGTGACCGGAACCAACTCCCAAAAGAGCAGGCAGTTGCCCCGGGTCCAGGGTCAGGGTGCTGAGCAGCAGGCAGTGGTACAGGCCACTATTGCTCTGCAGCCTGGCCTCAGAGGTTTTCTGATCCCTCAGTGGTGGTACCCCCTCAGGTGGTGTACCTGGATCACCCAACTTTGGGGCCAATTGGAGCACCCACAGGAGGAGGGTGCTACTCCTGGGTAGCCCTTGAGGGACTGACCAGAGTTGTCAGCTGCCTAGGCTGGCGTTTGCAGGAGAAATGCTCTATTGGACTCCGAAGGACTGGGGTTCGACGTGCATGGCCTTTCTGGGACCCACCGGTTTCAAGAAGGAGTCGTGGTGCGGACCTCCACCCTTCCTTCGGGGTCTCCTCGAGAGGGCACTGTTCTTTGAGAGTAGGGTACCTTTTGGAGTTCCACTGCCTGGTCACCTCATGGGGGGAATCTTCAGGCACAGTCTAGGCATTTCAGTACAGTTGATCAGCTGTCGGCTGTTGTTGTTTTCCGGAGCTCCTCTTCCTTGGGGCTTCAAGTGCGTTCTTTGCCCAGGCAGAGGTCAGTCGATTCCTGTTGTCAGTTCTGCCCCCCTCCTCTGCCACCTTCTCCTGCTCTCCCAGGCATTCTTGGTGCTAGCAGACCTCTCTCCTGGGAACAATTCAGGGCTGTGGCTGCTCATTTTCCATCTTATGTTAGGGCCATGGACAGACAGGTGTTCCAAATTCCTCTGAGCAACCAGCCACTGAATGTATGAGATCCTCTGCTTCTTCATCCTCCTCTTCAGGAGAGAGAACCCACTGTCCATATCTCCCCTGCTGCTGATCTCACAGAGTATGAGTGTTTCCTCATGAGGGTGTTGGAGGACCTGCATATCACCCCACCCACTCAGCACAATCCGGAGCACTTGGCGCATGCCTTCCTAAGCGATTTCAGTGCGGACATCCCCTGGCCTGCTCCCTTTGGGAGGCATCATTGTGATTCTGGCAGAGACCCTTTTCCAGAGTCCCAGCCCCTAGGTATCTGCACCTGAGGTGTTGTGCCCCGGGAGTCTCCAGGTAGTTTGCCTCATCCTCAGTCAGGACTGATGCAACTGGACACTTTCGATGGGCTTTGCACCTTCACTGTGACCAGCCCCCAGATGCAGATTCCATGGATTTTGACTTCTGGGAAGAAGGAGTTTCTACTCAACTAGTTTGCTTCTTTCAATATCTGCACATCAGGCCCACTCGCTACCTATGATAGGTTCCTGTGGTCCAGGCTAGGTCAACTCCCAGCCTCCATGCCTGATCGGAGGTAACCAGACAAGCCATTGCACACTCCACGTGGCCTGGAGCTAGCAAGGCACAAGCAAGGGCATCTTGTGATGCTACGAGGTAGCTTCCAGGGTCATAGGGACAGCGATCTGCACTAGGCGGACAGCATGCCTACGTCTCTCCGGCTGTCACCCTTGGCCCAGCACAGGGTGATTTCCTCCCCTACCAGAGATCCATCTTTTCTCCCATGGGAGGCAGCCTTTGTTCGACGTCTCCTTCCCCTCTGGGGGTCCCCATCTCACTCTCAGGCCTCTCCAGACCCATGAAGGTTCTCTCTCTGTGTGCCACCCACTGAGAGCTAGGGACTTAGTCCTTTATGGTCCAGGGCCCCCTTTGGGGGCTTTGACATCACTCAGTGGATGAATGGTGAAGATTGACAGATAAGATTTGAAAATTATGTGCCTACCATAATTCCTGATCTTTCTGTGTATCTTCACCATTCATCACATTCCCACCCTCCATCCCCTGGGGCCTCAGTCTCTGAGTCCTCCTCCTCTGTGTGCCTCCTTCCCCTTCCTTTCCACTGGTCAGGAGTGGGGGTGACCTTGGGCACACAGGGGGTTTGTTACATTCTGTCAAGGGAGAGTGATTGGAGAGAGGGCACTTCCTTCCTCAGTGCCTGGCTCCTCCTGTGGGGTGAGGTTGGTGGTTGCCCTCTTCTTTCTATCTCTCTCTCCCTTGTTCTTGTCCTTAGGGACTCAACCTTCAAATTAATTTATGAAACTTGTTTCTTACCACCAAATTGTGTTTCAGGGGGGGTACAGCCCTGTATCCTGTCTTTTCTTCCAGAATAGCCGCTTCTGCTTAAGTTGGAGTTTATTGCCAGTGATTCTGTGCCTTGAATTCTAGCAGTATAGCCTTCTGGCTACTCATCATGAGTCTCTATACAATCTGGAGACAGGTCAAGGCTTCACAGTATGCTCCCCCACGTCCTTACCTCTAATTCCCCCCTTTACTTCCAGAGTTGGGGCCCTTCCCAATCCCTTAGATTTCAGCTCTCTTTCTGTCCTCTCAGTCATTTATTTCTCCTTTAGTTTGTATATATTTTCCTTGATCTGTCCTTTGTACTCCCTTTTCCTCCTTCTCAACCTTTTCTTACTCTACTGCAACTCAGAACTGGCGGGAGGACAGGGTCGATGACATCTAATAACCAGCCCGTGAGCACCACGCAGTGCGTCAGCCTCGACGGCGGCGCCGATGGTGCATCGAGACTACCCATCCCAAAAAAAGCTCCCGCGGGGTCATGACCTCTGGCCACATTACCCAAAGGTGATGAATGATGAAGATACACAGAAAGATCAGGAATTACGGTAGGTACATAATATTCATTTCTTTTAACTGAGAGGGAACAGATGGTATTTACCTTATTTGAATATTGCTATGGTCTGTATTACTTTTATTCTACCATCCAGTAAGACGGTGTACTTTTGTTTCTAAAGAAATTGACAAGTTACCGGGTTCATTCTCGGTTCTTCTGTTTAATAGACCGATAAATAGCTCGCAGAATACCTGGATATGTACAACACCCTGTGCAAGCAATAACACGGGTTCCGCAAAGGTCACAGCACCTCCACAGCCGTACTTGAATTCACCGGTGCAATCCACAATGCACTTGACTCCGGTGAACTACTAGGCTCAATCTACATTGACTTAACTAAAGCCTTCAACATGGTCAGTCACTGCCTCCTGCTTGTCCAACTTCAGAACACTGGGCTGTCAACTGACTCCATTGGCTGGTTTAAGAGCTACCTTGAAGAACGGTTCCCAACAGTAAGAATCGCTGATACACTCTCAGACCCTACACGGTCCATTCAGGAGTCCCCAGGGCTCCATTCTGGGACCCTCCTCTTTAGCATATTCTTAAACTCACTACGGACAGCTGCCCAGAAAAATAATTTCTCGCCGATGATGCTGTGATCCTCACCTTGGACCCTGATCCAATGAAATTACATAATAAACTTCAGCAGGCCTTCTCCTCCATTGAATCCTGGTTTCTAAATCATAAACTGCTTCTCAATCAGAAAAAAAAAAATCTATGGTCTTCTGCAGCCTATACAACAAAAACAAACAACTCCACCTTTCCATTGCAACCAAACAAGGAGCCATCCTAGAGCAAACACAATCATTCAAGTACCTCGGCATCACCTTTGATCCCCACCTCTCATACACTGTCCATATCGGCAATGTTGCAAAGTCTGCCAATGCGAGGTTAGGCATATTATTCCAGTACAGGAAACACCTAACCCCAGAAGCACTGGCAGTGGCTGTCCAAAGTTCCATCGCCAGCATCA
Organism: Neoceratodus forsteri; assembly: GCA_016271365.2. NCBI lineage: Eukaryota > Metazoa > Chordata > Ceratodontiformes > Ceratodontidae > Neoceratodus > Neoceratodus forsteri. Next base: position 1,338,587,015 of record CM057449.1, on the reverse strand, counting down.
TAGACTATGGTCTTATATATAGTCTGCAACTACCTCTGCTCTCAAGACGTCGCAACCTCCCCAATAAGGCCTGTCGTCTCATCACTGGCTCACATCGCCGTACCCACACATGTGACCTTTATTCTCAATCTGGATGGCTTCAACTGGACAAACGCTAAAATACCAAACCTGCATCACGGCCAAGAAAATTATAATGGGTCTGGCCCACCTGGTGTCTGTGCCTTCCTTAAGCCTAGACATAGGAGCGTCACTACAAGGAGATCCACTTCCATCCTACCATATCCCTGATGTTGTCACGACCCAAGGACAAAGATCATTCGCCTATCGGGCATCCAACTGGCTCAACTCTCTTGGCAGCGACATAGCGACCGCTCCAACACTCGGCCTCTTCAAGTCCAAGCTGCGCCTCTCACTGCTTGTATTCTGCGATTGCCCATCTTAACATTTCCACTGCTCCAGCTGCAAATGGCCCAGCACTTACAATCAGTCTTTGCACCCCTAGCACCTTACCTGTCATATTCCCTCAACAGGGCCCCTGGCTGCACCGTCTCCACCCTCGCCCACCTCCCCGTATCTCCTCCTGCCCCATCCCAACCAACTCCCTTAACCCTGCATCTCCTCCCCCGACTCTCCACCCTCACTTCCCCACCACCTACCCTTCCCTTGTCTTACTCATAGCTCAAGTCTTTGTACTGATTATTACATGTCTGTAAGTCAATGACTATATGTTTGTAACTAAAAATGACAACTGTTGCCGCTGACGTGGAACCTTTGTAAAAGAGCCTCGCTCAAAGGTATTATAATCGTAGATTGAAATAAATAAATAAAATAAATGTCACAGACCAAGAAATGAATGGCCCCACAGGTTTCCAGCATTGTACAGAGTGTGGAGAACCGTCACCAAAGCAGATCCTCATTTAGTTTGTGTATTTTGTTTGGGGTTTAACCACCTCAAGGAGGACTGTGAAATTTGTAAAACTTCCCTTAGTCGTTGCTTGAGGGTGACTTAAACAACTGCAGAAGAAAATGCTGCTGACCCAGCTAAGGAGAAACTGGCTACCAGCCTAAATTAACTGGAGGAACAACCCTCTGACCAGGGTGACAGTTCCTCATTTAAAAAACATCCTGCTGATACAGCTGCTAAACCGGCAACTGGAGGAAAGAGAAAAAAGGAAAGCATACAGCAGTCAAACCACAACCAAAGAATGCATTGGTTCTGACCGCTGAGGTGATGGCATATACTATCAGAATTATCCAGGCACTCCAACCAGTTCCAGTTGAGAAGCAGCCACATCTTCCTACCCCTGGCTGTATTCCAGTTCCTTGGAACATGAAGAGGAGCCTTTTAGCGAGGAGGAAGAAGAGGATGCTGATGAGGATGAGGAGTACAGGGAACCGACTGAACCGATATTTCCCCTGGACCCTCATCATGCTGACTCCCCTGATAAGGGGAGTGAGGATTATACCTCTCACTTTGCCTTTATCAAACAAGTAGCCCACTCCCTCGATTTTCCTACCCAGGAGTCAACCGACGAGGAAGAAGAGCAGGACTACATGGAGATGAAGGATGTACCAGTCTCTAAAAGACTGTTCTTGGAGCGTGGATATGTTGTTCATCCACACTGTTTGGTATGCCCCTTTGCCCTTTAAATCTTGCCGGAAGTCTTCAAGCTGGCTCCTCCCACCCACCCAGGTGGTATAAACCTCGGCTCTGCCCCCGTGACACCAGATCTTCCTTTCCACTGGAAGATACAGTTCCCTCATGCTTCACAGCAATTCATAGGCCCTGGATTCAAAGTGTCAGTTTTTAACGCAACTTACCTTAAAACTTGTTCGAGTTAACGATTCCAATAACGCATTGGACATGGAGGATAAATCTGCTCCCAGATTTTGCCGGTGCTCCTGCACCCAGAAGATGTAGCACACCGATTCCCCACCTAACGTGCATCTACTGCCTAGGTGTCAGACATGACACTTCCACCTGCACGTTCTGCCTGGCCTTCCATCCCAACGTCCTGGACAACTGCTTGGTGCGCCTAAAATTGGGGAGACCGGAGAAAAAGAACCCGCCGGTGAAACTGAAGGAGGCCAGGTGGGCGGTTTCCATGGCTGCGGGATCCGCTGAGCAGTTGGAGTAAATGAAGGCTTTCGAGGAGGAAGCAGCTCAAGCTTCAGCCAAATGGAGCTTTTTGTTCCTCTGAACCTCGGTTCCACCTTTTGGGCTCCTTCAAGAAGTTGTGCCAGTCTCTCCCCACCAGGGTAGAGGCACCCTCAGGCCTGCACTCCTTCTGCCCTAGGAAGGGGAGAAGGATCCAAGTTCATCCAAGCGGAGACGTTCTCGGGACCAGAAAGGTCAGTCCCAGAAACATGCAGTCTCTACCTCTGTCAAGATCGCATCCTCGGCCGCTGGCTTTATGGATCTTCAGTCTGGCCAAGAGATCGAAGAAGTGGCCAATGAGGTTGAGATTTCTCTCGACCTGATAGACCCTATTTCGCCGACTCTGGTAAGCAATTCTTTGGAAAGACTCTGGTCCTTGTCTTTCCCAATGAGGAGACCCAGCCCACTGGTGTCACCATCGAGGAAACTGTTCCGGACCCTCGGTTTTCACCGACCCGGTGTCTCCGATTGACTGAGTCAGCCAGCCCGATCTTGACTGAGGTCTAGAACCCCTCAAACGACCGAAAAGAGTCATAAGCACCTCTAAAAGAGCATCGCCGTAGACCCTCATCCTCCTCGGACGAGGAGAGGCTTCAACGGAAACTCCGACGCTATGAGGATCTTATGTGGCAATAGCTGATTTTGACTGAGCAGAAGCCTGCTCCACCAGCCATCACTTGGCTACCGCCTCCTGGGCCAATGCCTACCCCTCCGGAACTGAAGCCTTCGGTTCCTCCACCTGGCCGGCCCATATCCCGGCTTGGCCCATCTCAGTTTCTTGACAGATTCTGGTGGATCCACTGCCTAAGCAGCCTCAAGGAGGGGCTCCCTCAGAAGAGGACCGTATAGACACCGGGCTTCCCTGACATCTATCCATCACGGTTACACCAGGCGCCCCTGGCCGGATCAGAGGGACATAATGAGGAGACCGTTGAACCCGACTCCCTCAGACTCGGACGTCACAGGACTGCACTCCCATCCTGGGGATGATGAGTCCTCTGTAGCAGGTTTAGAGGAGGTCCTTCCTCCTTTCAAGGCATTCTCTACCTGATCTCTGAATCCATTGGAATGCCCCTGGAGTCTATCCAGAAAAGGCGGAGTACCCCCTTACGGACATCCTAAAAAGCCCAGCCCTTGAGCTCTGGCAGTGCCCAGCTTTCTGCCTTCACATGTCTTCCCGCATGGTCTGCAAATATGTGGTACCCATGGGGTCCCTGCTTCACAGAACACCCTTTGGCCGACAGCCTGGTGACCCCTTCTGTGTTTAGACATACTGGTAGCTGACACAGACTGACCCCGGACAAGGAGTCCAAAATATGGACCACTCTGCCTGCAAGGTCTCGTGGCCTCTTCCTTAGGCCTTTGTCAGGCCAGTTCGGCTGTCATTATGGCACACTCTATCATGCCCTCCTCGGGTCATTAGATGAAGTCCTCCGACATGCAGACCACGGTCCAAGTAAGTCCGTGATCAGGGCCGTGCTGTTGCAAAACAGCAGCTCCAGACGGCCCGAGACATCAGGGATTCTTGTGCCCGCCTCCTTAGCAGCCGCAGTGGCCACTCACCGCAGGGCCTGGCTGAGGCTATCCTCCTTCCTGTTATCATTACCTCCCTCACAATAAAGAAAATGGGAGTGGTGACCCATACTGGATCTTGGGTACCTAAACAGACATCTGCTGAAGCCAAAGTTCAAGATGGTGATCCTAACAGCAGTCCTTTCAACCCTAAGACAAGGGGATTGGTTGGTATCCGTAGATCTAAAGGATGCGGACTTTCACATCCCTATGAGGCAGTCCCACAGAAAATTCCTCAGATTCAGACTGCCATCAGGCCATTACCAGTTCAAGACAATGCCTTTCGGACTTGCTTCTGCTCCAAAGGGTACAAAATGCTTGGCTGTGGTTGTGGCACACCTCAAGAGGCAAGAAGAAAAAATTACTCACCTTAGTAATGTTGTTTCTTCTAATGGAGTCTTGCTATATTATGACAATTGCAGTTTGTCCCACCATTAGAACTGCTCCGGAGGTGAAAGAGTTAACTTCCATGCCAGGCATGGAACTTAGAGCATGAGCTTGGTTAGAAAAGCTCTGTCTGGAATATTTCAAACTGAAACTGTCAGATCTTTACGAGCAAAACTCACCAAGGTTCTGTGTGGAAGCTGTAATCTACACTAGCCAACTGGCTACTTAAATATTAACACATTTTCCTGGCCCCAACACCAAGACTCAAGTCAGGGGACCAGAAAAAGATAAGACAAGATAAGATAAAATAAAACACAACACCCAAACACCCCAAAAAAAGAAGGGGTGGAAAACATAAAATGGGCATCAATAAGTGCCAACACTGGACTGCCCACCCCATACCCAAAGTAGAAGTTCTGAGAGGGGCAGGCTGGGGGGGAGGTCATAATATAGCAAGACTCCATTAGAAGAAACAACATTACTAAGGTGAGTAATTTTTTCTTCAAACAACATGAAGTCTTGCTATATTATGACAATTGCAGACTACACAGCAGTACCTCCATGGAGGAGGGACAGAACCTACTTAGGGAATAGGCTCTGAAGCACAGCTGTTTCAAACCGAGCATCCCTCCTGGCCTGGATATCCAGGGAGTAATGCTTGGTGAAAGTGTGTACTGTTTTCCAAGTAGCTGCTTGACATATCTCTAAGATAGGGATGTCTCTGGCAACAGCTAGAGACGCAGCTGTACCTCTGGTAGAGTGAGCCCTCAGGCCTGAAGGGGGAACCTTACCCAGTTTTTGATAGCAAAATTGGATACAAGAGACAATCCACCTGGCAATGGATCTCTTAGTGGGAGGTTTCCCTTTCCCAACCTCACCATAAGTGAGAAATAGTTGGAGGAGTCAAACCTATGACCCTTGTACGCTCTATGTAGTAACTTAGGGCCCTCTTAACATCTAAGCTGTGCAACCTCCTCTCACCAGAGGAGGAATGGTCAGTGAAGAACACTGGAAGAGAAATAGATTGATTAAGGTGGAAATCTGAAACCACCTTAGGCAAAACTTCCTGTTAGTCCTGAGGACTACCTTATCCTGTGAAAGGAAATAAAGTCAGTCTCCACTGACAAAGCTTGTAACTCACTGTGCGCCTGGCAGAAGTGATGGCTACTAGAAACACAGTTTTCCAAGTCAAGTACTTAAGCTCTGCCGAAGACAGAGGTTCAAAGGGGGTGCATCAGCTGAGCAATGCAAACATTAAGATCCCAGGCAGGGGCAGGGTCCCTGAATGGTGGACTGGTATGAAGCAATCCCCTGAAAAACTTAGAAAATACAGGGTGAGCAGAAAGAGAAGAGGGCTTCCCTGCTGAAATAAAAGCAGAGACAGCTGCCAAATGCACTTTCAGGGTAGCTGGTCTCAGTCCCAAAGAATTAAGATGGACCATATAGTCCAAAACAGTGGGCAAATCAGCAGATTCTGGGGAAATATGCTTCCCAGAACACCATATGGAAAACCTTTTCCATTTGGAGTTATAAGTAGCCCTAGTGGAAGGCTTCCTAGAAGCTTTCAAGATTTCGAGAACACCTTGAGAAAGGTGTAGGTCAGCAAACTCTTAACTCCTCAAGAGCCAGGCCTTGAGGTTGAGGGATTTGAGATTCGGATACCAAACTCTCCCCTGGGCACAGGTTAACAAATTGTGGTTCCTGGGGAGACACAGGGGAAGATGGACTGCTAAGGACAGAAGGAGTGGGTACCAGGACTGCCTGGCCCAGTCTGGAGCAATCAGAATCATCTTGCAGGGCTGAGATCTGATTTTGACTAGCACCTTGAACAGGAGAGGGAAGGGGAAGGCATAGAGAAACTTCCCTTCCCAATCGAGAAGAAAGGCATCCAGGGGGACTGAGCCCAACACTGGGGGCCTGCAACAAAAAAGTGGAAGTTGATGATTGTCTGGGGCTGCAAAAAGATCTATCTGAGGGGTGCCCCATCTGGCAAAAACTATCCCCAGTACTCGGGGATCCAGTGACCATTCGTGATGGCCCTGGGAAATCCTGCTGAGAGCATCTGCCAGGACATTGTCCTTGCCTGGGAGGTGAACTGCTATGAGGGAAGTGTTCAGGGAATAAGCCAGAGACCACAACTTCATTGCCTTGGTGCACAAGGCCGAAGACCGAGTGCCCCCTTGTTTGTTGATGTACCACATTGTAGTGGTGTTGTCTGTTCTGACCTGTACCACTTTGTTCTGAACAGATGCAGAAAAAACCTGAAGTGCTAGAAAAACAGCTCTGAGTTCCAACAGATTGATGTGGAGCAGAGATTCCTGAGGGGACCACAATCCTGGGTGGAGAGGTGCCCATGTGAGCTCCCCATCCCAAAGGGACGCATCTGTAGTAAGGGTCAAGGAGTGAGATAGAGGGATGAAGGAACCCCTTGTCTCAGATTGCTCTGATCCTGCCACCACTGAAGGGCCTGGATCAGGGTTCAGTCACTGGGATCAACTTGGATGAGGGATCTCTTCTTTGAGACCAAAAGGCTCTCAAATGGAACTGAATGTCCCTCATCTGAAATCTTGCTCCTTGCACTACAGCTGTGGAAGCAGCCATGTTCCTAGGAGCTGTAGGAAATGCCTTGCTGGTCGAGAGACCTGCAGAGTGAAGGAGGAGGCCAGGGCCACCAGGGTCCCTTACCCTTTCTGGGGAAGGAAGGCTCTGGCCTGCTTTGTGTCCAGTTCTGCACCTATAAAGGTGAGTACCTGGAAAGGTTCCAGAACTGACTTTGGAAGATTGGGAAGAAAGCCCAGAGGGTAAGCAGCTGCTGGGTAACTTGCAGGTGTGATTTGACCTGGTCTGGAGACTGACCCACAACAAGCCAGTCGTCTAGGTAGGGAAAGATGGCAATCTTTTGCCTTCTTAAATGAGCAACTGCTACTGCCAGGCATTTTGTGAATACCCTTGGGGCAGAGTAAGGCCGAAGGGCATTGCTCTGAACTGATAATGGCCTGAGGGCAGTTCGAATCTCAGGTACTTTCGATGGGAGCTTCTGATAAGAACATGGAAGTAGGCATCCTTGAGGTCCAGGGAAGCTAGCCAGTCCCTGGCCTTAGGGAGGGTAAAATCATTCCCAGTCACCATTTTGAATTTTGGTTTTAAAGGTGCTTGTTCAGATATCTTAGGTCCAGGATGGGCGCCATTCTCCTGTCTTTTTGGGGTAAGGAAGTACCTGGAGTACAGACCCTTGCCCTGGTGTAGGGGAGAAACCCTTTCTACAGCTCTGAGAGCCAGGAGGGTTGAGACTTCTGTTTCCAAAGCAAGAGTCTCTGGAGGATTTGCAGGTGGAAAAAATCTGATTCTCATCTTTGGAAATTTTTTGAAGCTGAGAACCAGACCCTGGCTTACTACTTCCAGGACCCACTTGTCTGATGTTAAAGACTCCCAGTCCTGGACGAAGTAAGCCAGCCTGCCCCCTACAGGTAATGGAGAACCGGCCCTGGGCATCCCATCAGGGTGCCTGTTTGGCAGGGGCTTTAGGCTGAGGGGTGGGAGCAGGCCTGCTTGTACCCCATCTGCCTCTCCTCTGAAGAACCCCTCTGAGCGTAAGCTGAAGAGAGGCCTGGTTTGGTAAAAAGGCCTGTGAAAAGGCCTGCCTCTACCCCTGGGGGCCTGCCTCTGAGGGGTGGCTTGCCGTTCCTTGGCTTGTGCACTCCTATAAGTGGTTCTATATTCATCCATTTTCTTCATATAATTCTCTGTCTGCTCCCCAAACAGAGAATTTCCCACCAGGAAAATCCATAGCCTTAGCCTGGGTATCCTGTGACAAACTAGTACACCTGAGCCAAGCCAATCCACGAAAAGCCACAGATGTAGCCATGACTCTAGAGGATACATCATTAGAATCCACTGCAGCATGGAATTGCACCTTAGATGCCTCAATACCATCAGCAGCCACCTGCTCCAGCTCCTTGGCAAGCTGGCCAGGGGCCTGTTTGGCTAAAGCCATGACAGTATCCCATCTAGATTTCTGGTATCTTGCAACATAAGCCATATAATTTGCTTGTCTGAGTCCCAAGGAGCTGCCATGTATTGTTTTTAGCCATGGCATCAATCTTCCTGGAGTCCTTGTCAGGAGGATGTGAAGCCAGGGGAATATTAGCCTTATCACAGGCTGCAGCCTGAACTACCCCAACATGGCTGCATTGCTGTGAAAGAAATTCTGTATCAGGACCTGACAAAGTGTACCTCCTGTCCATCTTTTTATCCACAGGAGGCACAGAATTAGGAGCTTTTAACAATTTTATTGTTTGTTTCTTAAAGGATTTATGTAAAGGAATAGACAATCTCCTGGACTCTGGGATATCCATTATCTCTACAAAGTCAGGCTCCTCTTGCTCATCCACAGCTTCCTCCAAAGGAAGCTGGAGGGTTTCAGCAACTTTTTTATAAAACAGAAAATGAGAAGGGGACTCAGAAAGCCTAGGAGGAGATTCTCCTAAAGGTCTGTCTGGGGAGATGTCCGGTTCAATGGGCACATCCAGACTTTCAAAGTCACATTCACACTGTTCATAATCATCCTCCCCTCCTCTGGTTCATAAAACTCCTCTATATCATATTCTTGAACCGGTGGAAGCGGCCAAACTGACCTTTGCCAGATAGTGGCGGTTCGGACGGAACAGGGAAAGTGACTGGACAATTTGAATTGCTTTGGCTATCTCTGCAGCAATTGGAGAATTTCTGACTCCACACCTGCTGATTTTCTAGTTCTCTTTGCTGGAACTGGCTCCTCTGAGTCAGCTATACGTTTGCCGAGGAAGTCTCGCCCTGGTCAGAGGCACTCCCTCGATTCGGTTGGCACCGAACGGGCTGGCATATCGGGTCAGTGGACTTTGGCCTCTCGTTCCCTGACCCACCAACTCTCTTATCTAGGGTAGCTGCAGGAAATTCTTGCAAATCTGGCAGTCTGCATTGAGGTGGTCAAACCCCAGACAATAAACACTTGTGGTGTGTGGGTCAGCCTTGGCAAAGGCTTCCCCACAGACACTACAGTGTTGAAACCCAGTGGGCCGGTTTTCTTTTGGGTTTCTCAGACATAATGCCAGCCTAACCAAAAACTTGCCCTTTTTCCGGCAGTGCCAGGCAAGACACCCTTATCAGTTCCCAACCGTGTCACGGGTCGTGGAAAAAACCGTAATGAAATCCGTTTTTTTTAGAACCGATAAGAACCGGGAACCGCATTCTAAATAGCTTTTAAATGCTTCAGAATAAAGTTTTAAAACAACCTGATCGGTTCAAACCGAACCAATAAACATTTACAAGTTCCACACAGAAATAAACCTGTCTATTACTTACAATACCACAGACAGCGCTTGAACCGATCGGTTTGCGGTTAAAATAATAATAATCGCGGTTGAATTTAACCGAGAAAAACTCTTTTAAACCGAGAAATGAACCGAGCAGTAGGAGGAATCTCCGGAGCGACTGTTCAGTGAGGTGGAGTAAAGAACCTGACAGTTTCAGTTTGAAATATTCCAGACAGAGCTTTTCTAACCGAGCTCGTGCTCTAAGTTCCATGCCTGGCATGGAAGTTAACTCTTTCACCTCCGGAGCAGTTCTAATGGTGGGACAAACTGCAATTGTCATAATATAGCAAGACTTCATGTTGTTTGAAATGGTAGTCTTCCTTTATCTGGACGACTGGCTAGTCATAGGGCAGGCCCCTCAACAGGTAAGGCAGTGTCTGGCACTCACACAGGAACTACTATGGTCACGGAGGGGGGTCCTGGTCAACCTAACAAAGTCAGTGTTACAGCCAGTGCAGCTCCTGGAATTCATAGGGGCCTAACTAGACTCAGTGAGAGGAAAGACTTCAAACAACATGAAGTCTTGCTGTATTCTGACTATTGCAGTTTGGTCCTGCCTTTCAACTGCCCCGGAGAACAAAGAGTTAACTTTCAGTAGGCAAGCCCTCTCCTCTGTCAGCTCATCCTGTGTTTTGTAAGTTCTTCAAGGGATTGCTGCACACCAATCCCCCCCTTTAGGGACCCTGCTCCTGCTTGGGACCTTAATGTTTGCATTGCTCAGCTTATGCAACCTCCCTTTGAGCCTTTGTCCTCTGCAGAGCTTAAGTACTTGACTTGGAAAACTGTGTTTTTGGTAGCCATTACCTCTGCCAGGCGTATCAGTGAATTGCAAGCCCTGTCAGTGGAGCTGATTTTATCTCTTTCCACAGAGATAAAGTGGTCCTAAGAACTAACAGGAAGTTTTTGCCTAAGGTGGTTTCAGATTTCCACCTTAATCAGTCTATGTCTCTCCTGTTTTCTTCACTGACCATTCTCCTCTGGAGAGAGGAGGCTGCACAACGGATGTTAAAAGGACCCTCAGCTATTACATAGAGTGCACCAAGGGTCACAGGTTTGAGTCCCTCCAGTTGTTCCTCACATATGGAGAGGTCGGTAAGGCAAACCTGCCACTAAGAGATCTATTGCCAGGTGGATTGTCTCTCATATATAATTCTACTATGAAAAACTGTGTAGAACCCCACCCTCAGGCCTGAGGGCTCACTCCACTAGAGGTACAGGTGCTTCCCAGGCTGCTGCCAGCAGGGCCAGATTAAGGTTCCATGGGGCCCCAGGCCTGAGGGAAATCGGGGTCTCTGGGGCCCCATTTCTGTTGGTCACCCCCCTTTTTTAGCAAGCCCCGCCCATTATGCCAAGTCCCACTCCTTTCCATTTGTTTTGTTCATAAATTAAATTATTTGGTAACTGGATAAGGCCCACTAGGCACAGGTGCCTGTATAGTAGTCCAAGGAAGCAATATCTGTAATTATCCATTATCAGGCTTGCATGTAATTAAAAAAACATTGCAAATAAATAACCTAAATATCCACAGTAATTCAAATTATTAATGTTTCCGTAAACACAGAATGACTTGCAGCTCACGCTGAAACAACCTTTCTTTTTTTAAACTTTTATTTTTATTTAAGCTTTGCAGAACAATTGATTACATCTTAGAGAGTCAATATCACAAGTTCAGTACATTATAAAAGAATACATTACCCTTCTCTCTGCACAGAGGAAAATTTGTACAATCTTAGAGTCAGAAGAAAAGCCTTTAGTCTACAGCACATTTCTTCTAGTGTAGTTAAATTATTGAGGTATTATTTTACTACGGATCGTCCACGCCAAGAGCAGGAGGAATCCTATCCATTTCCCAGTTCAGGTTTCCCCTTCTGATTGTTGCCAGGTTACCCTTCTCGACCATCTTTGGACACAAAGTGTGGTCTAGTGGTTTATTTTAAGGTGAGTTCCTCCAGTTCAGCTAGGCCCTTGACAATTGCAATCCAGTCCTGTCCCTGAGGCAGTGAGGGATTAAGCCAAGTCCTAGTTATAGCCTTGTGGACTGCTGTTAACAGGATAGCCCAAAGATACAGTGAATCAGACCCTTGATGTCCAATGGTGGCATCCCCAAAATCATTTCTTCCCAGTTTAAAGGTTGGGCTGTTGAAAAAATTTCCTTTATATCTGACATGATGTCTGCCCAAAATCCAGACAGCCTTGGGCACGCCCAAAAAATATGAAGGTATCCTGCCTCCTCCTCCCTGCATCCCCTCCAGCAGCAGGCTGGGAAAGTTGGGTTTCTTTTATTTAATATCACAGGGGTAAAGAAAAAACAGACCCTTACCTTCCAGGCAAATTCTTGCCAAAGAGGTGATCTGGTCGCTGTCCTAACAATGTTAAAGATGGATTTCCAGTTATGAGGTATGGAGCCGGGGCCGGACTCCTCCTGCCACTTATTTTTGATTCTGGATAAGGGGTCTGCTCTTATGGTTCTAAGAACCTTATAAAGGATGGATATCAGGCCCTTTTGGTCCGTGGAAGATTTTATCTGTTGAATGGCTGCTAAAAGGGGTACAACCCTATCGGGGTTCACCTCTCTCCTTTGGTGAGATGTAATTTATGTTCTTACTTGAAGGAACCTAAAATAATCTGAGTTTTAAGGTTAAACCTATTCTTAAGTGAGTTGAAACATAGAAACATAGAATTGACCGGCAATAAGGACCGCTTGGCCCACCCAGTCTGCCCATTTCCTACCTACTGGATAAGCTGCATATCCTAGTTAACCAGCAGCCTACTTCTTCCTACCCCACCCCTAGAATTGCCTTATGACTGTCCCACGTGCTTGAATTCCACCACTGATTTTGACTCCACAACCTCTCCGGAAGGCCGTTCCATGCATCCACAACCCTCTCTGTGAAAAATACTTCCTTAAATTACCTCTGAGCTGCCCCTCTATCTTCAAATTGTGCCCTCTTGTTCTTACACACCTCTGTTTTTGAAAGATGCTACCCTCTTGGACTTTGTTGATTCCCTTGAGGTACTTGAAAGTTTCTATCATGTCCCCCCTCTTCCTCCTTTCCTCGAAGGTATACATATTAAGCTCCTTTCGTCTCTCTTCATATGTCTTCCGGTGCAGACCCTGCACCATTTTAGTTGCCCTCCTCTGGACAGCTTCCATCCTGTCTATGTCTTTGCAGAGATTGGGTCTCCAGAACTGCACACAGTACTCCAGATGGGGTCTCACCAGCTGTCTGTACAGAGGATAATAACTTCCTGTTTTCTACTGGTGATGCCTCTCCCTATGCATCCCAGTATCCCCCCAGCCCTCCTTGCTGCTCTCTCACATTGCTTGCCCACCTTTAGGTCATCTGATATGACTACCCCCAGGTCCCTAAAGTCCTGAATCAGGCCCCCCTGAGTAAACTGCCCTAAGTATGCCAGACCCATCCTACTCCAGTGTTTGTATGTAAGATCTAGTCGGTTGGGGAAGAAGTCCTCGGCCCAAGCCAGACTTTTTAAAGGCCATAGCGAGGGTAGCAACTTGTATTTTGCCACAGTCTGTGGACTGGCGAAGGGTCTCCCCACCGAGTTGAGCCTAGGCATCGGGTCATTTCGGTTAAAGGGAAGTCACTATTCGGTCTTCAAGAGGTAACCTACCTCCTCCTCCTCCTCCTCCCCTTTCCATTCCCCTCCAGCTAAAGGTGGAGCTGGGACCGGCTCACTGGAGTGCATACTTCAGTTGCACCACCAGGAAATAATCCTCCAAGTCTGGGAGGGATCTACCACCGTCTTCACGGTGGGCCTGTAGTATCTTAAGCCTTATTCTGGGTCTCTTGTTGGCCCAAATGAACCTAGAGATCATTTTGTGCCACAGCTGGAAGTTGGATTTGTGTATGTGTAATGGTATACATTGGAACAAGTACAAGAATTTAGGTAAAACATTCATTGTTATGGCTTGAATTCTAGCGTGCATGGGCATGTTAGTCAGAGACCATCTTTCCATATCCTTATTGAGAGAGGCCGTCAGGGGCAAATAATTTGCTTTAAATAATTTAGAAGGGTGTTTAGTGATATGGATCCCTAGATATCTCATCCCTTCAGCAGACCAGTTTAAGGGGAGAAGATGGCGGATGCCCTCTGTGGGATTAAAAAAGAAACTTAGAGCTTCCGTTTTTGTTTTATTTAGGGAGTATCCCGAGTATTTCCCAAAATCTTCCAAAATGGGCCACACCTCCTCTATAGATTTATGCGGTTGAGCGAGGGTTAACAACACATCATCAGCATGTAGCAAAATTTTCTTCTGTATACCGCCCACCTCAATCCCTGCTATGTCCTTCGCCATCCTGATGGCCTCCGCCAGTGGCTCAATATACAGAGGCGATAAAAGAGGGGAGAGGGGCACCCTGTCGAGTGCCCTACCCAGTTGGAATCTATTTGACAGTCCCCATTCACCCTGACATATGCCTGAGGACCTGTGTACAGTGATCTCATGGTATCTATAAAGGATTCAGGGAATCCCCTGTGTTTAAGCACCAAGAACAAGAAGTCCCAGGAGACCCTGTCAAAGGCCTTTTCGGTGTCTAGGCTTAACAGGCATGCCGAGGTGCGGGTACGTTGGATCTTATCTATCATATCTAAGGCGGAACGTACTCTGTCAGGGCTTGTTGGCCCATGAAAAAAACAGATTGGTCTGACTGAATTAAATCCAGTAAAATGGGGTTCAGCCTTGAGGCTACTATAAAGTAAAGATCTTATAGTCTTGGTTGAGTAAGGATATGGGGCGGTACAACTCACACTTTAAGGGGTCTTTCCCCTCCTTGTGCAAGATTGATATAGTTGCGTATTGCCAGGAGGGGGGAGGGGCCTCTCTCAGTCCAGATGTTTGAAAAGACTTTAAGAAGTAGGGGGACTGTTTCTGGGGCCAATGTTTTATAAAATTCTGCCCCAAACCCATCCAGACCAGGGCATTTGGCTGGCTTAAGTTTTTTAATTGTGGAGATTATTTCTTCTTGGGTGATGGGCCTGGTCAGCAATCTGGCAGTGTCCGGTGGGAGGGGAGGAAGAGGGATGGAGTCCAAATAGTTTTGTTTGTCTTGTTGGGAGGTTTTCTCTTCTGAGCTATATAATTTGGAATAGTATTCCACAAACGATTCTGCCATCTGTGTGGTATGTCTAACTATTTGGCCTGTATGAGATATTATTTTAGTTATTGTGGCTTTTTTGCTGCATATTGGCCAGCCTGAAGACTAGGAGTTTAGTACCTCGGGGCCCACCTTCGTAGTATCTTTGTTTTAAGTAAAACAGGGCTTTTCTACCTCCACATTTTGGATGTTTTGTAATAAATTCCTGCACTTTAATAATTCCTATTCGGGGCTCCTCCACTTGATTTTTGAGCATCTTCCAGTTCTTTAATCTGGGCCATCAGTTCCTGTTGTTTTGCCTCATTTCTCATTTTTTACGAGATGCTATTGATATAAGTTTACCTCTGAGAGAGGCTTTAATAGTATCCCATAGTATTTGTGGCGTAGTTTCTTGTCTGATGTTTTCCTCAAGGGTTATTTTCAGGAAGTCTTTAAGTTCCTTTATAACTCCTTTATCTTGAAGGAGAGAGGTATTTAGTCTCCAGGGTGTGGTACACCTGGACAGTCCCAGCTCCACCTTCAGGTAGACAGGGCTATGGTCAGAAAGGATGGTCGTACCCACCCAGATGGAGAGGGACCTATTTAGGTCACCCGTGAATGTAAAGAACATGTCAAGACGGGAAAATACCTTAAACCTGGGAGAGAAGCAAGTATATTCCCTTGCTCTAGGGTATTTCTTTCTCCAAATATCAGACAGGCTCAGCTGTTCCAACTGAATTTTAACAGATCGAGCCTTAGCTGCATCTAGTTTTGGAATCTGAGAAGTTGAATCAAGGGCCCTGTTTAAAACTATATTCCAGTCTCCGACCATTATTAAGATGCCTTTGGCCTTTTCTGCCACCAGTTGTAGAATGTTTGAGTAGACCCTGAGTGGGGACCCGGGGGGATGTAGATGTTAGCCAGGGTTATTTGAGTGTCCTGTATAGACCCAACCACTAGAATATACCTAGCTTCGGGGTCTTCTAAGACCTACTGCTGTTGGAAGTGAAGATTTGCCGATAAAAGGATTGCCACCCCCTCTTTCTCCCCGCTGGGATGGACGAGTGATATACCATCGGAAAGGACTTTGATTTAAGGTTTTGGGCCTCCTGGGGGACTGGTGGGTCTCCTGCAGGAACACACCTCCACATCCCTGGGATGCTACAAATTGCTGGATCCTTTTCCTCTTGATTGGGCTGGACGATCCGTTCACATTTAGAGACATAAACTTAGTAGTGCCATTAGCCATGTTCCATCCAATTATGGTTAGCTGTCCTTCTCTTAAACAAAGACTCTCTAAACCTTACCAGTTTAAATCTGTAATAAGTCTGCACAGCATCTAACTTTTTAATATAAACAGTAACAGGACTTAAAAAAACATTTTTTTAAACTGTTGTACAACAAAACAGTTGCTCTGGCCTCTTCCAATTTCGAGCCATGAGCTGAGTTAGATATTGGATAACCTCGGCCAGGACTCCTCTCGGCTTGGTTGTCCAAAATTCTGTGTCTAGACTTCCATGGGAAGGCTGAACGATGTTTGTCAGCAGAAGGGTGTCTGAATATACAGACCAGAGCAGAGCACTCAGTAGTGCAATGAGTGTTCTATGCGGGGCCCTGGGATGTCCAAGAGGAAAGTCCTCCCTCCAGTTGTCAGTGTAGAGCTGCATAAGTGCACAGTTCCGACACTTATCCCTTTACCCACCTTTTAGAAAAAAGAAGAAAGACCAAGAAAGACTCAAGGTCTCGTAGCAACCCGCCCCAATGTTTGTGCTTAAAGTATTATGTATTCAGCAACCCCAGCCTCTTTTATTCTACATGTCCACCCCACCCCCTCCCTGTTTTCTCCTCAAAATTAGGGTTGCCATGTTATCTATACAAAGGGGGTAAACCCCCGACAAGAACCCCCCCCACTCTCAGACCCTACTAAATTTTTGGGTCCTCCAAGGAGAGGATGAGCCCTGGAAATGTCTCAGCCTGGAGTGGTCAAGGACCTTGGGAACCCTAGAGCCATGATCTCTGGTTCCTCCCCCCAGAATTCGAGCACTGGCACACGGACTAGCTGTCCCAATCCAGCCATCCGTGGTCAGCATCTAGGGGGTGGAACCCCTCTGCTCCCACCTTTGTCTTATAGGGGTAGCACCATCCCGGTCTGTGGCGCGAGGCCCACAGTCGAGATCAAGACCCGAGCTGTGAGCTTGACGCGGCCCCGGTTCCCCTGGGTTATCCGTTGGTGTTCACTCCAGGTGGGGCAGCAAGATTGAGTGCTTGTGTTCTGGGCTATCACCCTTTAAGAAGGGTAGAACTGTGCCCGCCAGGTAAGTTCCAATGCACCCGTCGTCCCAAAGGCCACCAGGTGAAACAATAAATAGTGCCATGGTGAATTTGGGGGTAAGGGGAGGGAGGCCCGACAGCAGGACCCAGCCTATCTGGGTAGAGAAATAAACTATTGGCCTCTTCGTACCCAGCCAAGCCACCCCTTCCCCCAGTCTCCACCCTCAAAGGTCGCAGTGATTCATTCTGATTAAAATGATGGAATGAGCAAGCATATTCTGTGATAGGACTCTTCGAGAGCTATTCCCCTATTTTCAAATCCAGCCCATGCACCCA
The DNA here is from genome assembly GCA_016271365.2 of Neoceratodus forsteri. Classification (NCBI taxonomy): domain Eukaryota; kingdom Metazoa; phylum Chordata; order Ceratodontiformes; family Ceratodontidae; genus Neoceratodus; species Neoceratodus forsteri. Next base: position 1,338,569,844 of record CM057449.1, on the reverse strand, counting down.
CCCCCAAAATGCAACCAGGGTGAAGCAATGAGCAGGGCCGAAACCAGTTTGAGGGAAAAGGGTGAAGGGGACGAGACAACAGAACCTCGATGTACTACAGAGGGAAAAAGGACCCTCATTCCTCTTTGCATACAATACAGCTGCTCCCGAGTTCATTTTTATTAGTGTCAGTTAGGGCAGTTAAGTAGACAACTGTGCTTTGCATTGTTGCCCTTTAGAATAATTAAATCCATAGATTCAGTTTGACCAGACACCCCCACAAAACACCACCCATTGAAACAGCAAACAGTTCTGAAGTATGTTTGAGGTGAAATGCTTGGAAATAGAGCGAGGAATAAAGCAGCAGGCCGTAGTTATTGCCGCGGAGGAAGACAGTCAGTCAACTTCATATGCGGCCAGGCTACAACAGGGTGGTTGTACTACTCAATGCGACCCCAGAGCAGCTGGAAGAGCAAGGGAAGACAGTCTGCAGGTAATTTATAGTGGGGGATTCAATAGGATCGGGAGGGCCCATCAGACCAACGCTGTTAGGAAAGGAGCGACTCCTTCTAAGTCAGCAAGTTGAAGCGCATAATTCACCAAATGGGTTGCCTCACGTGTTCAAAGATCGTGTTGGTCCTGGTTCGCCTGCTTCATTGGTCATCATCGCCAGTTTCAGGTGGGGGCGTTTTTATTGATCAGAGCCGGATCCCCAAGTCTCCGGAGCACCGCACCAACATCCACTGGAAGGGAGGTCTGGGGTATCCATGCTGAGGAGCCCGTCTTGACGATCCCCTTCTGGGCCACAGACCATCGAAGTCAGAAGATATCGCTCGAGCTTCTCTTTTTGCAGGGGGGGTGTGCTGATCCCCAGTTCCTCCAGGTAGGGAGCGGCAGATAGGAGGTCTTTAAAGATTTGGGTGCCCTGTTCCATTGAGATCTTGAGCCTTGCTGGGTGTAAAACTTGTGTCTTGATGTTTTTGGCTCTCAACTGTTTTACAATAGGCCAAATTGCCTTTCGGGCCTCCTGTACCTCCGATGTGTGATCATTATCAATAGCTATTTTGTGCCCCTCAAATTCCAGCGGACTGTGTCGCCAGGCCCTCCGCAGCACCTCCTCCTTGCTATGGTACCAGGTGAAGCGGACTACAAGGGATCTGGGCCTGGCCTCTGGATTGCTTGGCCTCGGTGCCAGGGAGCAGTGGGCACGATCGAGGCTTAAATCCAGGTCCCCAGGGAGCTCAATGGCATTCCTAAGAAGCTTTTGTGTGAACTCGATGGTGTTTGTGGCATCGCCCTCTAAACCCTCGGGGACCCCATGGATTCTAATGTTTTGCCTCCGGCTTCTTCCTTCCAGGTCATTAAGCTTGTGTGTTAGCGCCCGATCCCGCGCCAAGAGATACAGCAGCAATCTGTCTTGTCTGTCTGTCTGCTCGGACACTGCTGTGAGGCAGAGCTCCATCTGGTCCGTTTTGTGTTCAATTCTGCCGAGATCTGCACGGAGTTCGGATAGAGTCCGGTCAATTTTTGTGACCATATGGGCTGTTTGCTTAATAGTCTCTATCAGGTCGTCTTCCCGGAGGCCTCCATGCTGCTCGGCCTGCAGTACTTCTCCGGTGGTCTCCACCTCGTTGTTGATTTCTGACTCATCCTCCTGCAGCAAAGCCTTAAGTTTTTGGGCAGGGGTTAGGTGAAGCGTCCCTGCTTTATTTCTCCGTTGCTTGCCTGGGGATGCCATCATCTTGCGGGTGATTAATAGTGATTTTGTTCGGTGGGTAGCGAAGCAGGTAAATCAGACCGCCATGTCAGTCACTGATGTCACCGGAAGTCCTCACACTGAAACAACCTTTTCAACCAGTTGTTCCGCATGGTATATCAGTTTCATCTACTAGAAGACCGAGAGGTCAAGAAAGACAGTTAAAAGCTGTATTTACCCTGGTTTGTAGGATTGCAGGAATATTTTAACTATCCTCATAGCAATAATCAGTATTGTAAACACTAATAAAATATACATAAAAATTCAGAAGTTATCCTTTAGATTCATCAATTAAAAGTTTTTCACCACTCACCATGCATAGATTAAGGTTATTGACATCAATCTTCTTAGACATCTTCTGTCTTCGTCTGTAGGTGCTGGCTGCCTGGCTCAGTTTGTAGCACCAACATTGTTTTCTTCATTTCTTGCAGTGCTTCACTGGGGTCTGCAGGCTTGAGTTGTGGCATTTTCACCTGTACTCTGGCTCAGGCTACTGGCATCAGTCTTCTCAGACAGCTTCTGTCATCTCCATCTCACAGGTGCTGAGCGCTTGTAGCACCAACTATTTCTTATTTTTGTGTGCTTCGCTGGGGTCACAGGCTTGAGTTGTGGCATTTTTCACTGTACTCTGGCTCAGAGTACTGGCATCAGTCTTCTCAGACAGCTTCTGTCGTCTCCATCTCCAGGAGCTGGAGCACTTTGTAGCACCAGCGCTATTTTGTGTGGTTCACTGGGGTCACAGGCTTGAGTTGTGGCATTTTTCACGTTACTCTGGCTCAGGGTACTGGCATCAGTCTTCTCAGACAGCTTCTGTCATCTCCCTCTCCAGGTGCTGGAGCACTTTGTAGTACCACCACTATTTTGTGTGCTTCACTGGGGTCACAGGATTGAGTTGTGGCATTTTTCACTGTACTCTGGCTCAGGGTATTGGCATCAGTCTTGTCAGACAGCTTCTGTTGTCTCCATCTCCAGGTGCTGGAGCACTTTGTGGCACTAATGCTATTTTCTTCATTTCTTGCAGTGCTTCACTGGGGTCACAGGCTTGAGTTGTGGCATTTTTCACTGTACTCTGGCTCAGGGTACTGGCATCAGTCTTCTCAGACAGCTTCTGTCGTCTCCATCTCCAGGTGCTGGAGCACTTTGTAGCACCACCACTATTTTGTGTGCTTCACTGGGGTCACAGGCTTGAGTTGTGGCATTTTTCACTGTATTCTGGCTCAGCGTATTGGCATCAGTCTTCTCAGACAGCTTCTGTCGTCTCCTTTAGAATTATGATGTTTGATAGTGCTTTAGTCAGCCTACATTTGTTTCTTCCTTGATTTAAGTTGGGCAAAGCCACTGATGAGATCATCAAAGTCCATGGTCTTAACCAGTTCACTTTCGATAGATAACATAGTCAGGGCATTGAGTCTTTCCTGGTCCATCGTGCTCCTTAATTTATTCTTGACTCTACTCAAGGTTGAAAATGACCGTCTTCACTGCAGTTTGCAGCTGGTGTGCACAAATATATCTGAAGAGCTTCCACATTTGGGAATGTTGACTCAGTCCTCGAGCCTTCAAAAGTTTACAGGTTAAGAACATCTTTGTCTTCTTCACAAGAAACAAATGATGTGAACTATATCAATTCATCAGTGGCGACTCCTCCAAATCCCGGGGTATGCAGCAACTAGACTATCTGCTGCTTCCGTATCTCATTTACATTCAGATGAGGAAAGTCTGTTAACACTCCAAATTTTTTCTGTAATATATCATAGCATCTTTTCTTTTCTGCGGGGCAGCACTTAATAATAATAGATTATAACAAGAAATGTCTCATACTGAAATTTTCCCTACCTGTTAATGTTGTTTCATTTCTTGGTTCGTCAAACATGTGTCTGCGATGCCTTTGCCTACCGATGTCTGCTTGGTATGCTGTTTCTGAGTCAACCAGTGTTTTTGCTTTCCTTTCATACTCATCAAAATTGTTGTGTATCTCTTGGAGAAATCCTGTTAGAGATGAATATAAATCCACCACTATCTTCAAAGAAATGCCTACTTTCTGTAAAGTCTTACTTGTGGCATGCAGGCGCTGTAATACTGAATTCCAAATGGCTGTCATTAGCGCAGTTTCCAACAATTCCATCTTCTCTGCCAGACTTTCAGCTTCCATCCTTGTGCTTGGTCCTTCTGAAGGATCGTCAGCCAAGTTCTGTAATGCAGTCTTCATGTGTTGATAGCCACTGAAAAGGGCACTGCATGCATCTGCTTGAGCAGACCATCGAGCAACTGAAAGTGACTATGGTACTTTCACCTCACTAGGCAACTGCTGCCTCATGATATGCCAATGATGTGTGGAGACTGAAAAGAATGTGTACAGTGCCTGAAGAAATCCAAAAAAAAGATACAGCATCTAAACATCATTCAGCAGCACAGGAACCAACCAAGTTTAAGGAATGCGCAGAACAAGGGATGAAGTCCACCAAAGAATTGTGTTCTTTTATTCTGGCTTGTAGGCCGCTATATTTTCCTGCCATATTACTTGCGTTATCATATGTCTGACCCCTGCAGTCCTTTATTTCAATGCCCAATTCCTGAACCACAGACATCACTGTGTTTGCAAGATTTGCTGACGTATGACTATGGATTGGAATGAACTTAAGAAAACGTTCAACTGGATTTCCATCAGCTTTCACATATCTAACAATGAAAGTCAGCTGATCCACATGAGAAATATCCAGTGTCGAATCAACTCTGATAGAACAGTATTTTGCCATCTTCAGTTTTTCCACAATAGTGTGCATCACGTTTTTACCCATCAGGTCAATGAATTCATTGCAGATGGTTGAGGGCAAATATGATGGTCGTCCTCTTCCAGCATTGCCGAATTTTGCTATGTGGTCAGCTAGAAAAGGGTCAAATTGGCTAATAAGCTCTAAATTACCCAAATAGTTTCCATTACCTGGAGACCCCAGTAGTTCATTGTCACCTTGAAAAGCCAGTCCACGTTCTGACAAGAAACGAACCACAGCAACCACACATTTCAGTACATTTTTCCAGCACTGATACTCATTCTGATATTGTTTTACAATTTCAGCATTAATTCGTCCTGCGGTCCTTTTCCTTTTATGCAGTGTGACTAATGCCATCCTGTGATCATGACTGTGTTCATGTTCATTTACCACGAGTTTGCATTTTTCAGTCACTGAAACCAGATTGTGAGAATGCAGTATTCCTCACTGAAAAGAGCTTACAGACATAACAGAAGACATTCCCAGTTGAAGGAGAATAAATCAGCCAATCCCGTGTCCTACATTCACCATTTAACATGATTCTAGATAAAAGATCCTTGGATAAATAAAACGCTTCTTATCTGGGTACAAAGGCATGGTCTTGGAGAAGTCACATATGTTCTGGTCAACGTCACGATCTATGAAATAATTTCTAAGTTCTTCACATACAGATGTCCACTGTGCTGGGTTGTTGCTGTACAGCTGTGTTTTTTGGGAGCTTTCAACTTGAATCTGATGGCAAGTATCAGTAACCTGTTTCTCAGTAACTTCTGTATTTGTAGGAACCACTGGATTGCTGTCAAATGAAGTCAGATTGCACATGGAGCTGACAACGTGACCCTTTGTGACCCCATGGCATGTAGTAATCGCTGGGCTGCTTTCCAAAGGACTCTCATGGTAAATATCGGTTTCGACTTCTTCATCTGTGATGTGTTGGACTTGTCATGTAGAAACAACGTTGCTTGTTTTTTCCTCAGCGGTCCCTGCATCCATCATTTCCATTGCAATATTTGACACATTGGTGTCTAGATTTCTACAGCCTTCCTCACTGCTACCCTGACAATGCTGACCAACAGCCTCCTTATCTCTAGCACTGCTGCCTGATGCCAAGAAAAAATCTGTTAACTTTAGAACCTTTGCTAGTATTTGTTTCTCTTTTTCTACTTGATCCCTAGCACGTTTACACTTCTGTGACCCGCTTAGATATTTCCGTGCTGTGCTCAACTCCATCTTTCTACAATATTATCTATAATGCAAACATTAACAAAGAATCTTGTCACTGAAAATACACCAAGCTTATGATCACTTACCACTAACTCTCTACAAGTTTACCCTACCTACCACAGGTCCCCCCACCCCCAAAAAGTGTGGACCATAACAGAGTACTTAAAGAAAAACAAATTAAGTAGCTTGCTATATCAGACAGTTAAGATATGAACCCCACAACATCAGATCATCTTGCATACTGTGTGAATGTGTAAAAATCACTTAACCCTTGAAATGTTCTCCCAGTGTTCAAAAGACACCGTCCCCAGAAAACAGGCTTCGTGTACATTGTGCCTTATCCAGTTACCAAAGAATGGAAAACTGAAAAATAGTACAAACTCCTAATGCAGTGAGCTGTGGGGGCACGTCCAGAAGTACTGTAGCTGACAGTCTATGGCTGGTCTCAGAATAGCACCGAGGCACTTAGTACACAAACCTGAGATATTAAAAGGTCTGACAGTGCAGCCCCAACCCCCCCATCATTCACAATCACAAATGAACTGACAAAAAAAAACTGTTACTAGCCAGGGAAGATTATGGATAGTACTTAATAGCAGTACAATACTCAGAACTCTGTTGCTTTTGTCAGTTTGTTCTACACTTCTGTGTATGCAGTGCCTAGAGGATGAAGAAAGGAGACGCAGGTAATATAACTATAGTGGTCTCCCAGGAAGACCTAAAGGTAAAGTGACAAACACCGTCATGGGCTTGAGGAACAACATGTGCCAAAAGTGGCAGGACCATACCTTAATGGCCCAACCTACTTAATGAAGTGCGCACACTGGGCACTGAGACGAAGCCAGCTGGAAAGGGCTAGCCAAGACATAAAATATTCTGATTAAATCAGGATCATAAAATGTTTTGGTCTTGGTTGGCCCACTCAGCTGGCATCTGTCAGTGCTCCAGTGTACATCTTTCTCGTAGAAGTGAGTCGTCGAGCCATAGGGATGAATCCTGGTCTGAGTTTTTACTACAGCTTTTGATTTGGACTGGACAAACTCCATATTGTTAGCAAAGTACAGAGGTAAATAAACACTACTGGAAGGGAGGAAGCTTTACTCCACATATTCCACTTCCAAGACCTTTAGCATGCAGATGCACAAAACAGCCAGGCAGCAATATTTAAATCAAAATTATATGCAACCAACAAGCAAATTTAATTCAGACTTCAACATCTAATTAACAAAAATGACCATGATATGCTAGTAATGTTAATATGAACATACAAAGAAGCCCGCAGAAGAAGGTCATTTGGTCCATCAAGTCTGCTTGTAGTATTGCAGTGTCCACAGCTTGAGCTAATGTTCCTACACTCCCTTCCCTCCCCACTCCTTCCATCCTCCCTCCCTACCCATCATCCTTACCTACCCCTATGCCTATCCCATCTTCTCTTAAAGCTGCCCATGTATTGCCTTTAACAAGACAATGTCTTCTGGTAGTGCATTCCAAGTTTCCACCACCCTCCCCGTGAAGAAGTGCTTCCTGACATCTCTCTTAAACCTCCCACCTGCCTCCAGTTTAAGACTGTCCCCTCTCATGTTATGGTTGCCACCTTGCCACTCAGCTTAAAGAGACTCTCCTGATCAACCTTGTTTATCCCTTTCACATACTTGAACATCTCAATCATGTACCCCCCTCTGTCTCCTGTGTTCCAGGGAGTACATGTTCAGTGCCCACAGCCTCCCCCTCATGTGCGTTACTCTGTTTACCAGCTTTCGAGTGGACAAGACAGATCATTTGGCCTATTCTGCTGGCTTTTTAGCATGCTAGTAGTACTCTATCCTGGGATTCCTAGCTGCAATATGTATAACTTTTCATTTCTTGACATTGAAGACAAGCTGCCAAATCCTAGACCACCTCCCTAGCTTTTTTTCAGATCTTCCTGTAGGTTCTGTATCCCTTCATCTGTGTCCACTCTCCCACAGAGCTTTGTGTCATCTGCGAATAGGCACATTTTGTCCTTAATTCCATCTCCAATGTGACTGATGAAGACATTGAACAACAGTGGCCCCAGCACTGAGCCCTGTGGGACCCCACTGTTTACCTCTCTGGTGCCAGATAACTCTCCATCCACAACTACCATCTGGGTTCCATCCCTCAGCCAGTATGCTTTGTGAATGTTTTCCATATTTAGAGGGAGTTTTTTGTAAAATAGTTCTTCAACAAACAGTTTAAGAATGCTGGTTCACTCAAAAACAGAATGCAGCATTCCAGTCCTTCAGCAGTGCTAGAGAATGGAATGCTGACAGGAAGAATCCATGAGCCATTGTGATCATTCTGTACATGACAGTTTAACAGGATTAATGTAAGGCCAGAGCTTGTGTTAACCCCCTACTGAAGTCCCCAAATGAAACTTTTGAATATTCTGAGGCAAAAAAAGAAGCACTGACCCTCTATATCAGGGTTCTGCAACCTTTTAAGGATTGGGAGCCGCATGTCCTCCTGGCATGACCAGTCTGATCACCAGAGAGCCATATGAGAGTATGCATAGCAGAGGTCCTTTGTAGTGCATAATTTAGCTTAACAATGCTGTTTGAATAAAGCATATGTTAATCAATTAGAACACTGCACAAAAAAGCCACACTGGATAGTTTCCTCCAGATACTCCCCAAGAGAATCAAAGGAGTTTTAGCCATGATTTTGTAGTTGAAAAAGCAAATAGTAACTGAAAATGGATTCCTAATACGAGCTTCAGGTAGATCTCTTGGAGCCACTGAAAGAGTCCCACTCTGTGGGCCTCTGTTCTCTGGTGCAACCTTGCTGTGTCTCGGCATAGGTAGGGGTGAACCTGGCCACCCCTACCACACATATTATTGGCATATATAGAATGTTTGGTTGGGACGTGCCCTGGAATTAATATTTTTTGGAAACTTTTGCTGCAAATCACTTGAAATATTCATCCACCCCTGCTGATGAAACCAAAAGCACCCCAGTCTGCTAGAAAGGCTATGTTCTCATCTGTGATTTTTTTTCTTTGTTGGGTGTGCCAGCTTATCATAAAATGTATGGCTGATTCACAGCATCAGTGCCACCTTAATATTGGCAAAGCTTTGTTTAACACGCTTAAAGGAACACTGCCAACTTACTCAAGCCTCAAAGTGTCCCAAGTTTAAAATGCGCAATTTATGATTGTTCACCTTATATTCAGACTGTTTTTGCAGCTGGTAGTTTGATTCACATCCCTTTTCTATTAAAAGTGAAAAACTAACAGCCCACCATACTAGTGTTACCACACCAAACATGTTTGTTTACATTTCCTGACCACATCACACTGCATCTTTCTGGACTCTGGAACACCCCCAGACAATCTAGCCACTGAATATGCAGTGTGAGTAGAGAGACTATTGTTATCATAGTGACTGCACTGTTTGAGGTGTTTCTAATGTTCAGGAAATGTGCACTAAGAGTAGCTCAGTGATATGACGCAAAACAAAGCTGGGCATAGCTATACATTACTATGCATTTCAGTTCTAACAAACAATGAGGTAGATAAAACAACCAGCAAAATAAATGAATTTTAGAAAGTATGCAATCATAAAATGTGTATTTTTACCTAAATAATAAAAAAAAGGTTGACAATGTCCTTTAATATTTCTTGCAGTTGTATGACCTTGCATGACTTGACTCAGTCTTCCTTCCATCTCCACAGCCTTGTATCCTGCCTGAGGAACAACTGCCTTTCTAATGATCTGAATGCAACATAGCATCCTGATGTAACTGTGGTCGTACCTCTCACCCCACTTAGATCCCAATTTATGTGAGGCTATCACAATACAGTACATAAAGTGCTCAACACCAGTTAAGAGATGGAGAAGGATGACAAAATAACTGGCTGGACCATCCTGTGTATCTGAGGGTAGGAGTCCATCTGCCCCTCCCACTTGGGGCACTGATGTCTTAGTCAGGCATGGGTGGCCAGGCATGGACATCTACCAAGCCCAGCCTGCTATACGTAAAAACAAATGGCATGTCTGCTGCCTTTGCATTCAGTGTCAAGTACTGCAAGCCCTGCTAACATCTCAACATTTTCCTGAACTTCAAATCTCTGCCAACATGATCCCTCCCCTTTGGTTACCAGAGAGCATTTGTGCAGTCGTGATGCATCCAGAGCTGATCGTTACTGGGTTTGCCACTTGATGTGCAATACTCTGGGCTTTGGCACCAACCTTGTTAAAGCACCTTAGTAAGCAGTAGCACTAACTATGATGTCATCAGGCAGCCCTTCCATTAACCCTTGAAAGCTTTCTCCCTCACATCCCACTGGCTGATGTCAGTAACGCAAATGGTAGTATCAATACAGGCCTATAATATAGCGGACACTGCAGTGCCAATAGCCTCTCATAAGTAATTATGCTTGACTTCCTCATATTGTCCCAGCATCAAGAAAATTCTACTTCACGAAGAGGGTGGTGGATAACTGAAACAAACTCCTAGAGGAGGTGGTGGGAGCAGGGACTGTGGGGGGATTCAAGGGAGCATGGGATAGTCACGAGGGTCTCTTGCATCTGGGGGGGAGATGGTAGGAAATTGCAAAGTTCCAGCAGCTTATTAGGCACACTGGGCAGACTGGGTGGGCCTGGCGGTCCTTTTCTGCCTACACATTTCTATGTTTCTATCAAGGATATCAGTGTGTATGTGATATTGCATATTCAGTGCGTGACCTCCACAGACAATTCCAAAATACTTTATTGTGGAGCAAAGTAGCAGAAATACTGAAAAGCATAAAGTTGGACTTTTGAGAGTTAAGGAGATGCAGAGCCGCATGAACACAGGCAAAGAGCCGCATGCGGCTCCCGAGCCTCACGTTGCAGACCTTTGCTCTATATTGAAAGGTTTGCATCTAATCATTAGCAGAAAAAGTGTCAGGTAATGTAGTACAAAGACACTCCAGCAAACTTCTGAGCCTAAGATTTTTCAGAGCTGACCCCCAACATTTAAAGTACAGGAACCGACCCCCACACTCGCTCATGCTGTGCATGCCTTGAAGGCTGTCAGAATCCTTACAGCCAATCAGACTGCAGCATGCTGCACAAATTCTCTCCCACCCTCTAGCACCACTGTCCCCTCCCCCACTCACCCTGTGGCAGCCAAGACCCCTCCTCCCACCCTCTACCATCCCATGCATGCCTCCTCCCTCTGCCATCTGGCACCTATAACCCTTCCCCACCCTCTGGTACTTAAGCCACTGCCACCCTCCTCCTTCCCACCCTTCTACTCATACCATCCTCCTCCTCTCCCATCTCTAGCACCCATGAAATCCTCCCCACTCACCATCTGGCAACCATGCTCCCCTTCTTTTCCACCCTCTGCCATCCATGCGCCCTCTCAAAGTACCAGTCAGTTCCTGTTCTGACCCTTCAAGTGTGCTGGTTGTGGAGTGTGAACTGAGGCCACTGCAGTGTGCAGTCACAAGCAGCAATGCTTTCCCCACCCCAATTTTGGTATGCCAAACTCTTACAACTCAGGTCGGGAGTGGGGCTGCACCTTGCCCCTGCCCAGTGTACATTTCTCTCCACTGTGACTCTACTGGTCTCCTGTTCATTGCACCACACTTTTACCCTCTGTGAATGCCCCTCCCCAACCGCTATCCAATGCCCACTGTACCCCTTCCCCATACGGTACCACTTAGCTGCCCGCTGTACCACTCCTGATTTAAGTGTCCACTCCACTCTCCTCCAACTGCTGAACCCTTTTGTACTTACTGTATTACTCCTTTGCCCACTGTACTCTCCCCATCTGCTGTAGCCCTACTCCACTCACTGTACTCCTTCCCATCTGCTGTTTCCCCTGTACCCTTGGTCCCTTTCTCCAAGTGCTGCTCCCCACTACTTGGGGTTGGGAAACTGAAATGTAGTGGCAGTGTTTGGAGACGCTTGCAAGCAGGGAATAGGATTGTTAAAAAAGGAAGTCAGATGACCCCCCCCAAAAAAAAGCAGAGAAGATCACCGCACATGGATGTCTCCAGTGTGCTGAAGCATAGCACTGAAACTGGGCTGAAACCAGATACACGTGCAAAATGAAAAAAATAAAACACATGCGCAGCTGTAACCAGGTCAAGACAATTGCTCCTCACCCGACACCCACCATTGTACCTCTCCCCACACCAACTGCACAACTACCCCTGCCCCATCATCTGCTGTACCTCCTCCTTCACACTCGCTGTACCTGTCCCTCCCCAGCTGCTGTTCTTACTCTACCCTGGGCCATGCACTTCATGACTTCACTCACTGGACCCTTACGGACAGTCCTGACACAGATGATACCATAGTACAGTATTTGTATCCTACCTGTACATGGAGAGGAGAGGGGTACTGTAACCAGAGATTCTGAATTACAGTAACTAGGAGATGCCATCTTGTGGCAATGGTGGAGATAAACAAGCATTTTCACCTGTAGTAATGCTTATACTGTAGTAAGCATTCTCCCCAGCATCAGCTAGAATCGAGATGATGACTGTGTAGCTGTACATGTGCAACTGATCTACAATAAAACTTCTAACTGATGTATTCTGGGGTCCTCTGTTTCGATATACCTCAGTTTGGAATTGGAAATTAGGATTATTTAAAACCGTACAGGCCATATATCAAACCAAAATAGCATCTAGTCATTTGCCTTTGTTCTTCTGACACAGGAAGCCAAGATGGGATACCTAGAAACATGGAAGGAGCAGAAGCCGGCAACCTATGGACCCATCTTATCACTATTTATATACCTGAAAACCCACATTGATAGGCCCAGAGATGCTTTGTGCTATCACACAGACTCTGAATTACATACAATTCATTATAAGCAATCATCATATCTATTTGTCAGGATGAGCTCTGATCTCTCCTGCAAGGGGAATATTATTTTTCTGGTCAGTATGGAGGATTTGCCTATCTGTGGTTGTAGGGGTGAGCGAAAGTCATAATTTCATAATAAATTTTTTCGTTGTTTCACCATGAGTGATACCATCACCACCCCGCAACCACTCATTGGGGATTTTAACTTTACACCTTGCATTTTTGTTTTGTACTTTTTCTATGCATTTATTTCCAATCAATCAATCTTAATTTTACCAGGTGAAAATGCCACTGAGTAAAATTCAGTCCCAAGGTGGACCTGGGCAGAGGAGAATTAACCATACCAAAATAGAATAATAAATAAAGCACTGAATACAGTTTAGGTGACGGTAACAAAACAGTGGCCACTTAGACCGTTGCAGGAGAATAAACAATAAGACAGTTCAGGTTACATGTCCAAGGTACATCTATGCCAACAGAAAATAATGTGTCAAGGGAACAAGTGTGCACACATTGGTAGGAGAAAAGCAGACAGGCCTGTGACACAGTAAGGGAGGGAGGGTGCAGAAGACATGAAGAGGGAAAAGAAGGAATGGAAGAGGTTACTTGAGCATTGAGGGGAGAGGTGTTAAGGAGATCGTGAAAGGATGGGACAAAAGGTGGGGAGTAGTGTAAGATTGCGAAGTTCATAGGTACTGCCTTACAGAAAATTCCAACAATCGTGCGGTCAATGATTACACTTAACACTGTTAGACTCATTGTACATGACAAATGATTATTGTCTCTTTAAAAAACTCAGCTATATAACAGCACACATTTGTAGTCATGGCAGCCTCTGGACAAGGCACGCAAGTGTGAAACCTTGAAGCAAACATTGTAAACTGTGTTGCCTGCTGTTCTGCTGTCCACTATGGAACTGCTAAATAAATTAAAGAGCAGGTACCTACTGTCAGACACCCAGCTCCCCTCAAACATACTGTATATAATAGTAGATCTGCTCTACTGTTGAGGGACATTAAAAATTCTATGCGCTTCCCTCTGGTCAAAAAGTTATAGCACCCCAAATATGCACCCCCATAAAAAACAAAGCCTTGTCTGACACGCCTCCTTTTGTGATGTCAGAAAATGAATACTGAGGGTGCATGTCATTAACCTGTATGTATGCGATATGTCTATGGCGTTTAGTACTATTTAGAGGTGCCATGTAGACAAATCAAAGCAGCCGCTGGAGTAACAGTCCCTGTTTACTGGAGCGGTCGCTTTCATTGTTCAAGTGGCAACTCTAAATAGTACTAAACATCATTGACAAATGGCACCAATATAGATCTATGGAGCACACACAAGCAGCCTTCATTTTCTGACATCACAAAAGGAGGCATGTCAGACAAGGCTTTGTTTTTATGGAGGTGCATATTTGGGGTGATGTAACTTTCTAACCAGAAGGAAGCGCATAGAATTTTAATGCCCTAAACAAGTATCTAATATATCATATATATATATATATATATATATATATATATATATATATATATAATTATGATTTCATCCCATTACTTAATGAACCAATATATAAACAATGGCAACTCGAGGTCTGGTGGAATATAGGCAGTTATTCGAGAATAACATTTTAAACATTTCACATCAATTCAGACACAATATAATATACCAGAAAATTATCAGAAGTTATACAAATCTAGAACTATATATACAAAAAGGGTAATCTACTGTAATTCTTAAAAGTACTAATTCATTCAGTTCATGAACGTCCATACCTCACAAATGTCTGGACCAAAATAAAATTGTGTACAAAAAGTGTACAAGTTCACTTTCACTTCACACCTTTGTAACACTGTTTACACTTTTAGGACATAATTCCCAATTAGAATCTACCCAAAAATATTAATAAAAAATATTAATAATGACATTGATGGCAATGAGTATAGCAAAAAATGCATTTTAGTAAAATGGAAAAACTAGGACCCCCGTCCCCCTATGTTTGAAACTTGAATGAACTTTTTCATAGGCATCTAAGGCGCTCACAAAACTCTGCCTTACCTGCTGCTGGTAACTTGAATCGTCGTGTAATACTCGTCTCGACTGACTCGTGGCACTGGTGGTGCGGCAGCGGTGGTCACCAGGTTGTGTGTGAGATGGATGTCCTGGCTGTCCCTCCCCTCAGACACACACTCAGATGGAATCACAGTCCTTTCTTGCCTCCTAATCTGTGGACACTCACTGGCCACTTAAAATTACTTAAGTTGGGCAGGGCAGGCCCAACCGGACCAACAGCAACACACGAGGTGGCACTGGGCACTGACCAGAGTAGAATGAAGACTGGCCAGTGAGGACACAGCGGGGGCCGAGGGTCGCCTGGGCGGGGCGGGGTCAGATCGATGAGATTTTCACCGGCAGGCGCAGTGGTGCAGTAGGCAGTGGGCTTGCTTAGCTAGGGTTAGCTGATGATGAGGGTGGCAGCAGTCAGTCGGGACTCGGGAAGGAGAGAGCTCTGAGTCTTCTGTCTTTGGGTGTGGGTTGTCCTCATCCCGGTCGTGGGTGAGTTGCCAGTGAACCATGAACTGAAGTCATGACTCATGAGAGTCGGAGAATAGCCCTTACCTTAAGCCCTGGGCTGACTGCCTGACTAAAAAATAAATTTACGATTACGACGGGACGGACCGTCGGATGTCACCCGTTACGGACTGATGATCTCCAAATTTCCACAAAGCACAAAATGAATGGATCGGGACGGGTGGTCGGGACTGGGTGTAAAAAAACAGAAATAAAATTTGCTGATTTTCTCAGTCTCTCTGCTAGGCTACTGAGCCATGTGGA
This sequence comes from Neoceratodus forsteri, assembly GCA_016271365.2. NCBI lineage: Eukaryota > Metazoa > Chordata > Ceratodontiformes > Ceratodontidae > Neoceratodus > Neoceratodus forsteri. The sequence goes on along the minus strand of CM057449.1, from coordinate 1,338,554,461 downwards.
TAGGAATCCTAGGATTGCGTCGTCCAACGCGAACAACGAGGACAGGCAAACTACCGTACTCAGTGGTGGGAAGGCAAAGCTATTAGCCCGTCCACACGACACAAAACCTCCAATCTGAATCTCCGAAGAGCACCACCTGCCTCAATGTGGCGGCGTGCGCCTCTCACCTTGTGGTGCGCTCGTTTTTTTTTTAAATTTCTAGTGATTCTGAAGTGGTGGTGGTGGGCTGCCACTGTGGCGATGCTGTCAGTCTGTCCCCCCCAAGAAAAAAAAAATGCATTTTCAATGCCTTTTGTTTTTACGGACTATGGGGACAAAAAAAAAAGCAGCAAAAAAACCAAAACAAACGAATAAAGGGAATAAATGAAGGGCCCCCCCAACAGATGAGGCCCTAGGCCCGGGCCTGTTGTGCCTATGCCTTAATCTGGCCCTGGCTGCCAGGGATATTCCTATCTTAGAAATTTGTCAAGTAGCCACCTGGAAAACAGTCCATACATTCACCAAGCATTACTCTCTGGATATCCAGGCTAGGAGTGATGCTCGGTTTGGCACAGCAGTACTTCAGAGCCTATTCCCAAAGTGGGTTCTGTCCCTCCTCCATGGAGGTACTGCTTGGTAGTCTGCAATAGTCAGAATACAGCAAGACTTCATGTTGTTTGAAGAAAAAATTACCTTAGTAATGTTGTTTCTTGTAATGGAGTCTTGCTGTATTCTGACCTCCCCCCCCCCCGCCTTCCCTCTCAGAACCTGGTTTTGGGATGTGGGTGGGCAGGAGCAGTGTTGGCACCCTAGGGGTGCGCCCCCTTCACCCTCCTTTACTTTGGATGTGTGCTGTGTTTTGTTTTTTGGGTTTTCTGACTTGAGTCTTTGCTCTGAAACCAAAAAACCCTTTTTAATAAATTTAGTTTCACCCGTGGCCCACTGGGCGCAGTGGTGGGATTTCCGCTGCGGCTGGCGGACCGGGTTCGGGAGGCAGCCGGGAGGTAGGATCCCGAGCACCGAAGGGCAGCTCTCCTACTCCGGGGAGGGTGCGGGCGTGGTCGGTGTACTGGGGACCCTGGCGGAGGCAGTGTGCCCAAACATCCGACACTGCGTGTTCCTGGAGGCGGGGACGGGTGGTGACGTGCGGCATCGGGAGCGTGGCCCGCCTCCACAGAAAAACTGAAAAACACCGGCGCCTGCCGCCATGTATGGAAAACCGCCGGCGGCTTCGATGTATCCTCAGGCCGACCCCGACCTATTCTACAGTGCCCGGGGCATCCCCAGCCGTGTCAGCAGGCCCCACCGTGAGGTAAGCCCGCGGGGTATCGAGAAGTGCTTGATTTGGGGACAAGCGAGTGAGCCACAACGAGCAGATGTGGGAAGAGGCATGCTCGAGGGGAGGAAATAAAGTGAATTGCAAAAAAAAAAAAAAAAAATTTAGTTTCCAGTTGGCTAGTGTGAGTTTTACAATTTCCACACAGAACTTCTAGTGAGTATTGCTCGTAAAGATCTGACGGTTGGAGTTTAAACAGCAGCAGACAGGGGCTTCAACCGAGCTCGCGCTGAACGTTCCATGCTGGCCATGGAAAGTTAACTCTTTGTTCTCTGGGGCAGTTGAAAGGCAGGACCTAACTACAATAGTCAGAATACAGCAAGACTCCATTAGAAGAAACAACATTACTAAGGTGAGTAATTTTTTCTTTCCTTTCCCAGACAAGGGCAGACAACCTGGTATAGCTAGCAGGCACTTTCAGGCTCAAAAGCCTAAGGCCACCAGGCATTTTCTGCAGTTGTTGGGCCACATGGCAGCCTCAGTAGCTACATAGTCAGGGGGCAAGGTTTCAGATGAGAAATGTCCAGTGTCACCTCAGGTTCTACTGGCACCAGAAAACATTCATTATCAAAACTGGTTCCAATCACACAAACGCTCCTGCAAACACTTCAGTGGTGGTTGGACATGAACAACCTCAGGCAGTGAGTTCCATTCCTACAGGAACAGCCCTCCTTGGTGCTAACCATAGATGCTTTCCTACTGGGGTGGGGGGCACAATTGGAGGAGCACACTGCTCATGGTACATGACTCAAGCAGGAGTCGTGGTTGCACATCAACCTGCTGGAGCTCAGAGCAGTCTTCCTAGCACTTCAGGCATTTGCTGGAATGCTGCAGGGAAAGGTGGTGCAGGTCAGGACAGACAACACGGCCACAATGTACTACATCAACAAGCAGGGAGGCACAAGGTCAACACTCCTGTGCACAGAAGCCATGAAAATATGGAGGCTGGCTTATTCTCTGAGAATTGTCTTGTCTGCAGTTCACCTACCAGGAAAGGACAATGTGCTGACAGATGCACTGAGCAGGATAAATCAGAACCATCATGAATGGTCACTGAACAGTCAGGTGTTGCAGGTAGTGTTCAAAAGGTGGAGCACTCCAGAGATAGGCCTTTTCGCAGCACCAGACAACTACCAGCTTCCCCAGTTTTGCTGCAGGCCCCAAGTGAGGGGCTCAGTCCCACTGGCCGCACTGATCTTGAACTGGACAGGGAAGTTTCTGTATGCCTTCCCTCCATTTCCTTTGCATCTGAGAGTCCTGAACAAGCTCAGATTCCAGCCAGCTACAGTGATCCTCATTGCTCCACACTGAGCCAGGCAGCCTTGGTTCTGGCACTATCAGTTGCCAAACCAGTCAGCCTCCCCAGGAAGCACAACTTACTGACTTCTACCAAGGGCAGGATCCAATACCCCAATCTGCGGTCTCTCAGGCTCAAGGCCTGACTCTTAAGGACTTGGAGTATGCTGACCTACATCTCTCTGAAGGAGTCATGGAGGTCCTTAGGGTTTCTAGAAAGCCCTCCACTAGGAAGACTTGCACTTCTAAGTGGAAAAGATCCTCCATCTTGTGTCAGAATAAGAATCTGGACCACACTCAGGCAGGATTGCCAGTGGTTCTGGATTACCTAACACACCTTTATTCCCTTGGTCTGAGACCATCCACACCGAATGTGCATTTGGCAGCTGTCTCTGCTTACCTGTCAGCAGGCAAGGCATAATCTCTGGCCTCAGATTCAGTGTTCAGAAAATTCTTCAAGAGGTTGCTACATTTGTTCCCACCACATAGAACTCCCACTCTGGTGTGGGACCTGAACACATGTATTGCACAGCTCATGCAGCCGCCTTTTGAGCCCATGTCATCAGCTGATCTCAAGTATGTAACTTGGAAAACTGTGTTTTTAGTTGTAATCACCTCGGCCAGGAGATTAGTGAGCTCCAGGCTTTGTCCATGAAGATGGACTATATTGTATTTCACAGGGACAAGGTGGTCCTTAGGGCCAACAATAGGTTTCTCCCTAAGGTGGTAATCTGATTTCCATGTTAATCAATCCATTACACTACCAATCTTTTTTACTGACCATTCCTCTTCAGGGGAACGTAGACTGCATAGCCTAGAAGTGAAAAGAGCTATCAGCTACTACCTGGAGGCCACAGAGGGGACAAGACCCAATTTTTTTTTTTACCTATGGGGAAGTAGGAAAAGGTAAACCAGCCATGAAGAGGTCCATAGCAAGGTGGATTGTGGCATGTGTCAAGTCTGTTACGCAGCAAAGTGGGCAGAAGCAACCCGCAGGGGCCTCGGCCCATCTCCACCAGAGGTACAGCTGCATCAGTAGCAGCTTCAAGGGATATCCCTTTGTTTTCCAGGTAGCTGCTTCGCACATTTCCAGCAGTTCACACATTTCCTAGACATTACTGCCTGGATACCCAGGCTAGGAGTGATGTCAGGTTTGGCACAGCAGTTCTGCAGAGCCTGTTTCCTAAATAGGTCTTTTGCCCGCTTCCAGAGGCACTGCTTGGGTTTTCTGCATTTGTCAGAATACAGTAAGATTTCCTGGGCTTTGAAGAAAACAGTACCATAGTAATCTTGTTTCTTCCAAGGGAATTTTACTGTATTCTGAGCTCCCAACCTTCTTCCCCTGCCAGGACCTACAGGGCACTACATACTGTCTGTACAACTGATGCTGGAAACCTGTGGGTGCTTACTAGTTTCTTGGGCATCTGTTGACTTGAGTCTTAAGATATGCCCTCTTATTTAAGAGGTGTTTGCCCCTTCAAAGGGAATTGATTTGATCTTATCTGTCAGTCTTCACCATTCATCACTAATGGGGTACAGCGCCGGAGCTAGGACCCCGCGGGAGACTCTTTGTCCCCCCCCATGGGCGGAGTCGACAGGGCCGGCGCCGCCCTCAAGGCCGACATTCCACGTGGTGCTCACGGGTTGGCCGTTATCTGCTGCCAACTCTGCCCCAGTCCCAGTTTTTCTTCTCCTGCCGTCGATTGTAGCCTCGTGTGGAGACTGCTAGCAAATCTGTGTGTGCGGCCTAGTCCGTTGACCTTGTGTGTGTCAGTTCTGTTTCGCCCTGCTCGACTTTGCTTCTGCCAGTAAGATCATTTCATTACTTTTAAGCAGTGTCGGGTACTGTTTCTTGTATTGTTTGCCATATGGTTATGTCTCATCCGGGGGGCCAAAAATCATTGAAAGCGGGGCAGCCTCCTATGCGTCAGTGCCCGCGTGGCTGCCTTTATTCTGTGTTGGACCAGCATGACCATTGCCTCTCCTGCCTCGGTGCGGCCCATGACAAGGACAACTGCGATGCCTGTTTCTCAGTGGACCATCGTGTTCTTGAGATCCACGCGTTTAGAGTTAGACGTGCGCCACCGACTTTCGGGGGACGGACTCACAGTTGACGGGCCAAGGCGAGGATTCTCAGCCCTTCCTCCAGGTCCCCCTCCCAGTCCTATGTGGCCTGTGGAGGAGGGGATCTACACCTCTTTCAGCCTTGCCACGGTGGGGGCTCCTTTCACGGCGCAGGAGGCCCAGTATGTTCCTCTCAGGGGATGGATGGAAGGCAGCACTATGGCAGTCACCTCTTTGGAGGCGAAGGCTCCCTCGGTGTCGTGTACTCGGCCCTCCGGGTCTGGACCGGCATCGTCCTGGGTGTCATCTGGCGGCACCGCTCTAGGTCCCGGTGCAGTTCGTGGCACTGTGGCCTTGGAGGTCAGCGCCGGGCCGTCTTTCAGTGCCACTATTGCTCCTGGTGCCGTTCGCGGTGCTGGGGGTAGTGCTTCAGCATTTTCTGGTCCGGTTTCTGGTGCCTTGCGCAGTGCCAGGACTCAAGTCAGTGCCACCGCTATCTCCGGTGCCATGTGCGGCTGTGGTGCTGACCTTGCCTCCAGTGCCGGGGGAGAGCACGGCACCGCACTCGGTGTTGAACTCAACTCTGCTGTTCGTGGCATCAGGGATAGTGCCCTACTTGACTCAGGTACTGCATGCAGCGCCATGCTCAGTGTCGTAACCGACTCTGGTGCCGTTTGTGGCACCGTTGAGGGTGGCAGCAGCAGGCACGGTGCTGTGCTTGACTCCAGTGCCATCTGCTGTGCCGGGGTGGAAGGTGGTCCGACTCATGGTCCAGTAACTTGGGGGTGATTGAGAAGTGATCTGGCATCGGACCTCTGAGTCTGCCTCCTCGAAGGCGGATTCTGGGTCTGATCCAGATTGACTCCCAGATTCTTCAGAACCCTCTGATTCCTCAATTTCCAGCACCTCAGCTCCCACTCAGCATCCCTCTGGGGGTCTGTCACCACCAGTAGGCCCTAGGGTCAGTGAAACTGACCAGCCAGCAGTGGTCCCCATGGCTCCTGCCATGCATCCTGGGGCCACTGGCACTTCTGCTCCTCCAGTTGGGGCACCCCCTTTCCTGGTGTGTTTGGACAGTCCAAGTTTGGGACAGCCTGGGGCATGCCAGGAAGGGGAAGGTACTGTTCCCTGGGTGGACTCCTCGGAGGCTGCCCGGAGTTGTCAGCTGCCTAGGCTGGTGGTTATGAGGACGAGGTCCCTCTCCAACTCTGAAGGGTTGAGGAGTAAGGGTGTGGTGCAGTGCGCCTTCACCAGAGCCTGGCCAGGTTCTGGGAGGAGCCACAGTGCAGAACCTCACTCTTTCCTGGATTGGTCCTCGAGAGGGACTTCAACTTCGGAGGTCAGGGGCCATCCATCTGGACTCACATGGTCCCGGTCACCTCACGGGAGGATTTCTTCCCATGGGCACAGCTCTAACTGTTCCAATCTGGTTGAATGGCTGTTAGCTGCTGGGACCTTCTGGTCTCCCTCCTTGCAAGGAGTTTCCTCTTGGCCCCCCTCTGTCCTGACAGAAACCGTTCTCCTGTTGCTAGGAGCTTGTTCCCCAAGCTTCTATCTCCATCCCCGGCTATCCCAGGTGTTCCCGGTCCTAGGGGACCTTCTTACCTGGGAACAGTTCAGAGGTTCCGCTGCACATTTCCTCACCTATGTCCATGCCCTGGACCAGCAGGTGTTCCACCATGCTTCCGTGCAGCCAGACCCTGAACCTTGGAGCTCGCCTGCATCTTCTTCCTCCTCAGAAGGAGGGAATTATTTGTCCACATCTCCCCAGCATCTGATCTTTCTTCATATCAGCGCTTCCTTGTGAAGATGTTGGACGAGCTCCATCTTGCCCCAGTCCCTGTCAGCAATCCCGAGCATGTGACGCGTGCCTTCTTAGGCGAGTTCAGTGCGGCCAACCTGGTGGTTCCCGCCTGGCCTGTTCCTTTCCCGGAGGTGTCACATCGGCTTTGGCTACATCTCTTTTCCATTGCTCCAGCCCCGAGGGACCTACACCAACGATATTGCACCACACCCGGGTCTCCAGGTTCTCTGCCTCATCCCTCTTCTGGCTTGACCTCCCTGGACACCCACTCTGGGCCTTGCACCCCCCACCATGACCGACCCCCAGACTCGGACTCCGTGGACTTTGATTTTTGGGGTAGAAGGGTTTTCTATTTGGCAAGGATCCTTCTTTCAATTGCTTCTCATGAGGCCCACTTTGCTTCCTATGATAGGTTCTTGTGGTCCAGGCTAGGACAACTCTTAGCCTCAGTGCCTGATACAGAGGAAACCAGGCAAGCCATTGCCCTCTCTGCTCAGGGCCTGGAGCTAGCACGGTATCAAGAAAGGGCATCTTATGACACCAGTGAGGTAACCTCCGGAGCTATAGGGCCAGCTGTCTGCATCAGGTGGGCAGCATGGCAGTGCTTATCCCCATTGTCACCCCTGGCCCAGCGTAGGGTGATCTCCTCCGCATACTGGAAAACCCACCTCTTCTCCTGCAGGGTAAGACAGCGACTTTCGGGGCACCTTCCCTCCCCCACTGGGGGTTCCCCATCTCACCTGGACCAGTCTCAGGCCTCCCCAGGCCTGTAAGGGTTCTCTCTTCCAGTGTCTCACCCACTGGAGGCTAAGGAACTTAGTCCCTTAGGTAAGCATAGGGCCCCCTTCAGGGGGCTCAGTACTCACCCACTAGTGATGAATGGTGACAATTGACACAGATAAGATGTGAAAATTACGTACCTTCTGTAATTGTTGATCTTTCTGTGTATCTTCACCATTCATCACTAAATCCTGCCCTCCTTCCCCCGGGGCCTCAGTCTCTGGGCTCCCTCCTCTCTCTCCCCCCAAAATGCATGTGTCTCTGTTGTTTTTCTCCTTGCTGTTCTTTCCCTTGTGGTTAGGAGGAAGAGGACTCTGGAGACACACAGGGAGGAGTTTTCTCCTGTAGGGGGTATTATTTGGGTACAGGGGAAGGGGGAGTCCTCTCCCTCGTCTTTAGCCTTCTCCCTCATTCTACGAGAGTGAGTTGAGGGATTAGGCCCCCCCTAAACTCTTGAGTTTATTTCCTTGAGTTAGATCCTTCATGTCCTCCCAGCAATTAAGTTTTTCCCCTATTTCGGGGGGAGGAGTACGAGACACCCCCATTCCTGACCCCCTCCTTAAGGTTGGCCCTCCTGCGCGAATGCTGCTTAATAATTCAGGCTTTGCCTCCCCGCAGCTATTAACCTTAGTAGTCCAGATTATGGTCTGTCATTCTTGTCAGAATCCTAGGATTCAGAATCGTCTCTAGGGGTGTGGTCCCCCCCCATCCCTCCATTTCTTTCTCCTCTTTCCAGAGTTGGGGCCCCTTTCCTGTTCCCCAATTTCCATATCTGGTTTCTCCCCTGTCTCCTCTGTCGTTTATTTTTCCTTTAGTTTTTATATATCCTTTCCTTTATCTATCCTTTGGGCTCCGTGCCCCTCCCACCTCCTTTTCCTTACACTCTCTGGCATCTCAGAACTGGGACTGGGGTGGAGTCGACAGCAGATAACAGCCTACCTGCAAGCGCCACGTGAAACGGCCTAGAGGGCAGTGCCGGCCCTGCGTTGACTCAGCCCATGGGGGGGTCTCCCACAGGGTCCTACCTCCGGTGCTGTACCCCACTAGTGATGAATGGCGAAGATACACAGAAAGATCAACAATTACGGTAGGTACATAGTTTTCATTTTTTGTTCGATTAGTTACCTAGTTTGTTTAGCTTCTGCATGCTTCATAAGAATATGACCGTTGCAGGAAGTGCAACGAGGGACAGTGGTTTGAAAACCAAGCTTGAGCCTAACATTTCACTACTAGCATAGGTTCTAGTAACCATTTTGGCTCCGGGGCAGTCCTATGGTGAGACCATACTGCATTTGTCAGAATACAGTAAGATTCCCTTGGAAGAAACAAGATTACTATGGTAAGTAATGTTTTCATGTGCAGTAAAAAAACAGTGATCTTACTTTGAGGGGGAGCTCTTGGAGCAAGTAACACCATTAGGACTATGCTGTCAGGCACTAGGACCCCATGGAAAGGTTCTAGCTAGCAGTCCAGTCAGGGGACTGCCCCCTGACGTCAGCCCTGCCCCAATGTCCTCTATGGTATAAAGGGGACGGTCATCCGGCACTACTTCAGTTCTTTTCCCACCGTTGACTCGCTAGTATCAGCTCCACGGACACCACTATTGCAGTTGACCACCATTTTGCACCTCGCTCAGTTACTGTTTGTTTTATTTTCTCTTCCAGAAGTTTTCAGTATTAGTGCATGTCTTCTTCATCCTCACAGTAGCGGAAGTCGAAGTGTGTGTGCAGCAAGTAGATGCCGGCTAGAGATGAACACTCAGCCTGCCTAATCTGATTGAGCCTGAACCACAAGCCGGACGACTGCCCTCATTGCCAAAAGTTGAACAACAAAACACGCATCCACCGCCTCATGACTCACATGGCCTACTTACTGGAACAAGTGGCTGCTATGCAGAGGACCCATTCCAGACACAGCTCTTCCTCTTCAACCAGGGACTCCTTCCCCAAAGAAAAGAGATCAGTCGGGAAACAACACCACAAAGATAAGGAAAGAGCCAGGTCAGAATCCCACCCTAGGTCCCCTCATAAGATCTCTACAATCTTATCTGTGTCAATCTTCACCATTCATCACTGGTGGATTCTGACCAGAGGAGCAGGACGCCATGGGAGTATTTTTTTTAATAATTTTTTTTTTGTGTGTGTGTAAATGGAGGAGTCGGTGCCGTGGATGGTGCCAACCTCGAGGCCAACGCACTATGAGGTGCTCACAGGTTGGCCAGTAACCAACGCAAACTCGGCCATCCCAGTTCTGCTTTTCTCACCATCGAGTGAGTGCGACCTTGCGAAGTGAGCATTTTTGGGTACTCCGACATTGGGCCTAGACCATTTAACCATCTCCACCATCCTAGTTCTGCAGGATGCATTGCATTCTTGGTGCTGTTGACTCTGGTAAGATCTTTCCTTATTTTTCTTTAGTGCCGAGACCCTTTTTACTGTTCTGTTGCTGTTTTTCCATCCTATCATGTCTCGTTTCGGAGATGAGAAAAATAAATCTTCAGAGGCGGACCCGCCCCCAATGCAGCAGTGTCCCTGTGGCCAACTTTATTCTGTCTTGCATCGGCATGATCATTGTCTGACCTGCCTGGGCCCTAACCATGATATGGACCGTTGCAACGCCTGTTTTTCCATGGACTGCAGAGTACTGGAAAACCACGTGTTTAAAGTCAGCCGTATGCCACTGACTTTCATGGACAGACATGCACTAGGCATGCCAGCCATAGGTCCCTTGACCCTTCCTCTGAGTCCCCTCCCAGTTCTATACAGGGCCACGGAGGAGTGGGCTTCTGCCCTTTCTAGCCTCGCCGCAGTGGAGGCCCGGTCCGAATCCTCCAGGGGTCGGGCTGGAGGCACCATTTTGGCAATCATCTCCTTGGAGGCGAAGGCTCCCCCAGCATCATGGCCTGTGTATGCCAGGCCCAGTGGTTTCCTCGGCACCAATCCAGAGCAGCACGCAATGCTGGACCAGCTTGCAGTGCTGCTTGTAGTGGGAGGGTTCAGGAGGTCCTCTGGATCTGTTCCTCTTTGGGAGATGACGATTCGGAGGCAGATCTGGACTGACTTCCTGATTCTTGGGAGTCCGCAGACTGTCTCCTGACCAGCACTTCTGCGTCTGTCCAACCCCCTGTTTCGGAACTGGTGGTCTCTACCGTAGCAGCTTGCGGCGCCAATGGAACTTCCAGTGTTGAGGCTGGCACCGGAGGGTCCACTGGAGCTCATGGAACCTCTATTCTCGAAGGAGGTGAATCCCCCCACCCCATTTTGGGTGTCCAGGCTGGGTCCACTTCTGGTCCTGCTAGGGCATTTGGAACAGAAGCTAATGATCTTACTTCGAGAGGACTCTTGCAGTTGGTAATTACATATAGGACTGATGCCGGCAGGCATCAGGACCTGACGGAAACATTTCTAGCTAGCAGTCTCTGGTGGGCGGTGACTGATGTCAAGTGACATCAGTATAAAGGGGCGGTCCCCCATGCCCACTTTCCAATTCTTTCTCGCCGTTGGCTTATATAAGTGCCTCGCGGTTAAGCTCAACTGCTCATCAGTCTGTCATCTGTAGTTTTACTGCTGTTTTTTCTTTGAATTTTTCGTCAGTTTCTCTGCACTGTATGTCATCCCCTAACCCTCCGAGCACAAGAATAAGTGCAACTCATGCGGCGCCCAACTCCTGCACAAGGACGGACACTCCCAGTGCCTCTTCTCTCTGGGCCCGGATTACCCCATGGAGAAGTGCCAGCATTGTCTGAAGTTCAAGGCTGCCACCCGCAGACAGAGGCAGCAGTCCCTGGAGGCCCACATCCTTAAAAAGAAAATGACCTCCATGGAAAAGGAGCTGAAGAAGCTTCGTCAGGCCTCAACTTCCCCCGAGGGTCACCGTAAAAAGAAAGACAAGGAAAAGCACCGGGACTCCTCTTCCTTGTCCACCGCGATTTCGGTTGGAGTCGCCGTGCTCAAGGTAATGTTCCCCCCCCGGGGGACCGCTCCACGATGGCCATCTTGGAGGCTTCCAAGCTGGTGTTGAACCACCCATCTGGCTCGCGTTCAGGCCCTTTGGGTGCCTCAGGGTCAAGGGAGGTGTCTACTCCCGGAAAGGCTTCCCGTGTGGCCTTCTGGGTGTGAGTGGCTCCAGTAGTCGGACGCCAGCTTTGATGTCCGCCCGGAGAAGGCCGCTAAGTCGCTCGACCTTTTAGGGCAGTGCACGGCCACTAAGCCGCCCGACCAGGCTGCACCCCCTTCGCGGCCTCCCTCGGGTGATGGTTCCACTAAGTCAGATGACTGCTCCTCCATCGTCCGCCCGGACTCCGCCGGTAAGGTGAACGTCAGCCCTTCTGATGGTCGCATGACATTGGAGCTGACGCCGGACCCTAATGCTCAGTGCACCGTCCCCGGCTCCCCGCAGCATTTGCTACCCTCTGAGGTCCAGGCATTTCCTCAGCTAGACCCCGGGGATTTTAATCCTCTGATACCAAGGATGCAGGTACGCTCCTGTCAGGTCTCCTTCCTGCTAGGCTGGACGACCTGATGTCGACGCCAGGTGACATCTGTCCCCCGGATGCCGTCCCTACGCTGGGCCTGCCACCCGCTGGGCCTCCTGTTCCAGGCCTGCCTGCTAGGCCTTTTCTGGGGCCTTCTGCTCCTGCAGACCCCCAGGTCCCCGGGTTTCCAACCCCGTCCTATCCGACACCAGCTTACCCGGGGCCGCAGTATACGGCGCCTCAGTACCCAATGCCGGCCTATCTGATGCCGCAGTACACAATACCTCAGTACTCAACGCCAGGTTACCCGCCATCAGGATATGGATACACGCCATACTGATACCCTCAGTATCCATATCCCCCTCCTCCTCCACCACCACCCCATCAGCCGGCGGTGGGTTTGAAGGAGACTCTGGCCTCCTGGTGGGCTAAGGCCAAGGCTCAGCTCACCAGGGAGGTAGAGAGCCATCTTCCGACGTCGGTCCCAGTTCTGGACCCCCTACGTCGGAGATGAGAGACTCCCTCCCCACCTCCGGATACCAGAGGCAAACCCTCCAGTTCCAGGGCAGGACAGGATATGCTTCCCCGAGGGCTTCCCAAGGGGTCTTTTCCTCCCCCACGTCGAAAGATTCTTCTCCCTCTTCATCCTCCTCGGATGACTCCGATGGTCGTTCTGACTTAGATGATGAGCCCTGCTCTCTGGATAAGCCCAGGCCGAGGACTCCTCTGGAGGATCCTTCTTTTACGGAGTTGCTGCACAAAATCCAGGAAGTTCGTCAGTGGCATTCCTTGGAGCCAGATCCACAGCGTAAGAAACTTGCTGCACACCTGGATCTGCCCAAAACCGCTCCAACCCTGGGGCCACCCTGGATTGAGCCTCATGCCGATCTTGATTCCACCATTTGGAAGCAACCGTTGGCATTAGCCCCCCTTCCTAGGCATTCGGATAGGCTTTATCAGGTTCCCGAGGGTGTCGACTCTTTGAATTTGCACCCTCGAGCTGATTCTGATTGGACCCCGCAGGCTGGGATGCTTTGGGCCCTGGCCTGAGGGGAATCTGGCTTGATTTTTGTAACCAAAGTTGCCCCTGGGTTGCTGGCCAGGACATGGCTGCTGCCGTTGTTGGTGGCCACAAAAATGGGTCTGGTTCCTATGAAAGGAACCAGACTCAGGCCTGTACAGTCCTGACTGCCTTCCCAGCGCCCTGCAGTCTGGTGGTGACTTTCTCTGATTCCTCACCGAACAGGACCGCTCCATTATAAGGGATGTCCAGGATGTTCTTCTGGACGTCTGGGGTAAATCCGGAGACTCTCAACCATGATTGTCTCTGGAGACAAACGCCTGTGGCTGCTCCCCTGGCTGCCGAGTCCACTGAGTTGTAAGTGGCTTGGAGAACCTGGGTCCCCATGTCTGACCCAGTTTGAAGGAGGTTAAGCAGTTCCTCCTCCTTTTCGCCATCCAGAAAGTCTTTTAGAAGGTCTTAGCCCTATTCTTCAGGCCAGGGTCCAAAGCAGCCCAGCCTGCATGGTCCAATACCACCACAGCATGACTCCTTCACGGCCCCTGCCCCTCCTCTGGATCAAATGGTCGAAAAGGTCAGGGGTCGCATCTCTCATCACCTTTTGGGATGGCAGAGAATAACCTCTGACTGGTGGGTGTTGCAGTTGGTCGAACGAGGTCACTCTATAGAGTTCCTCATCCACCCACCATCCAGACCTCCCCTGCTATCCCGCTACTCAGGTCAGCATGCCCTGCTTATCCAACAGGAGATCTTGGCCCTTCTTAATAAGGAGGCCATAGAGTATGTTCCACCGAACCAGAGAGGAAAAGGTTACTATTATCACTTCTTTCTGGTTCCAAAGAAAACAGGGGACCTGCGCCCAATCTTGGATCTCAGCGACCTCAGTACATTTGTGTTGTACAAGCACTTCCGTGTGGACCCTGCCAGGTTTCATTCCCATGCTTAAAGAGGGCACTTGGCTGGCATCACTGGACATGCAGAACGCTTACCTACATCTCCCGATTGCTCGAGCACACCAGACATTTCTGCGTTTCAAGTTTCTGGGATGCCACTACCAGTTCCCAGCCCTCCTTTTTGGGCTATCTTCGGCACCTCGAGTATTCACGAAGTGTATGGCAGTCATGGCAGCAGCTGTCAGGAGATGGGGCCACTACATGTTTCCTTATCTGGATGACTGGCTCCTCATGGCACCCTCATGGGATGCCCTGATGTCCGTGATACAGGATACCTGTTCCCTCTTCGTATCGCTGGGCGTCACCATTAGTCAGGAGAAGTTGCACCTTGTCCCATCTCAGAACTTGCAGTTCATAGGAGCAGTTCTGTACACCACTCAAGGAAGGGCATTCCTTACTCAGGACAGGGCGGAACGCATCAGATCCCTCATAAGGGATATAAAGGAAAAGAAGACGATACTGGTCCAGACCATCCTTTGCCTGCTTGGACACATGGCAGCTGCCATTGCAACGGTTCCCCTAGCTCAACTCCATATGCGGGGTCACCCAGTGGATGTTGAGGGCACAATGGGACCAAAAGCAAGATCATCTGCAGCATCCAGTCCGGATCATAAACGCCGTCCCCCGAGACGGGCATTGGTGGCTCGTCCCAAACCACCTCTCGACAAGAGTCCCCTTCATCGCGCCACCTCCTTCAGCGACTCTCTCCACAGATGCCTCGGGGTCCAGATGGGGAGCTCACCTCAGTGGGGTCAGAACTCAAGGCTCCTGGTTGTCTCTGGAGTCCCAGCTTCACATAAATATTCTGGAGATGAGAGCTGTCCTATACACTGTACAGGCATTCCAGACGGAGATTCCACCGGGTACTCTTCTGGTACAAATAGACAATACCATGGTGATGTACTATCTCAACAAACAAGGAGGCACTCTTTCCTACCCCCTTTGCAGGGAGGCTCAAAGGTTTGGAATTGAGTACTGCAACATGGCGCAGATGATATTGCAGTGCATGTTCCCGGAGTGGACAGCACTATCGCAGACAGTCTAAGACAATCACAGGCCAGAGTGCACGAATGGGAACTGCTTCAGGAAGTCACAGAGGACCTGTTCTGCTGATGGGGACACCAGAATTAGACCTCTTCACGTCCCCATCCAACGCAAAACTGCCCAATTTCTGCTTGCTAGATCCAGGGCCTGGTGTTTTCTGATGAGATGCATTGTCCCTCTCTTGGACGAGCAGGTTCCTCTATGCTTTCCCACCCTTCCCTTTGATCCAGAGGGTTCTATTAAAGCTCCATGAAGAGTGGGCACATCATATTCTAGTAGTGCCCTTTTGGCCCAGGCAAATTTGGTTCCCTCTCTTACATCAGCTGACCCAGGAACCTCCGGTAGCTCTGCCATTCAGCTCGCATCTTCTGTTCTAGGAGGCAGGCTTCTTGATCCATCCAGATCTTTGGTCCCTGAACCTGCATGCCTGGCTCCTAAGGACATAGCAGTCCTGAGACATGGGGTCTCTCAGACGTTACGGACGTTCTGGTAGCAGCCAGCAGACCCTCCACTCATGCCACTTACGCCATGAAGTGGCACAGATTTTGTATTTGGGGTCAAGCTCACAGATTGACCCCACTGGATTGTTCTGAGAGGTCTGTTTTAGACTACCTCCTAGCCCTCTATGCGGCAGGTCTTGCCTACTCCTCCATTAAATTTCACCTATGCACCATTTAGGTGTACCATTCTCCGATAGGTCACAGGTCTCTGACTCAACTAGAGGCTTCTCGCGCCTTTTTGTGCAGCATCCTGTACTTGAGACCTCCCATCAAAGAACCGGTTCCACCTTGGGATCTTCCTTTGTTCTAGAGTAGCTTACGCTGCCCCCTTTTGAAACAATCACAGATTGCGAGCGCCGTCTCCTTGCTTGGAAGAAGCTCCTTTTAGTTGCTGTTGCTTCTGCCAGAGGAATTTCTGAGCTTCATGTACTTATGTGCAAGGATCCTTATTTGTTTTTTCACAAGGACAGGGTGTCCTTAACAAATCCTAAGTTCCTTCCCAAGGTGGTTTCGGCGGTCACACTCAACCAGGATATAGACCTGCCGGTGTATTACCCAAATCACTGTAACAGGGGGGAAGTCCTGTTGCACACACTGGATGTGCATAGGTGTGTCAGATATTATCTGACCGGAACCAAGGCACATCGTAAGTCGGACCAGCTCTTTGTTTCCTACGCACAAAGAATGCCTGGTGCTCCTTTCTCCGAACAGTCGCTCTCTCGATGGCTGGTAAAGTGCATTATGTTCTGTTACCAGAAGCGCAACAAACATTTACCAGTACTGGTAAAAGGTCATTCTGTGAGGGGGTGGCTACCTCCTTTGCTGCGCTCAGAAATGTCTCCACCTCAGCCATCTGTGCAGCAGCAACCTGGAGCACTGTACACACCTTCATCAGGCACTACTGTTTGGATACTGCTTCTAGATGCAGAGCTGGTTTCAGGGACTTTTGTCCTAATGTCTGAGACATCTCTCCTCTTCTATCCTCCTCCCTATAACATATTGTTCCTTTACTGCTTTGGAATCAGTCCTAATGGTGTAACCTGCTGCAAGAGCTGTTTCTTGAAGTAAGATAGTACAGTTACGTAAGAACTTACCGTAACAGTAGATCTTCGAGAACAGCTCTTGCAGGAGATAGTTTCCCTCCTACCTTCCCTTCTGGCGGTTGAGTCTTCTGACTTAGTTTCTAAGCTACTGCGTCTTTTTACGCCTACTACAAACCTTCCTTTGGAAGTGGATCCTCGGTCTCCCCTTCAGATGTCACCTTTGGGCCGGGAGTCTCCGGCGGGAGAACTGGGGATGCTCGGGGACCTTCCCCTTTTATGTGATGCCTGATGTCTAGGAGGGGCCGACGTCAGGGGCAGTCCCCCGCTAGATACTGCTAGCTAGAATTTTTCCATGGAGTCCTGGCGCCTGCTGGCTTCAGTCCTAATGGTATAACCTGCTGCAAGAGCTGTTCTTGAAGATCTACTGTTATGGTAAGTTCTTACGTAACTGTACTTTCTCTTCCTCAGAGGCATTTGGCACCTTTAACTCTGCCAGCCTCCCCCCTCCCGGGCCACTGTGGTCCTACCGGGCCTCTAACCTGGGAGCAGTTTAGAGCCATGGCTGCCCATTTCCCAGCCAGGTTAGATCCATGGACAAGCAGGTGTTTCACCACTGTCCCCTGGGGCAGCTGGACTCTGACTCGTCGGCTTCCTCACATGAGGAAGAGGATCCTTCTGTCCACCTATCCTCAGACACTGACCAGATCCACCTATCAGTGTTTCCTTTCGAGGCTGGTCGAGCTTCACATATCAAGATTGGCAAGACGCAGTCCTGAGCTTGCGACGCACACTGTAAGCGAATCTAGTGCTGGCAACCTGGTGGTACCCACCTGGCCCTCCCCCTTTCAGGAGGCATCATACTGCACTTGGCAGCATCCTTCAGTCCCCTCCCCATCCTCCATGGACTGCCAGCGCAGGTATTGTGCACCCAGGATCTCAGGGAGACCTACCACATCCCTCTTTGGGGCATGACACTCCTGGACACTTCCTCTGGACACAGAAGCCCAAGACGTGCCCGGCCCCTGGATGCAGACTCAGAGTATGACTCCTGGGGGAGGAGAGTTTTTTCCTCAGTGCATCTCTCTCTTTCTCCATCGCAGCACATCAGGCCTATCATGCTGCCTACAACAGGCACTTATGGTCTTTGCTAGGACAAATCCTAGCATTCATGCCTGATACAGAGGCAACCAGACAGGCCATTGCCCTCTCTGCACATGGCCTGGAGCTTGTGAGGCACCAAGCAAGGGCATTGTATGACGCCAGTGAGGTGGCGTCCAGGCTAGCAGGGACAGCGATCTGTGTCAGGCAGAAGGCATGGCTTAGTCTATCTCGGTTATTGACCATGGCCTAGCGAAGCGTGATTGTCTCCTCTTTCCTGGGAACCCGCATTTTTTTCCCCACAGGGTAGGGAACCTAGGGCTACTGCCTCTCCCAGCCAGAGGGAGACCCTCCTCACCCTGACCAGTCCCAGGCCTAACTAGGCCTTTGAGGGTCCCCCCTTTCTGTGTCTCCCCCACAGGAGGCTGACAGACTTTCTTCCCTCAGAGAGGTACCAGGTCCACTTTGAGGGGGGCTTGGTAATCACCCACCAGTGATGAATGGTGAAGATTGACACAGATAAGATATTAAAATTCTAGAGGCGTGGATATGTTGTTTATCCAAACTTCTTGGCATGTCTCTTTCCCTTTAAGGATCACTGGAAGGTCTTCAAGCTGGCTCCTCCCACCCACCCAGGTGGTATAATCCTTGGCTCCACCACATGACGCCAGATCTTCCTTTCGCTAAAAGATTCAGGTTGCCTCCATCGTGCTCTCGCATTCTTTAGGTCCTGGCTTCTCAACCTTAGGTCATTCCGAAATTAGACATATTTGTGTTCGCGATTGATACTGTTGCTTCTCGATTATGGAAGACAAGTCTTCCCCTGGATTTTGCCAGTGCCCTTGTGGCCAGAAGATGTCACGTATGGACCCTCACCCCACATGTGTCGTCTGTCTTGGTGTCGGCCATGACACCACGATCTGTGAGTTCTGTCTCGCTTTTTAGCCCAACGTCCTTGATGACCATCTCACACGCCTTAAATTGGGCAGGCCCAAAAAACGGAACCAGACGATGAAATCTAAGGAGGCCCAGTGGGCAGTTCCTATGGCTGCGGGATCCGCCGAGCAGTTGGAGCACATGCAATCCTTCAAGAAGAAAGTGGCTCGCTCCACGGAATCTTCCGCTCTGGGCTTCTTCGTTCCACTCAACTTGGGCTCCACTTTTTTGGTTCCTTCCCAGAGTTGTGCCACTCTCTCCCGAATAAGGGTGAGAGTCCTGCGGGCACACAGTCCTCTTGGTCCCATAAGCGGGAGAGGGACCCGGGACTGTCTTCATTTTGACTGAGACGCTCTTGGGATCGGGAGAGATCTCAGTCCTATGAGCCAGCCATTTTGACCTCTGTCGAAATTGCCTCTTTGGCCACTGGCTTCTTGGCTTTGCCATCAGGCCAGTCGACCAAAATTTCAACCGACGAAGTTGAGATTGTTCTCGACTCGATCGACCCATTCTTGACGACTCTGGTTGATGACCCCCTCAGTCGGACTCTGGTCCTTTCCTTCCCCGACAAGGAGACCCAGTCCACTGGGGAAACCCACCAAGGAAGTGGTTCCTGACCCCCAGGAGTCTCCAGTTTTACCGTTATCTCCCAAGTGACCGAGTCGGCCTGACCGATCTCAATCAAGGTCTCGGACCCACTCAACTGACAGGCCAAGGAAGGTGCCCAAGCGTGCCAAAAAGAGGTGACACCATCGGTAGTCCTCATCCTCTTCAGATGAGGAGAGGCTTCGGCGGAAACTCCGTCAATGCTACGAGGACCTCATGTGGCAGCAGCTGATTTTGTCTGGGCATAAGCTGACCCCGGCTCCTACCCTGGCCATTACTTGGCTTTTGCCTCCTAGACCGAAGCCGACTCCCCAGGAACCGATTAAATCGGTCCCCCCCCACCTGCAGAGCCAGCTTAACATCTTCCGGTTCGCCTCTAAATGGTCTCTCCACTAATTCTGGTGGAACTGGCCGCTACAGCCCGTGGAGGGGCTCCCATGAAGCTCGCCGACACCGGGCCTCTGACCTCTTTCAGTCACTCTCATCTCTGACTGCTCTAGGCGGGTCGAGGGTGATCTGGGTGGTCGACCGCTGTATCTGGATACTTAGGATTCGGATGACACTGGCCTCCATTCTCCTCTGTGGGATGACAAGTCGGCTGGTGATTTAGCGACAGAGGAAGGCCCTTCATCTTTTCAAGGCATTCTCCACCTCATCTCTAAGTCCACAGGGATGCCCCTGGAACCTATCCAGAAAAAGGCGGAGTATCCTCTCACAGATATCCTCAAGAGAGGGGATACCCCGATGGAAGCCTTTCCTGTGGCCGAAACCATCGTTGGCCCAGCCCTTGAACTTTGGCAGCACCCTGCCTCCTGTCCCGCTCCATCTGCCTGTATGGCCCACAAGTATGCGGTGCCCATGGGGTCCCTAGCAGGGTTCACAGAAGACCCTTCAGCCGAGAGCCTTGTGACCGCCTCTTTGTTCAGACATACAGGCAGTTCTGCTGATACCGACAGACCTCCAGAAAAGGAGTCAAAGAAACTGGATCACCGTGCCCAGAAGGTCTGTGCGGCCTCTTCCTTAGGCCTCCATCAGTCAAGCTCGGCCGTCATCATGGCACACCTCCCCGCAGACTTGCAGACTCTGTCAAGCAGGTCCAAGACCAAGGCCGTGCCCATTGCTAAGCAGCACCTCTAGACAGCCATGGACATTGGGGACTCGTGCCCATTCACTGGCAGCCGCAGATCTGTCTTCGAGGGTGAGGCTCTTGCAGCAGGTAATACCATTAGGACTGAAGCCGGCAGGCATCAAGATCCCAAAGAAAACTTGTAGCTAGCAGTCTGAGGCAGGGGACCGCCCCTGACACCGGCTCCACCTGACATCCTGCATGGTATAAAGGGGGCAGTCCCCTGGCACCACCCCAGTTCTTTTCCCGCCATCGACCCACGTAGTTCAGCTCCATGGATGCCTCTCTCTGCAGACAACAGTTCGAACGTCAGATAAGTCATTTTTCTTTATTGTAAAGTAGTAATCAATCTTTTCACCTGGTTTATGTTGTCGCCTTCTCCACCTCGGCAAAAATCTAAGTGTGCCTGGAGGAAGCAGATCCTGGCGAAAGATGGCCACCTCATCTGCCTAGGCCCAGAACACCAGCCTGATTCCTGCAGTCACTGTCAGAAATTTAACCAGAAGATGCGTGTCAGAAGAACCCATTCCTTGAAGACCTTACTCCTAGAGAAAAAGCTTGCAGCCATGCAGCGAGATTCCAGGGCCAGCTCATCCACTCCCGCTCAACATATTCTCCCGCTGCATAGTAATGAGAGGCTTTGTTTTCTCCACAACATAGGCAGCTCCCCCCCCCCAAGCTAGGCACTCGGGACAATCAAGCAACTGAAGCAACAAGCAACAAGCAGCTCACCTGAGTAGCTGAGGAAGCCAAATCTCCAGCCTGATAACTTTTCGAGGTAAAGAGAGCCTCTTCTCTTCGTCTGGACGCCTGCAGAGGGGTGCTACCTGATGAACACTTTTATATTCTGAACTTTGTTCCTGTTCACCACCGGGTGGGCTTGTTATTTTCTTCTCTTTGTGCTTCTAAAGCTGAACTGTAAAGGTTGGGACTCACTGTTTTTTCTAGAGTTGCCTTGCTGATTTCATCTTAAAGCCAGATATACCAAGCAGCTAATATAGATCAGACTTGTTTAATATGGTGGTATTTGGAGCTAATTGCTGATTTCATCTTAAAGCCAGATATACCAAGCAGCTAATATAGATCAGACTTGTTTAATATGGTGGTATTGAGCGAATTGTGCTTGTTACTGAAGGCATTAGGTTAGCTGGGTCCTAGTGTGACCTCAGTTTGGAATAGCCCTGTTTGCTTAGAGTGGAGCTCCTTTGTGTAAGTCACAACATATTCTCCCGCTGCATAGTAATAAGAGGCTTTGTTTTCTCCACAACATAGGCAGCTCCCCCCCTCCCCAAGCTAGACACTCGGGACAATCAAGCAACTGAAGCAACAAGCAGCTCACCTGAGTAGCTGAGGAAGCCAAATCTCCAGCCCTGATAACTGGGGTAAAGAGAGCCTCTTCTGGTCTGAGCGCCTGCAGAGGTGCTCCAGCCCGTGAGGCGCTTTCATGCGTCTGCCCCCCGCCTAACCACCCTCCCAGCCAGGGCGGCTGTCAATTTAAGGATCCACCCGTGACATCACATCCGGTGATATCACGTCCTGTTGCCCAGAACCTATCTCCCACTTTCCCATTTGCAGGTTATACCTGTTGGCCACCAGAGGACCTCCATGCCCTCACTACTTCCTACTCCTACCTGTATACAGCACTACTTCCCTGGGATCTTGCTCACCACAATGTATTGGCCCTGCCTCACGCCTGCCTGTGCCTATCCCCACTAGCAGTGCACTTACCCACTTACCCATCTGCTAGTCCACACTGTGCCCTGGCACCCTCCTCCCCTTGCTCCTGAACCTCCTTCCTGCCCTTGGGACCTCTGTGTCCCCGTCCCCTGCACTCCCCCAGCTTTCTTCACCTCAGGCACATCTGGGTGTTTTCTTATTCTTGCTTTCCCTCCTGTACCTCCCTGCCCACCCCTGCTCCCTTAGCCTCCCTCCCCCCTCATGTCAATCGAGGAAAACCTCTCACCATCTCCCAGCCAGGTGTTAGTCATGCTACTACTCCTGTCAGGGAACATTCATCCAAACCCTGGCCCGGTTCCCAGGAGCTCCCCAACTCGCACCACAGGCCTATGCATGGTCTCCATGAATATCTGTAGCCGCCTAAAAAAGTTTGACTCACTACAATGCCTGGTCACATCAATTAACCCTGATGTCATCACCCTGGTTGAGACTTGGCTGTCGAAATCCTCCCTGACTCCCTAGTCTCCCTTCCTGGTTTCACCCTTTTCCGGTCTGACCGTGTTGGGAGGGCGGGGACTGCGTATTATGTCAAGGAATCTCTCCCGTACTAGCCCTGCCCACTCCCATCCTTGACTCCAGGGCCCAGGCGCTACGCTGAAATTAACCCTTGACCCTTTAAAGGGACCCTTTATCTGACTACGCATACGTGCCCCCAGGGACCAAAGCAGGCCATTGCCTCTCTTACAGAATACCTACCTCTCTACCTCCTTCACTGATCAAATTCTGGTGGGTGACTTAAATGTCAACTGGCTCAGCCCCACCTCCTCCTACCCGAGACCCTTCTGCAATAGACCTAACGCACCAGTTACCCACCCTACCAGGACTAACCCAAGAGAGGCTCCAGTACCCTGCTTGATGTGGTACTCACCAACTGCCCTAATCGGATCCCCAATGTACAAGTCCTCCCAGACTCTCTCAGCGATCACTCCCCCATTTTATTCCACTGGTCAGCCTCAGTCCCCAAACCCATAGCACAGTCCACATGCCGGAGGCGTCTAATACCTGGTGGATTGATAAAACTTAAGGAACTTCTGTCCCAAATTGACTGGTCTCCTATACAGGCAACTCCTGACATCGACACAGCTCTCTCCTTCTTTACCCAAACTTTAATAATGCCTGTGATATCTTTGCCCAGTGTTGACCCGCCATTCTAAAAAGGAAGAATGCCCCTGGGTTACCCCAGCTTTGATCCACCAGCTCAAACATAGGACAACCTATGGCACCATGCCATTGAGACTGGCCGCCCAATGACAGGCGGTATATGCTGCCGCCTGAAACAAGTGCACTCGGCCATCAGAAAGGCCAAGTCTGAGCACTCATCAGTCCTCACTCACTGCCTCATGGGGAATCCCAGAACCTTCTGGGATAACATTAAACAGTTAAATGGGAGTGCACACTCCCCCACCCACCCAGATCAACATTAATGGTGTGATCTCCTCAGACTCAGCCCTCATAGCCAACCACCTCAACACCTCATTCACTGACCTTAGCCCTCATCCTCCCTACAAATTTTTTTGACCCTCCTCCCCAGCACCTGCCAGTAAATCTTTCTCGCCCTTATTTTCTCCTCCGCCATGTTTCTGCCCAAGAACTTAGGTCAAGACCTTGTCACTGCCCTCAAGAGTAATAGTACAGCAGGTGACACCTGATCCGTGTATCCTACGGCTGGTCTTAGACACAGTCCTTACCCGATCACATGCCTCATCAACCACTCTCTTTGCCTGGGGAAGGTTCCAACTGCCTGAAAGTCACCACTGTCACCCCTATCTTTAAAGGTGGTGATAGGACTGTGGCTGGAAACTATCGACCGATCTCCATTCTCTCCTCTCTCCAAGGCCTTGGAAAAGTGGTGGCCTCTCAAATCTCGGACTACTTCTCCACCTACAATGTCCTTTGTACTGAGCAGCATGGCTTTGAGCAGGCCACAGTACCAACACAGCCTCCTAGAGTTCTCCAACTTTCCACCCTCCTCAGACACTGGTTCTCTGGCTGGTGCTGTCTTCATTGACCTCTTGAAAGCTTTTGACACTGTCTCCCAACCCCTCCTTCTTGATGCCCTTAGTCTCTCTGGTTTTGCTGCTGTGCCTATCTCCTGGTGCACCAGTTATCTGTCTGACTGCTCACAGTGTGTAAAAATTAATGGGACCTACTCAGACATAGATACATAGACAGTGTCGGCAGATAAGGGCCTATGGCCCACCCAGTCTGCCCATTTATGTTTGTAAGTTCAGTTTATGTTTTCCAGGAAGTCTGTTGCCCCTTACCCCTGACCTCCAGAATTCCTTCATGTCTATCCCATGCATTCTTAAATCCCATGATTGTTTCAGCCCCCACCACTTCCTCTGGCAGGGTCTGTCCCATCTTTTCTGGGGTTCCCCAGGGCTCCATTCTGGGCCCCTTACTATTCTCCCTTTACCTTAACACCCTTCCACGCTCTTGCTCGGGGAACATTCTATTGTACGCTGATGATGCAGTCATCTTTTCCTCAAATCGTAACCCTACTGCCCTCCAGGACTCGCTGCAGAAGTCCTTCACTGAAGCCGAGGGCTGGTTCAAGGAACATAGATTGGTTATAAATCTTAAAAAAACCAAAACCATGTTCTTCACTCATCCCCAAAACAAGTCCTGCAACTTCAAACTCCTCATTCACTCTGGGTCCTCATTCCCACTCGAACAAGTTTGTTCTTATAAATACCTAGGGATCCATTTTGACCCTCCCTCTCCTTCCATGGACACATCGCTGCCCCAGCCACTGCCACTAATATCCGATTGGGCATCTTACATGGTATAAACACTGCCTCCCCTGGAGGCTCTTCGACTCACAGTCACCTCCTCTATCCTGTCCCTAGTGGACTATGGACTGCCAGTGTGTGGTGCTGCTGATCAGACCACCTCCATAAAATTCGTACCACTCTGAATAAGGCCTGCAGGTTAATTACTGGAGCACCTAGGATGACACACACTGTCTACTGTATGCTAAAGCACTAGTACTTGATCTCGACGAGCCTCAAATATCTTACCTGTACCCTTACAAAAAAGACCCTCCTTGGGCTTTCCCCACCAGGATTGATCACCACCATATGCTGCTCTGTCCCACTTGTTCATACTCGGACCTCTGGGAAAACCTCTCTTGTTATCCCTAGAGCTAGGACCTCTCACGGCCAAAGAGCCTTCAGCTTTAGGGCCCCCTCCTGGTTCAACACACTGCCCCCCTCCATCTCTGAAGCTCCAACTATATCGTGCTTCAAAACTTCCTACGTAACCACCTTATTAACACCGATGCTGTAACTGCCGCTAGTCAAAGCCGTACTCAATACTTATGACAAAGCTTATTACTAAGCTGCTAAGAACGCATAACTCTGGTATTGTTTGCATCCATCCTACCTGTACCAGCTTGTTTGTATCTATGTCTTAATTTACTGTTATACTTATGTGTTGTACTGCTATACTGTGTATTTTGGTTTGTCTTACTGTGACAAGGTACCTTTGTAAATGAGTCTATGGCTCAAAGGTTTTCCAAACTGCTGTTTAAATAAATAAATAAATAAATAGAGAATCCCCTCCCAAGGACAAGGCCTCAGGGGGAAGCATCATAAGGAGAAAGATCGGGCCAGGTCTGAATCCAGCCATCTGCTGCCAGCCAATCAGGCATAGTCTTCTTCCTCATCCAAAAGATTGGGCTCAGTCCCAGCAGTGGAATCTTCCCGCTCTTCTAAGTCCACTCCCCACCCCTCCTCAGGGTCACCACCGGGAGTCGGCATCTACAGGACATCACTCTACTCCCCTGGCTCACCGACCTCATAAACCAACAGGGTCGACCCAGGAAGGCCTGCCCAGGGCTCTAGACAGGCCCAGCTCCTTGAAGAAGAGGGAACATTCCAAAGAACATTCTGGTAGGCAGGGGGATGCCCCCCCAGGCTAAAGTGTGCCCTCTGCCAGACGTCTGCCCACCTAGCCGCTCGCCTATGCCAACGACCCGCTCCCCGACACCGGACATAGGGCAGTCACTGGATGAGGCTCAGCCTTCTTCTCCTATGCCCACAGACCAGACACCAGCTGACACTCCTCAGGAAACCATCCGCCGGCTTTCTGATGCCAGCCTACCAGACCCAATGCCTGCCAATCCTCGAGACACCTGATCCCCAGGTGCCAGCTCCTAAGGATCCAACGCCCGGTCCCTCTGACCCGATGCCAGCTCCAGCGGTCAGCCTAGTAGCAGATATAGGCAACTTATTCACCACCTGGTGGAACACTGTCAAAGGGGACCTTTTTACAGACTCCCAGACAAGGTCCCCATTCCACCACCTATGGGTCTTCCTCCTACCCCAGACAAGGGCCAACCAGATAAGCACCCAGCTCCATGTCCAAATGGGAGACTAAAGGCGTGGTCTCCCTCTCCGTGTTCTTCATCACTCCTACATGACATCCTCCTCGGACGAGGCAGACGACAACTCAGACTCCTCAGAGGACAGGTTCTTACCTCCCTCTCCTGGACCCAGGGACTCTCCACGATCCCACCCCCCGGATGATCCTTCATTCCTCGACATAATGAGGCACATGCAGACTATCTATGAATGGGATACCGAGGTGCTAGGTCTGGAATGGAAACGTCTGGCTAAGTTCCAAGAAGAAAAGGAATCGAAACCCAATTTTTTTTTCTCAGAAGAAGCCAGAAGGGGAAGGAAGGAAACATATTCAATTCAGTGCTTTAGAGTAACTGGTAATTGCTATTTTTCTTCTAAACTTAGATTGTGGGCTTTTAGTGACACTATACTTTTGTTGTTGTCTTTACTTATAATTGTTTTTGGGCTGTTGAAAATTTAAAACATAGTGGTGGTGTAATTCTGTGCTGTCTTTAATTGCTGCAAATTTTTGCGCCCCCTTCCCCAACTCTTAATTATATGCCCTGTTAAATCTGATTGACAGGAGCTAAACACAGGGTATAGTAAGGGGTGTGAAGTAGAGGAGCATAAGGGGAAGAAGCCCACCCTCAACACCACAAGTGTTTTGATTCATTTATTTATTTATTGGTTTTTTCTTAAAAAAAAAAAAATTTATCTGAGGATCAGTGGCAGGATTTTGGGACAGTAAATTAATAAAAGGGAACTAGGAGAGCTTCAGTAGCAGACAAGTAGTGGAATTGCAGTATAATGTGGGGAGGTGCAATGCAGTGGCTGTGGGCAGCCATATTCAGGCAGACCTTCTGACACTGAGGTGCTGCCCTATCTGCATGCATCTCTGGACTGTGGAAGGAGGTAGCCAGACTCAGAGTGGAAGTAAACTGGGTCAGGAGTACCATCACCCCTATCCAGGGACCACCCAGTCCAATGCAACTGCCTCAAAGGATGCCAAGAACGAGGAGCACTTGGATGACAGTGGGCTCAGGAGGGTTAGAGCGGTCAGGCAGAGGCACATCCCAGATCCTATTCCACTCAAGAACTCATATGCCACACTGGCAAATGAGGACAACCAAATAGAGGTACCCAGAGAAGTGGAAGGAAAGGATGTGGAGGTTAGCCAAGGAGGTGACCTCAGCGGGAAAAGCAGTGGACCTCAGAGGAGGAGGAAGTGAATCCTGGTGGGGGACTCCATCATAAGAGGGATCCAGCTAGGAACACAGGAGGGGGAGGTGAGGTGCCTACCAGGTGCCACAGCATGGAGAGATGGAAGGAAGATCCTGGGGATCACTGGGAAGGCAAGATGGGAGGGTGAGCTGGATGTCATTATCCACCTAGGTACTAATGACCTGGCAAATGGGGAGCCAAAGGAAGTTCAGGAAGAGTTTAGGAAACTGGGGTGGGGTCTCAAGCAAGTAGCTACTTCTGTCACTTTCTCAGAAGTACTACCTGTGAGAAGCAAGGGAGAGCATAGGAGTGCATGCACCAGGAACTTTAACTCATGGTTGAAGAATTGGTGCTGTGAGGAAGGGTTTGGATTCATTGGTGACTGGGGACCCACCTAGAGGGATGGAGGTTTGTTCAAGCCTGATGGCCTGCATCCATCCTGGAAGGGAATCCGAGCACTCAATGATAAGTTTAAATGCTACATTGACAAGCATTTAAACTAGCAAAGGGGTGGCAGGCCAGCAAGAGGGTACCCACTTGCTCACCCCCACAGCTAGCAATGGAACCAGTGAACCAGAGGAGTGGCTATCTCTGCAAAGCAGGTGCAAAAGATGGAGATTAGTGCCCAAGAGGTGGATAAGCAGAAAAGGGCAAAATTCAGCAGAAGGGCAGACAGCAAGGAGAACCAGGGATAAATGACAACCAAGGAAGGGGCTGGAGTAGAACAGTGAAACAGTCTAGGGAGGTCAAATCATGGAAAGCCATGTGTGCAAATGCCAGGAGCCTTAGCAACAAGATGGAAGATCTGGAGGCTGTCATGGTGCAGTCAGACCTGGACATTGTGGCCATCACTGAAACCTGGTGTAATGATAACCATGACTGGGAGATGGCCATACCTGGCTACAACATATTCAGAAGAGACAGAGCAGGCAGGAAGGAAGGAGGAGTGGCACTGTATGTGAAAATGACATAAGGGCCACAGAGATCCAGGAGGAACAAATGGGGAGAGATACTGTGGGTTAGCTGGAAAGGAAAATGGGGACAGCCATCCGCAGCAGGTGGTCCATAGACCACCAGCCCAGGAGGAAGAAACAGATAGGGAGCTTGATGCTAGCCATCCAAAGGGTGGCAGACAAGGGTGAGGTAGTACTGGTTGGAGACT
The DNA here is from genome assembly GCA_016271365.2 of Neoceratodus forsteri. Lineage (NCBI taxonomy): Eukaryota > Metazoa > Chordata > Ceratodontiformes > Ceratodontidae > Neoceratodus > Neoceratodus forsteri. Next base: position 1,338,525,938 of record CM057449.1, on the reverse strand, counting down.
TCAATATTCCAGACGTGGACTGGAGCATCCCAGCAGCAGCATCAACTAGGAGCAAATTTATCCTGACTCCTTCAGGGTGCCTTCTCAAGCAACTAGTCATGGAACTAACCCGGCAGAAGGCAATACTGGACCTTGTGCTCACAAACAGGGACAGTGTGATGGGGTAACAGTGGGGAGCACCTGGAAACAGTGACCACCAGTCATTGTGGTTTGAAATCACAGAAAGAGCAGAACCAAACCACACAAAAACACGTATCCTGGATTTTAGGGGGCAGACTTTGGGAAAATGGGGAGATACTTGAAAGGGCATTAAGGGAATGGGACAGGAATCAGGGTTGAGGATCAGTGGGCAGTATTTAAAATGGGGATTACAAGAACAACATAATTATGCATTAAGCAGGTTAGCAAGAGAAAAGGAAGAGGAGACCATTATGGTTTCCAAAGAGGTAGCAAAGAAAGTGAAAGCCAAAAGATTGCATTCAGGCAATACAAAAAGACACAGGCAGAAGGGATAGGGAGAAGTACCAGGAGAAGCAAGGGAGGCAGGGAGGTCAGTAAGGGAAGCCAAAGCTCAGACAGAAGAGCACATTGCAAAATCAGTGGGTAGAGGGACAAAACCTTTACAGGTATATAGTGAAAAAAGAAAGGCAAAGGAGGGATAGTGAGACTGAAGGGGAGGATGGGGGCAGCGTGGAGGATGACAACAGTAAAGCTGACATATTGAACAGGTATTTCTGCTCAGTCTTTACTGAGAAGAGGAGGGTAATGGGTCTGAAGGGAGTACAAGGGTGAGAATGGTGCAGAAATGGACACAAGTCCCTTTACACGAGAAAGGGTCCTGAAGGAACTGGAAGTAATAAGAGTTGATAAAGCAATGGGGCCAGATGGGGTGCACCCCAGGGTCCTTAAGAACTAAGAGAGGTGGTGGCTGAACCTCTGGCTATCCTGTTTAGCCGATCACTGAAACAGGGAGGTACCCAAAGACTGGAGGACAGCAGATGTAGTCCCCTTATACAAAAGTGGGAACAAAGAGGAAGCAGGGAACTACAGACCAGTCAGCCTCACCTCGGTAGTGGGAAGATCATGGAAGCACTACTGAAGGAGAGATTGGTGGAACATCTGGTTGTCAATGGACTACAGGACCCAAGGCAGCATGGTTTCACCAGGGGAGGTCATGTCAGACCAACCTCGTTGAATTTTTTGACTGGGTGACTAGTGAGGTGGATCAGGGGAGGGCAGTGGACATGGCCTATCTGGACTTCAGCAAGGCCTTTGACACTGTGCCACATAGAAGACTATACAAAATCACACATGCCCCCACATGCATTGTGGGGGCATGTGTGAATTTGTATTTTCTTGAAACTTGGCTTCCCAGCCAAATGCCCTTTGGGGTAACCCTTGCCTCAGTGTTTGCGCACAGAGGTTCTTTGTCTTTTAAATAGAAGACTATTACACAAACTGGGGAATATGGGTGTGGGCAGGACAGTAGTGTGGTGGGTAGGTAACTGGCTGGGTGGCAGGACACAGAGGGTGGTGGTAAATGGCTGTCACTCCACAGAGGGAAGAGTGACCAGTGGGGTACCACAGGGATTATGCTGATGACCTGGTCATCTATGCCCACTCTGACAATATAATCAACCTGAATGATGCCCTTACCACTGACTTCCACTTGGTGCAGCGCTGGCGACACACTCAACGCCTTGTCCTCAACTCAAATAAAACCAAAGCTATGCTATTTGGATCACCACACAAAATAAGAACCTGCTCTTCTCCACTCTCTGTGCCTGATGTTAATGGTATCCCTCTGGAGTCTGTTAGCTCTTTTTGCTATTTGGGCATCCATCTAGATCAAAATCTTGATTTAAAACAGCATATCCAGGAAACCTGTAAATCTGTCAATTGTAAGCTAGGGGCCGCCTACAGGACTAACTACCTGCTTACCCCCGCCGCCAAACTGGCAATTGCCAGAGGAATCCTATTACCAACCCTCACCTACGGTGCTCCCATCCTAACCATGGCCAACAAACTGCCCTGCATCAATGGGACTCCACCTTAACAATGTTTGTAGGTATGCGGCTAAAGCACCACGCCTGAAACACCATTGTCAACTGTACAAAGACCTAGGCTGGCTGTCTCCTCCTCCACCAGGCAATATTACCTTTGCAGCCTTCTGACACCATCATCAGAGTGTCCAAGCAGCTGATCTCTCAAAACTGCTCCAGCCGGCAATACCTTCACGGGACCTTAGATCTTCTGACAAGTCCTTACTAAATATTCCTCTCTGCCGTACAAACAAGGGTTCTGGATCCTTCAGTTATGCTGCCCTCACTTCTGGAACTTGTTGCCCTGGAACTAAGAAATGCTCCTTCCCATGCTGCATTTAAGCACAGTCTCAGAACTTTCCTTGCCTCGATGGACAAATGTGTTTGTTTTGATCCCTCTTGAATCCCATGTTCCTAACCAGATCTCCTCCCTCCTCTGTTTTGTATGATATGCACTTGCACTTGTTTTCTTTTATGTTTGATGATGCTGTATAATCGTGTGTTCTGATGCCCTGTATTCATACCCCTGATATGCTGATGTAACTGTAACATCCTGTTGTAAGTTCTCTACTTCTGCCTAGTCACTTAGCTCGCCCTCGTCCCCTGAGCCTATTTCCCCTACCATCCTTCCTTCCTTAATCCTCACCCTCTGTTCTTGTAACCCTAACCTTCCTCACCTCTCCTCTCTTCCCTTCCCACTTTAGCCATTCCTCCAGTACCTTTTCTATCCTTACCCTCCCCCTTTTCCTGCCCTTCCCTCCTCCTGCTCTCTGCCACTACACTCCCCCTCTAGCCGCCCTCTACTCCCCTCTCTGCCGTCTTTCGGTTCCACCGGTCTGGCTGCAGGTTGCAACCTTGTACCACCAATGCCGTACTTCGCCACCTTCTTACCCTCCTTTCACCTTTCTGCCCCTCTCCCTGCCATCTATTCCCCTCCTTCTTTCATTCTTTCCTCTTCTCCCTTTGTTCTGTCATCACCCCTCCCTCTCCTATTTTTTCACACCGCCCCACCTGTCTCGTCCGACCGTTGACTTCCCGATCTCCCCTCTTCTCCTGCCGTCTCTTAGTTCTGACAGCATGAGTTGCTCTCGCCGCCAGTGCGTGTTAATATTCTGTTCATCTCCCTCCTTCTGTGCCGCTTGCTCTTTACTAGGAGCACTCCATCTAACCTCCCTCACTGCTTTCCAATTTATTCCATGCCCCATCATCCCTATTCCCATATATACCCTGCACTTCCCACCCTGCCTTGCCCCCTACCTTCCTGTCCTCCCCCATCCCCTTAGTTCAAATCCCTCTACACCCTTGCACCTGGTCCCTCCCACCGTCCTCTCCTGCACATCACCCTCTCCTATTTTTCTGCACCCATAGTTACTCTCCCCTGCTCCCAGACCTCTCAGTCTCTCCTGCTGACTCCCGGTTCCACCGACCCAGCTGCAGGTGGTAACCTTCTCCCGCTAATACCGCACTTGCCGCCTTAACCTTCCCTCATGCCCTCCCCTTTTTCTCACTAGTTGCTTTACTCCCCCTTTCTCCCTCTCTCATGCCTTACCCATCCACCTGTCCCCTACCACCTCACCCCCTAATTATCAACAATGAATACGTGTAAGTTTATCCTTAATTGTTATGCTTTGACTACACTGTGTGACTTTGTCCTTTGCCAATGTATCTTGCTTTGTGTAATTTTTTATGTATCACTGTGTTCTGTAACTGTACCTCCCGGGTCGTGCCTGAAAATAGTCACATGTTGGCTAGCGCACTTACCCGGTCAACAAAAACTAAATAAATAAATAAAATAAATCAGTGCTGGGACCGGTCCTATTCAACATCTTCATCAGTGACATTGCGCAGGACCTAGAAGGCAGAATTTCACTGTTCGCTGATGACACAAAGCTCTGTAACAGAGTAGACACACCAGAGGGTGTAGACAGAATGATAAGTGACCTGCAGAAACTTGAAGAATGGTCAGGGGTTTGGCAGTTGAAATTCAATGCAAAGAAGAGCAAGATAATGCATATGGGGCACAAAAACCCTGGCACAATATATCAGTTGGGGGGTGAGGATATAGCATGCACCAAGCAGGAAAGGGATCTTGGGGTTATCATCTCTGATGACCTCAAGGTAGGGGAAACAGTGTGACAAGGCAGCACGTAAAGCAAATAGGATGCTGGGATGTATAGGCAGGGGCATCACCAGCAGGAAAAGGGAGGTCATAATTCCGCTATACAAGACACTAGTGAGGCCCCACCTGGAGTACAGTGTACAGTTCTGGAGACCATACCTACATAAGGACATAGACAGGGTAGAGAAGGTTCAGAGGAGGGCAACAAAGATGGTGCATGGATTGCATCACAAGTCCTATGAAGACAGGTTGAAGGAACTGAACATGTACTCCTGAGGAGAGGAGGGAGAGAGGGATATGATAGAGACATACAAGTATCTTACAGGGAGGAACAGGGTGCAGGAAACACTATTTTAAGCTTAAAAAGATGTTCCAGGACTAGAGGGCATGGGATGAAGTTAGAGGAGGACGATTCAGAGGAAACATGAGAGAGAATTTCTTCACAGAACGGGTGGTGGACAAGTGAACACCCTGCCAGAGGAAGTGGTGGGGGCTGAAACAGTCACGGGATTTAAGAATGCATGGGATAGACATAAAGGAATTCTGGAGGTCAGGGGTAAGGGGCAACAGACTTCTAGGAAAACAAACTGAACTTACAAGCTCAAATGGGCAGACTGGGTGGGCCATAGGCCCTTATCTGCTGACACTGTCTATGTATCTATGTATCTATGTAGTCATCCTTCCATTCGTAGAACCTTTCCAGGATGTCACTTGCCTTACTTGGCGGACACAGTCATCTATACCGGCCGTTCCAAGGACGGGAGACAGACTCTACAAGCCTCCCAAATCAGAACCATTCCTGGCAGAACAACTTAAGGCTAATTCCTTAGTCCTTATGACTGCCCATGGAAGGGGGCCCAGCCTAAGCACTTAAGCTGTCGGCCCCCAGATCCCATCTCAAAGAAACTGGACAGCTGGGGATGAAAGGTTTTTTCCTCAGCTACTGGGTCCATCAGGTCTCTGAATTTCATGGCCCATATGATCTCCTACCAACAGTCCCTGTGGAGAAAGACCATGGATCTAGTAGAGACTGTCCCTGACTCTGACTCTAAACAGGAGATTTTGGCCTGTGCTCAGTCGGACCTGGACGTGGACAAGCATGCCCTCAGGTGTTCATATGATATCGTGGATATGGCCTCCAGGGCCGTGGCATCAGGCATTTGCTTGAGACGACAGTCCTGGCTTAGACTTACTGGTTTCCAGCAGATCTTCAGAGCTCTATCATGGATTCTCCTATTTGGGTCCCAGTGCTCTTCGGCCCTGAGGTGGAGCAGATGGTGAAGCAACTGCAGGAATCTGGGAGAACGGTAGCGGATGCACATCAGATGTACAAGTCCCAACCTCAAGCATCTTGCTGACGTCCTTTTCGTCAGTGACAAAATCAGGGAGAGACCAGCAAACAATCCCAGGTAAAGGGATTTAAGAGACAGGGAAACCCTGCCCTTCAAGGTGCCCAGGGCCCTAAGCAACCTAAAGCTCCCAGGGCCCCGGCCCCTCCAACCCCCTCTACCTGACTCCCATTGCTGCCCTCCTCCTCTCAGGGACAGGCAAAATGAACAAGTAGGAGGGTGGTTTGCGCTTTACCCACTCAAATGGTCCAGTATCACTACCGACCAATGGGTACTGGCCACCATTCGTACAGGGTATTCAATAGACTTCTCCTCTGTCCCACCGGACAACCCTCCCCCCCATCATCCCACTGTCCACCGCAACGCAATCTCCTCCTAGAAGGAGAGATCCAACAGCTCCTAGTCATGAGAGCTATTCAAAGGGTCCCAGCAGCCCAGAGAGAGAAAGGTTTCTACTCATGCTTCTTCCTCATTCTGAAGAAGACAGGAGACCTTCACCCCATTTTAGACCTCAGCCAGCTAAACTTCTCCATGAAATATGAGAGGTTCCGCATGGTCACCCTGGGATCCGTTTTCCCCCTGCTCCAGCAAGGAGACTGGCTCTGCTCTCTAGATATGCAGGATGCCTACCTGCACATCAAGGTCCTGAAGGCCCACAGATGCTTTCTGCAGTTCTGCTTCAGAGATTAGCATTATCAATTCAGGGTTCTGCCCTTCGGCCTCTTGTCAGCACCCAGGGTATTCACCAAGTGCCTAGCGGTGGTAGCAATGGCCCTCCACAGGAGAGGTCTCTTTGTCTACCCCTGCCTGGACGATTGGCTCCTCTCCACTCGGTCAGAGGAGGAGCTTCTAATTACTCTCACATAAATGCTGCTCTGTTTTCATCCCTGGGCATCACAGTCAACTGGCCGAAGTCGCACTCCTGGCCAACACAGCAGCGGCAGTTTATCAGAGCCATCCTGGAAACCATACAGGGGAGGGCCTTTCTGCCTCCAGACAGGGCAGAACACCTTCAGACGCTAGCCAGAAGCCTCCAAAGTCACCCATCCTCCCCAGTGTGGGTGGTCCTGCAACTGCTGGGTCACATGGCAGCGGCCATCGCCACAGTTCCCTTAGCCAGGCTCCATATGAGGGCTCTTCACTGGCACCTCAGTACAGTGGGATCACCTCCAAACCTGGATTTCTCAAGCAATTCGTTGTTCTCTGGAATGGTGGCTCTGCACGGACAATCTGAGTGGTGGAGTTCCTTTTTGCAGACCCCCACTACTTCAAACCCTGACCACAGACACTTCTCTGTCAGGCTGGGGGGTGCATCTAGGGGACCACAGGACCCGGGGGTCCTGGTCTGTCACCGAACGCTCTCTTCATATCAACGTTCTGGAAATGACAGCGGTTCTGAATGCATTCTTGGCATTCAGAGACCAGCTTCAGCCGGGTCCTCTCCTGGTGCAGACAGACAACACACCAGTAGTCTTCTACATCAACAAACAAGGGGGAATTCACTCGTACGCCCTTTGCAGAGAGGCCATGAGAGTTTGGGACTGGGCAGTAGAACACTGTCTAGACCTCACCGCAGTTCATCTGCCAAGGGCCCAGAACATTCTTGCTGATGATCTCAGTCGCTAATCCTCTCAGAATCATGAGTGGGAATTGCTCCAAGATGTCGCAGATGACCTCTTCGACAGGTGGGGTCAGCCAGAGTTGGAACTCTTTGCATCCCCGTACAACGCCAAACTGCACAATTTTTGCTCGATCGCTCCAGGGCCTGGTATTTTCTGGCGAGATGCATTGTCTGTCTCCTGGACAGGGAAGTTCCTTTATGCCTTCCCTCCCTCCCTTTCCCCTCATTCAGAGTTCTGCTCAAATTACAGTCAGAGGCAGCCAGAATGATTCTGGTGGCTTCTCTATGACCTCGTCAAATTTGGTATCCGCTGCTCCAGCAACTGTCTCAGGAACCCCCAGTTTAGTTGCCACTCTCCACTCACTTGCTCCCTCAGGAACAGGGGACCCTCATCCATCCTACTCTTTGCTCTCTTCACTTGCATGCTTGGCTCCAGCAGTCTTAGTGGAAGACAGATTAGGAGCATCAAGCAGAGTGGCTGAAATTCTGGTAGCAGCCAGGAAGCCTTCAACCGGAACCACGTACGTTCTGAAATGGAAACGCTTCTGCCTGTTCCCTAGGACCCCTTGGGTTGCCTGGTCAGGCACGTGTTAGAGTACCTCCAACACCTCTTGGATTTGAGATTGTTATTCCTCAATTAAGGTGCATATGTGTGCAGTCTCCACATATCATAGTCCTATCGGAGACAAAGCTCTAGCACAATTGAATGCCTGCAAGACCTTCCTGCGAGGGATATTACATGTCAGACCTCCCAAATGGGACATTGTTCCTCCTTCGGACCTTCTCTTTGTTCTGGAGAAACTCACTCTCCCCCACTTTGAACGGCAGTCTCTTGCGAGCTGCGCTTCCTTTCTCAGAAGACTCTCCTCTTGGTGGCCATCACCTCCGCTCAAAGGGTTTTGGAACTCCAAACTCTGATGTATAATGAACCTTACATAATCTTTCACAGGGACAGGGTGAATTTGCGCACAAACCCCAGATTCATGCCAAAGGTGGTATCTGTGCTGACTCTGAACCAGGATATCAACCTTCCAGTATACTATCCGAATTCTTTCAACCAGGGCGAAGCACTGTTGCACGACCTGGATGTTCATCGCATTTTGCGATACTATCTTAACAGGACTCACTCCTCTAGGAAATTGGACCAGTTGTTTGTCTCCTTCACGAAGTGAATGTTAGGAGCTCCTATCTCCAAACAGACACTAACCTGTTGGTTAGTGCACTGCATTACTTTCTGTTATCAGCACCACGACAGACCTCTCCTGGGTGCTGTTAAGGGCCATTCCAGCAGAGCGGTGGCATCTTCATTCGCGGCCCTGAAGAACGTATTTTCAGCTGATATTTGTGCGGCTGCCTCGTGGTCCTCCGTCCACACCTTCATCAGGCATTACAGCCTGGATATCATCTCCAGAAGGAGAGCAGGTTTCAGACTAGCAGTCCTGCAAGGCCTTCTCTCATAGATGTCCGCTCCTTTTTCTATATACTGTATATATCCCCTTCCGCCCTATCAGACCTGGGCCTATCCTTGGGTACTGCTTGAGACTCAGTCCTAATGTTATTACCTGCTGCAAGCGCTCCATCCTCAAAAACAGATAGTACAGTTGTGGAAGAACTTACCGTAACAGTAGATCTTTGAGAGGTGCTCTTGCAGCAGGTGGATTTCCCACCCTCCTTCCCCCAGGACAGTTTAGGGGATTATTATCATTATTTTTGGTTTCTATCCAGCCAGGATGCAGAAATTTCGCTACCTGGTTCTCCAAATTCTATCTAGCTGGGTCTCCGGCTGGAGAACTGGGGTGGCGCCAGGGGACCGTCCCCTTTATACTATGCAGGACATCGGGCGGAGCTGACGGGGGGCGGTCCCCTGCCTCAGACTGATAGCTACAGGTTTTCCATGGGGCTCTGATGCCTGCTGGCTTCAGTCCTAATGGTAATACCTGCTGCAAGAGCTCCTCTTGAAGATCTACTGTTATGGTAAGTTCTTGTGTAACAGTACTTTGCCTCCTGCTGCAGGGCTTGGCTGAGGCTCTCCTCCTTCCTGGTGGATACCCAGCACAAACTGGCTGATGTGCCTTTCCTGGGCACCAATTTCTTCGGCCCAGGTGTGGCCAGTCACCTTCAATGCATCGAGCAGTCCAGTGCCATCTTGGACACCACTTCTGCTCAGAGTTCTTCTGGTCCCAAGAAGCAGCAGCAGAAGAAGAAGCCTTTTCAGCATTCTTCCCCTGTGGCCCAGCAGCAGCAGCCCTCCTTTCAGGGAGGTCAGCAGCAGGCTCATGCTTGGCACCCCAGCCCCAAGCCCGGACCTTTCCAGGCCCGTAAAGGAGGTCAGGGTTCAGGCCTTGGACCCTCTTCCTCCAAGCCTGCCCAGTGATGGGATAGGGGTTGCAACCCCTATTCCCATCATGCCAGCTCTGGGTCCTCCCATGGGGGTCTGGCTCCACCACTTCCTTTCCGACTGGTCTGCTGTTACCACGGACAGGTGGGTCTTAGATGTGGTCGGCCAGAGTCTGCCTCTGGAATTCGAGCAGTACCCTCCAAGCTGAGCCTCGCGCCCCACGGGAAGAGAGTTTCTGCCCACACTCAGTCGGTTCTTTGAGACGACATTCCTCAGCTCCTCCTCAAGGAGGCAGTAGCTTGAGTGGCAAATCCTCCACCAGACCAAGGGTTCATATCCAGGTACTTCCTGGTTCCGAAGCGGACGGGAGGTGGGGGGGGGGTCCAGGGACCTTGCCCTCCAGACCTGCTCCCAACTCGGCCTCCTGATCAACGAGGTCAAGTCAGAACTCGAGTTTCTTCAGGGCAGAGCTAGACTCTCACTGAGCTAGAGCCCCGGTGGACAAGGCGGAGATTCTCTACTCCTTTGCCCAATCAATTCTGGTTGGGCAATTGCGCCCTATGCAGGACTTTCTGTGCCTTCTGGGTTACATGGTGGCCTGCACCTCTGTGGTCCATTGGGCCCAATGATATATGTGCCCCCTTCAATGGGAGATGGCTGCCCAGTGGCTCAGTACCTAGGTCATTTCAACCAGCTGATCACTGTGACCCAGAAGATGTGGGACGCTCTCCAGTGGTGAACTGTCCTAGACCGGTTGCAGGAAGGGATACAGTTTGTTTGCCGAAAGCCGACAGTCGTCCTCATGACTGATTCCTCTCTCATGGGCTGGGGAGCCCACATCGGGGACAACAGGGCCCATGGGGTCTGGACCTCCCAAGGAGTCCCATTACCACATCAACCTGTTGGAGCTCAGAGCGGTCTGACTGGAGCTTTAAGTGTTCACTCCTCAGCTCTGGGGTCAAGTGGTTTAAGTTCAGACGGATAACACCAGGACCATGTACTACCTCAACAAGTAGGGAGGCACTCACTCCTGGCTGCTGTACAGTGAAGCGCTCCACATCTGGACACTCGTGAGCTGACTGGAGGCAGATCTCCTAGCCATCCATGTGGTAGGAGCCTCAAATCAACTGGCAGATGCTCTTAGCCACATAGGCGAGACATCCCATGAGTGGTCTCTCCATCCAGAGGCAGCTTACAGCCTCTTCTCCTACTGGGGCAAACTGAAGGTGAACCTGTTTGCCTCCAGGAAAAACATCAAGCTGAGGCTGTTTCATGCCCACCCCCCCTCAGCAGAGCTCACTGCAGGGGGATGCCTTCTCAAGGCTGTGGACCCCAGGCCTCTTCTCCGCCTTCCTTCCATTTCCCTTGATCCACAGGGTGCTCCTCAAAGTGAGGAGGGACAAGGCACAGGTGATCCTGGTAGCCCTAGACTTGCCACACCAGTTTTGGTATCCAGATCTCCTCAGTTCAGCAGCAGGCCACTGAGGTAGCTTCCAGCATGCCCGGACCTGATCTCAGTCAGTCAGGAAGGTGCTGCACCTGGACCTTCAATCCCTGCACCTGACAGCCTGGTATCTGAGTGGCTAGAGTTCCAGGTTTTGGGTCTCTCCGAGGATGTACTTACGGTAGTGGAAGCATCCAGAAAGGAGTCGACCAGGAATTTTATGCCTTCAAGTGGAAACGGTTTTCCAGTTGATATCAGGACAAGGGTCTAGACCCTTTGTCCTGCCCAGTGGCTAATATTCTAGACTACCTGTGGGTCGCTCCCCAAAGGGGGTCTTTAGTCATCGACCCTTAGGGTATACCTGGCAGCCATCTCTGCATACCGGGCGCAGGTCGGTCAGCAGACGGCAAAGGAGACAGTGGCCGAGCGCTTTTTCAAAGGCCTGGATCAAATATCCCCTCCAGTGCATGAACCTCCACTTCCATGGGATCTACTGCTGGTCTTAGCACAGCTCATGGGCAAGCCATTCGAACCAATGCACAAGTGTGAGTTGTCACACTTGTCATGGAAGACGGCCTTCCTGGTGGCTATCATGTCTGCCAGGATGACAGGGGAGCGCCAGGTGCTCTCGGTGGACTCCCCTTATCTGGCCTTCCACAGGGATAGGGTTGTCCTGCTCCCCCACCTGAAATTCCTTCTGAAGGTGGTGTCAGTTTCACCTTACCAGGTGTTGACTCTGCTGGTGTACTACCCCAATTACACTTCGGAGGCAGCGTACAGGCTCCATAATTTGGATCTGAGACAACCTCTCTCCTATTATAAGGAGAGGACAGTGGAAATTTGGGGAGAGGTTCGCCAGACCAGCTAAAAAGTTACTGGAGAACCAGACGGGAACTTCCCAACCTTACATAAATGTTGGTATGACACCTGGGGGATGAAGAGTGGGAAAGCCACCTGCTGCAAGAGCTCCTCTCGAAGATCAACTGTTACAGTAAGTTCTTGTGTAACTGTACTTTACAGGTGAGTAACCTGTTTTTACATACCTACCATAATTATTGATCTTTCTGTGCATCTTCATCATTCATCACTGCTTCCCACCCTCCTTCCTCGCTGGGGCCTCAGACTCTGGGCAGTGCCTCTTCCCTGTTTGCTTTTCCCCAATTGAGACCAATTGTGGGCCTGGTCCTGCTGGTACCTCCAAGCTCTCTGCTCCTTCTGAAGAAAGTGACAGAGGTTCACTGTTGGAGGAGGGCAAGCAGAGGTGCTTGTCCCTTCTTGTTGGGGCTCACTGGGGCCCTTGCCTTATATTCCTGATTGAGGACCCCTCCTCCAGCTTGATCTGGACCTTCTAGGGTTCAATTCGACAACTCTGGTCTCTTGACCCTTGGGATCCTCCTCAGATGTGTTGCTGTTGGGGGGGCCCTGGTTGATCCCTACAATCCTTCCTTCAGGAGCTGTGACTACTAATTTCTTCCTTCGCTGGTTCCAGCTAACCCTTTCCTGTGCAGGGTCCCTCTCTGGATTGTAAGTTTATACCTTAAGGGTGGTTCTGTTTCTGGCACCCTTTCTGTTTCAGAGGGTGAGTCATCTTAGTTCCTCTGTGGGAGGAAATCTTCTTCAGGGGGACTCTGCAGGGGCGTGGGTCCTGTCCATACCCCAGGATGTTCTTAAAGACAGGAGTGGGAGATGCTCCCCTTTCCATCCTCTTGGGCTGGAGGAGAGGGCACGCTCAAATCTGGTGTCCTGACTTGCTTCTGTCTTCTGGGTCGTTGCCCAACTAGCCTCTTCTCTCCCCCCCTTTGTTTCCTCAAACCTGGAGGTATTGTCTCCAGATCCACTTTGGCAGAGATATGTAAAAGCTTGAGATGAGGCTTAAAACTGAGGTGTCCCTTCTTTCCAAAGCCCCAGAGAATCCCTTGGACCTCTGCAGGGGTGACGCAGTGCCTCCTTTCCCTCTCTTCCCTACCTTTTCTATCCTTTTACTGTCCCTCCCTTACTCTGTCCCTCCCTTGCCTGCTCAGAGGTTTGGGGCCCCTGTCCCAGACCCCCAGGTTCACCCTTCTGTCCTCTTGACCGGTTTTATCTCTTCTGTTTATGTCCTTTCCTTTTCTTATAACTTGGGCTCCCTTGCCCCACCTGCCTCCTTTCTCTTTCCTAACTTCACTCTCCAGCATGCAGAACTGAGATGGAGGAGGAGTCTGCGTCGGTTACTGGACAACCCATGAGTGCCACGCAGTGCGTCGGCCTCAAGGGCAGTGCCAGCTCCTACCCCTACCCCTACCCCTTACCCCTTACAAAAAAAATGCTCCCATGGGGTCCTGCTCCTCCAGTCAGAACCCACCAGTGATGAATGGTGAAGATACACAGAAATATCAAGTATTATGGTAGGTATGTAATTTTCATTTCTAGGATCGTGGCTACGTTGTTCGATCCACACTGTTTGGGATGTCCTTTCCCTTTAAGAATCTTGCTGGAAGGTCTTGAAGCTGCCTCCTCCCACCCACCCAGATGGTTTAACCCTTGGCTCTGCCCCATGACACCAGATCTTCCTTTCCACTGGAAGATGCAGGTTTCCTCCTTACCACTCTCACGTTCAGTAGGCCCTGGGTTCAAATCCTTGGATTTGCTCAAACTTACACTCATCGGAGTTAATAAAAATCGCTTTGCAATCTTGACCACTGTGGAAGATAAATCTTCTCCCAGTTTCCCCCGCTGCCCATGTGGGCAAAATATGTCTCGCATAGACCAACATACTACGTGCGTGTATTGCCTGCATATCGGCCATGACACCCAGGCCTGTGAGATATGCCGCGCATTTCACCCAAACGTCTTGGACGATCATCTCACATGGTTAAAATTGGGCAGACCGAAGAAACGGAATCCACTGGTCAAATCTAAGAAAGCCCAGTGGGCGGTCTTCACAGCTGCAGGGTCCGCCAGGCAGCTTGGACAAATGAAGGCCTTTGAGGAAGAGGCGGCTCGGGCCGCAGATCGATCCTTGAAGTCTTTTTTTTTTTTTTCATACTGCTCAACTTGGGCTCCGCTTTCTCCAGATCCTTTCAAGAGATGTGCCAATCCCTTTCTACCAAGGGCAAGAGGCCTTTGGGCATGCATGTCTCTTGGTCCTGTAAAAAGGACAAGGAACCGAGAGAATCTTCATCTCACTGACGATGTTCCTGGGATCGTGAGATATCTTAGTCCCTGGAATCACCTGTCTCGACCTCAGTCGAGCTTGCGGCCTCAGCCGCTGGTTTCACGGCTCCACTGTCAGGCCAGCCAGCCCAGACACTGGATGACGATCCCATTGAGATCATTCTCGACCCAGTCGACCCATTGTCGCTCAATGAGGCTGACAGCTCCTTATCCAGGACCCCCCATCCTGCCTCTCCTCGATGAGGAGACCCATCCTGCTGGGAACCCCATCGGAGAACTGGTCCCCAACAAAGGAGAACCACCAGTCTTCTCAGTGCCTTCTAATCAACCCCGTCGATCACCCTGATGATTGAGGTCTCTGACCCCTTTGACCGACAGGCCGAAGAAGGTGCACTAGCACTCTGAGGCATCGTCAACATTTTTCTTCATCCTTCTCGGATGAGGAGAGGCTTCGGTGGAAACTACGTTGACGCTAGGAAGATCTAATGTGACAACAGCTGATCTTGTCCGGTCATGCTGATTCCGGCTTCCACCCCGGCCATTACTTGGCTTTCACCTTCCAGACCGAAGCTGACTCCTCTGGAGCCAGCCCGCATCATTCCTCCTCCCATGGAGGCAGTCAAAACCATTCCGCTTTGGCCAAAATGAACCTCTCCACAGATCTTTGTGGAGCCGCCACCTAAATAGCCCCTGGTGTGGGGCTGCCTGCCAAAGAGTCTGTCTGTTCCAGACCTCCCACGTAGGTTCTCTGTTACCCTCACTCCTGACTGTCCTAGGCGGGTGGAGGGAAACTCAGGTGGGTGGACGATTTATCCGGAGTCCCTTGGATGAGGAATCAGTCAGTAGTCTCTCAACGGAGGAAGACCCCTCTTCCTTTATGGGTATCCTCTGTCTTATCTCCGAATCCATGGAGATGCCTCTCGAACCTGTCCAGAAACTAGCTCAATATCCCCTCATGGATATACTCAAACGGGGGGATTCACCGATGGAAGCCTTTCCAGTGGCTGAGGCCATTGTTGATCTGGCTTTGGAGCTATGGCAGCATCCTGCCTCCTGCCCTGCACCTTCTGCCTGTATGGCCCGCAAATACGTTGTGTCCACTGGGTCCCTTTCAGGGTTCAAAGAGCACCCCTCTGCGGAGGGTCTGGTGACCAAATCTGTGTTCAGATGCTCAGATGGTTCAGCAGATACAGATAGACCTCCAGACAAAGTGTCCAAAAAACTGGACTATTCTGCCCGTAAAGTCTGTGCCACCTCTACACTGGGCCTCTGTCAGGCAAGCTCGGCTGCTGTTATGGTGCATTTCTTGTGCCCTTCTGGGCTCCTTGGTGAAGTTCTTCTCACATCCCCACAGACCTCCAGACCACAGTTAAGCACATCTGGGGCCAGGGTCGGGCTGTTGCGAAGCAGCAACTCCAGACAGCTCTGGACCACTGGGATTCATGCACTCGTTCAGTGGCAGCCGCAGTTGCCATGAGCCACAGGGCTTGGTTAAGTGTCTCCACCTTCATGGCAGACACCCAACACAAACTAACAGACATCCCTTTCCTGGGTACCGACTTCTTCAGCCCAGGTGTGGACGATCACCTCCAATGCATTAAGTCCAGTGCCACCATGGACTCTGTAACTTCTGCAAAGAAGGAATCCCAGGGTTCAAAAAAAGCAGAAGAAGAAAAAGTATTTTCAGCACTCTGCCCCTGCGGCCAAGTAGTCCCACTTTCAAGTGGGGCAGCATCAGCAGCAGGCTCAACCTTGGCGCCCTTGGCCCAGGTCCAGGCCCCCAGCGGCCCTTAAGCCCAGAGGACGGGGCTTCAGTGGTCCCCAATCCGAACCCTCTTCCTCCAAGCCTACCCAGTGATTGGATAGGGGTAGCCACCCCTATACCTGTCACGCAAGCTCTGGGTCTTCCAATGGGGGCCAGCTCCACCACTTCCTTTCTGCCTGGTCCGCTTTTACCTCAGACAGGTGGGTTCTAGAAGTGGTCGGCCAGGGTCTACTCTGGAATTCGAGCAGTACCCTCCAAGCCGAGCCTGTGCCCCACGGGAGGAAATGGTGTCTTTACACACTCAGTTAGCTCATCGAGACGACATTGCCCAACTCCTGTGCAAGGAGGTGGTGTCGAGAGTCATGAACCCTCCGGTCAATGCAGGTACTTCCTGGTTCAGAAGTGAAATGGGGGGCTGGCGCCCCATTCTAGATCTGCACGACCTGAACCAGTTTCTCAGGTCACGCACCTTCAGGATGGTAACTCTGTCCCAGATCATACCATCTCTCAAGCAGAACCTGTAGTTTTGCTCTCTGGATCTCCAGGATACTTTCTTTCATGTCATGATCCATCCATCTCACCAGTGATTCCTATTCCAGTTCCAAGCCATGCCGTTCAGCCTGTCATCAGCCCCATGGGTCTTCACCAAATGCATTGCAGTGGTGACGGCCCATCTTCGGTGTCAAGGGGTCAGAGTTTACCTATATCTTGACGACTGGCTGTTGGTGGGTTCCACCATGCAAGAGGTGGAGAGGTCCAGGACCTGGCCCTCCAGACCTGCACCAACCCTGGTCTCCTGATCAGCGAGGCCAAGTCAGGACCCATACCGTCACAGGTGATTTTTCATCAGAGCAGCGCTCGCCTCCTGCCGAGCCAGAGCCCGGCTCCCAACAGACAGGGCGGAAGTTCTCTCCTCCTTTGCCCAATCATTTCTGGTTGGGCACTTGCAGCCTGCACCACCGTGGTCCAATGGGCCAGGTGACATATGTGCCCCCTCCAATGGGAGCTGGCCAACCAGTGAACTCAGCATCATGGTCACTTCAACTAGCTGGTAGCACAGAGGGTAGCATCTTTCAAAAAAATAGGTGTGCAAGAACAAGGGGGCACAATTTGAAGATAGAAGGGGGGGCGGCTCAGAGGTAATTTAAGGAAGTATTTTTTCACAGAGAGGGTTGTGGATGTATGGAACAGCCTTCCAGAGGAAGTTGTGGAGTCAAAAACAGTGGTGGAATTCAAGCATGCATGGGACAGTCATAAGGCAATTCTAGGGGGTGGGGATAGGAAGAAGTAGGCTGCTGGTTAACTAGGATCTGTAGCGTATCCATCAGGTAGGGAAATGGGCAGACTGGGTGGGCCAAGCGGTCCTTATCTGCCATCAAATTCTATGTTTCTATGTTTCTGGTCACTGTGACCCAGAAGATGTGGGATGCTCTGCAGTGGTGGACCATCCTGGATCACTTAAAGGAAGGGATCCCGTTTGTCCGTCCTGAGCCAATGGTCATTCTCACAACCGATGCCTCTTTCATGGGCTGGGGAACCCACATGGTGAACCACAGAGCCCACGGGTTCTGGACCCCCAAGAAATCCCAATATCATATCAACCTGTTGGAGCCCAGAGCAGTCCGACTGTCACTGTCAGCATTCGATCAGCTCCTTCGGGGTCAAGTGGTTCAAGTCCAGATGGACAATACCATGACCATGTACTACCTCAACAAACAGGGTGGCATGGACTCCAGGCTGCTGTGCAGGGAATCACTCCGCATCTGGACCCTCGTGAGCTGACTGGAGGCACATCTCCTAGACATCCATGTGGCAGGAGCCTCAAATCAACTGGCAGATGCTCTCAGCTGTGTGGTTGAGACATCCCATGAGTGGTCTCTCCATCCAGAGGTAGTACACAGCCTGTTCTACCACTGGGGCAAACCTCAGGTGGATCTGTTCCCCTCCAAGGAGAACACCCAAGCTGAGGCTGTTTCATGCCCACCCCCTCAGCAGGGTTGACTGCAGGGGGATGTCTTCTCAAGGCTGTGGACCCCAGGCATCTTCTGTGCCTTCCCTCCACTTCCCTTGGTTCACAAGGTGATCCTCAAGATCAGGAGGGACAAGGCACATGTTATCCTGGTAGCCACAGACTGGCAGTGCCAGTTCTGTTATCCAGATCTCCTCAGCTCCAGGACTCCGAGGCATCTTTTAGTATGCCCGGACCTGTTATCTGTCAGTCAGGGGAAGGCATTCCATTTGGACCTTCAGTCCCTGCACCTGACAGCCTGGTTCCTGAGCAGCTAGAGTTCCAGGCTTTGGGTCTCTCTAAGGATGTACTTCACTGTAGTGGAAGCATCCAGGAAGGAGTCGACCAGGAGGTGCTATGCCTTCAAATGGAAACAGTTTTCCATTTGGTGTCAGGGTAAGGGCCAGAACCCTTTGTCCTGTCCAGTGGCTAGCATCCTAGACTACCTTTAGTCTCTGTCCAAATGGGGTCTTCAGTCTACAACCCTTAAGGTGCACCTGGCAGCCATCTCTGCTTACAGGGCGCAGGCCGGTCAGCAGACAGGGGCACAGGAGAAGATGGTCTGGTGTTTCTTTAAAGGCCTCAACCACATATCCCCTCCGGTGTGTGAACCTCCACCTCCATGGGATCTACTGCTGGGCCTGGCAGAGTTCATGGGCAAGCCATTCGAACCGATGCACAAGTGTGAAATTTTACATTTGTCATGGAAGACCACCTTCTTGGTGGCTATCATGTCAGCCAGAAGGACTGGGGAGCTCCAGGTGTTCTCAGTGAAGTCTCCTTGCCTAGTCTTCCACAGGGACAAGGTTATCCTGTGTCCCCACCCAAAATTCCTTCCGAAGGTGGTGTTGGAGTTCCATCTTAACCAGGTGTTGACTCTGCCCATGTTCTACTCGAACTACACCTCAGAGGCTGACTACAGGCTCCAAACTCTGGACCTGAGACAAGCACTCTATTATAAGGAGTGGACAGCAGAAGTTCGGGGAGAGGGTCACCAGCTGTTTGTCACCTACGCTGAAGCTGCACCTGGCAGACCTGCAGCCAAGCGGATGATTGGCAGATGGATTACATCCTGCACTGATCTCAATTATAGGTTGGCGGGCAAGGAGCCTCCCAGAGGGATGAGAGCTCATTCTACCCGCCATACTGCTGCATCAGTGGCCGCTTCCTGGGACATCCCCATCCAGGAAATCTGCAGGGCTGCCACCTGGAAGGCAGCAAACACCTTCATTACCCACTATCACATCGACCTTGAGTCATGCCGGGATGCTGGTTTTGGGGCCTCAGTTCTCCAAGCTCCATTCCCCACGTAAGTAATGAGTTGGGGGGTGCGCCTTGCCTCCCTCCTCCCGGAGAACAGATTGGAGTCTGCCAAACAGTGTGGATAGAACAACATATCCATGATCCTAGAAAAACAGGTTACTCGCCTGTAACAGTAGGTCTTATTTCGAGGAGACGCTCTTGCAGCAGGTTCAACATTGAGGACTGACACCACCTGGAGGTGGTTCCAGCAACTTTCTCTCTAGTAGTACTGACATGAGGCAGCACCCCGACATCGCCCTATATAAAGGCGGTGCTTCCCATAATGCTCCAGTTATTACCATATGGTCTGGGTTAGTTAGTTAGTTTGTTTCGGCCTAGTACCGATCGCTTTTTCTCCACTACTAATATTTCATGTTTTCTTCGTTTCTTCGATTGTATGTCCTTGCATGTTAATAAGTGTGCTTGTGGGCTCAGACACCTGCTAAAGATGGACATTCAGCATGTCTCTGCTGCCTGGGGCCTGACCACCGTGCTGACGCCTGCCCTCATTGCCAGGCCTTCAATTCACGGACGCAACTCCAGAGCCAAAAGTCTGCTGCCTTCCTCGCCGAGACGAAATGCGCCACTATGGAATGGGCCTCTTCCTCATGGGAATCTGATCCTCAGCCTGCCCACAAGCACCAAAAACACCAGGAGCAAGACAGAGGGAGATCCCACTCGAAGCGTAGGTCTTTGGGATCGAAGTCCAGGTCGTTGGGCTATGACTGCCGCCTCACAGCCCTCAGGCCTTCTTCTGTGAGCTCCAAGACAGCTTCTCTTCAGCCAATTAAAGTTTCTCAGTCCTCCAAGAAATCCAAGGATGCAGGTAAGGCCTCCTCCCACTGGGTCTCTTTTTCCAAGGCCGACTCCCAGGAGTTGAGCAAGGCCTCCTGGTCTTTCAGCAGCAGGGTGTCCTCCTCCTTGCCACCAAAAAATAAAGACTACGACTGATGCCAACCTTCGGCTTCTGAGCGGCGTTCGTCCGAGAAGTCTTTGAGTCACAAGACTGACCATCATAAGTCTCATGACGAGGAACGATGCCCATTGGTCCCTAAGGAGAAGCGGATGCCAGACTCTCGTCCACCCACTACTCCCTCGGCCCTGGTGCCGGTTCCTCTGCAACCAGTTGTGGTTTTCCCAGCGCCGGTTCTTTCTCCAGTACCCAACATCAGCTCAGATACCCCTTTTCCACGGTCGCCAGTCCGACTGATGCGGGACCCTGACAACAGTGGTGCTGACACCACCCAACGTCCCCCCTTAGGCCGACGCCAGTCGCCCCAGACAGTGGGACTGACACTGGTACGGGCTCGGGTACTCCTCCACCTACATCTGACTCTCCCAAAATACACCTCTCTCAGGTAAAGTAGCTTTTTACCCACTGGTGGGAGACTGTTAAGAAAGACCAGCCAGTGTGCCTCCACCCACTCCGGTGAAGGTTCCAGATCCTGTTGAACCGGATGGTGGTGGGGAGGGAGAACGAGGTGCCTCCTCCAAAGAAACACAACAAAAAGTCTAGGAGGGACCAGTCCAGTAGTTCCTCTCACTCCCCCTCTCCTCCTCTAGACAAGAGGCACAAAGGGAAGAGGTGTAGCCCCTCACCCTCTTCTACTCCTACCTCTTATGTAGACTCGGATTCCTCTTCCTCCGTCTATTCTGAGCCAGTCCTAGGGGACATGGAGAGCTTCCATAAATCCCCTCTGGATGACCCCAGCTTCATGGATGTGGTGAGGCACATCCAGGCCAACATGGGTTGGGACACTGAGGCCCTGGACCCTGAGCGACTGCGGCTGGCTAAATACCTCCGCCAAAAAGACCCAAATCCGGTGGTCATCCTTCCCATGGTCGTCTCTTTCGTAGATGTCACCCATGCAACCTGGAAGCGCCCTCACTCCTTCCCCACTATGCCAAAGAATGCTCACCAGCTCTACCGGGCACCTGTGGACCACCCCTTTTTAGCCGAGCCACCCGCTCCGGACTCAGTGGTGATTTTGGCAGCTCATGATTGTTCGCAGAGGCCCAAACATCTGAACACTTAGCCGCCTGATAAGGAATCGAAGCAGCTAGATTCTATGGGCTGTAAGGTGTACTCTGCTGCCACCTGCAGCATCAAGAGTCTCAACTTCCTGACACATATGGTCCAATTCCAGAAAGCCCTCTGGGAACAGGGACTGAACATTGTGCAAAGCCTGCCCGATGGTCCCCAGCAGACAGAGCTTGCCAAGTTGCTGCAGACTGGCTCAGACGTGGGCACCCACGTTTTGTGGTCAGCCTATGACTCTGAGGACACCTCCTCCAGGGCAGCCACCACTGGCATCTGCCTCTGACACCACGCGTGGCTTCAGGTTTCAGGGTTCGATCCAGATGTCCAAACCAGCCTTCTGGATGCTCCCTTCAAAGGCTCCATGCTCTTTGGCCAAGACACGGAGCAGATCATCGCCAGGCTGAAGAACTCTGGAAAGGCTATTCATTCTGTGCAGTCCATGTACAGCCCAAAAAGGAGCAAGCACGAATGCCTTGTTTTCATGGCTGTGGGGGACATCATCACAGCAACCTCACTTTCAGCAACATGCGCAGTGAGGGGACTTTGGTCGTAGAGATGGGGCCAGAGGTAATTCGGCCTCCGCCTCTAGACCACCCAGAGCAGCTGCTGCCACCGCCCTCCCTCCACCACCCAATGCCTGACTATTCAGGTGACCCTACTCCTCTGGTAACTCAACCAGGTGAGCCGGCCAGAGGCCGCTTTTCACTCTACGCAGACACGTCGGCTCAGGTGACCTCTGACCAGTGGATACTGGAACTCAGGGATCTCGGGCACTCCATTGAGTTCACATCTGTTCATTCAGACAGACCACTGCCCCCTTCCCAGTAAGGAATCACAGAGCCCTGATCTGGTGGGAGATATTCTCTCTTCTGGACAAAAGGGCCATCGAGCCAATTCCACCGGCCGAGTCAGGGAAAGGGTTCTTTTCTCACTTCTTCCTAGTACTGAAGTCTGGAGATCTCAGACCCATTCTGGACCTCAGCGATCTAAATCAGTGGGTATACTACAAAAGATTTAGGATGGTTTCTCTTCCCACTCTCCTCCCTCTCATTTTGGAAGGAGATTGTCTGGCGTCTCTGGACATGCAAGATACTTACTTGCATATTCCCATTGCAAGAAGCCATTGGAGATTTCTAAGTCTCAGATTAGAAGATGAGGACTATCAGTTCAGAGTTCTCCCCTTCAGTCTTTCCTTGGTCTCCAGGGTCTTTCACCAAGTGCCTGGTGGTTGTGGCCGCAGCGGTTCGAAGATGGGGCCATTTCGTGTTTCCTTACCTGGACGACTGGCTTCTCCTGGCTCCCTCAAGGTCTCGCCTGTCGGAGACTATCAGGGATTCAATCTGTCTGTTTCAGAGTCTTGGAATCACCATCAACAGGGACAAGTCAAGTCTCGCCTGTCCCCTTCTCAGATTTTCCAGTTCATCAGAGCTCCTCTGGATACTACTCTTGGGAAGGTCTTTCTTCCCTCCGACAGAGTGAGTTGCATTCGGATCATCATGTCCCAGGTTTCATCAGCCTCAGAGGTGCCGGCTCAGCTTCTCCTCAGATTGTTGGGTCACATGGCTGCTGCCATAATGTCAGATCTTACTTTGAGAGGGTTCCTTTAGTAGGTCATCACATATAGGACTGGCGCCATCCGACGTCACGCCGCACGGCAGACTTTTCTAGCAGTCTCTGATGGGGGACTGCCCACCCGACGTCACGCAACTGACATCAGCGTGACTGTATATAGTGGGCGGTCCCCATGCCTGCCCTCCAGTTCTTTCCCATCGCCTTGTGTCAGTCACTCTGCAGACTTCCATTTGCGATCGTCGAGAAAGTTTATTGCATTGGTAATCCCTCACTACTTTATTCTTCAAAACTTCATACTTTTTGATGTCTTCTCCTAAGAAGAAGTGCTCATTGTGTGGCACCCAGATCCTGCACAAAGGCTGACATCCGAAGTGCATCATCTGCCTAGGCTGAGACCATCCAGTCTCCTCTTGCCCTGAGTGCCAGTCTTTCAACCAGGCCACAAAAAAAACAGAGACAGCAGGCTTTGGAGGCCCACCTGCTCAAAGCCCGCCTTCTTTCTCTGAAGAAAAATATGGATCGGCTTTGGGACTCATCTGAAAAATCTTCCCCTTCTAAAAAAACACAAGGAGAAGTCTAGGGAGCGGGCTCGCTCTGCAGACGATGTCAGGCCCTCGACGAGTAAGGTACAGCTGCCACCCAAGAAACCAGACAGTAAGTTGGAGAAAACTTAGGTGGATAAGTTGATCGTCGGCTCCACCGGCTACCGCGCCGCCTCAGCCAGTAAGTCGGCCCCTGGCTCCTCCAGAGACCGCACGGCAGCCAGTAAGTCGGCTCCCCTGGCTGGGGGCAGCCACCCAGCTCCGGTTGATATGTTGGCCAGGGGTTCTACCCCTGACCACCCGACTCCGCCTGCTAAGTTGGCCATCTTTGATGAATGCACGGGCTCGGTTCCCCCATCGGGGCCTAACAGTGCCACACCCGATGTCTGGTAGAACCAGAGGGAGAAAGCCCCTCTCCCTCCTCCTCCTTTCGCCTGTGTCCTCGCATTCTCCTGCAGACACATCCGGCGATGGCGACGGAGATGCCCTTGAACCTGTGAATATGTTGGGTTCCTCTCCACGCTCCCCTGCCAGGGTCCAGGCAGAGGATGCTCCTCCTCGTCCGGATGACCTTTCTGTGGAGGCCCTTCTGCAGCCTGACAGTGGACTGCCGGCCCC
This sequence comes from Neoceratodus forsteri, assembly GCA_016271365.2. NCBI lineage: Eukaryota > Metazoa > Chordata > Ceratodontiformes > Ceratodontidae > Neoceratodus > Neoceratodus forsteri. The sequence continues at coordinate 1,338,502,024 of CM057449.1, read as the reverse complement.
TCCTCAGACGCTGGCAATCCCGAAGACAGTCCCTCTGCAGGGACCGGCCATCTTACCTCTACCTCTGTCCCTGATACCAGACCCGACTCTGACATCTGAGCCCCCTTAGTCCAGTGCCGATGCTGGCCCCTCCAGCGTGGATCTGGTAGCACTGGTGCCAACATTGGTTCCTTTAACATGGACTATCCTGACGCCAGACCCTCCTCTGCTTTATACTACAGCGGGTCTGACGTGAGTTCCCCCAACGTTGGAGCTGATGTCGGGGATTTACACCCGAACCCGAACTCTTCCCCCATTACCCATATGGGTATCCTGGGGATCCTTACCCGGGGGGGTCCACTCCCAATTGGCGTAATCTAGGACAGTTCTACCCAGGATTTAACCCCTATTCCCACTACATGGGACCCCAGGGTTATTATCCCCCACCGGTCGCCCTTCCTCCTCCTCCCACCCCCAGCCTCAGCCGGCTCTACCTCCCCCCCCACCAGTTGTTCCGGATTTCAAGACCCTAATACAGTCTTGGTGGCAGGGGCTAGGTCGGAGCTGGTTTCGGACCTGGAAACTAGACTCCCACAACTGCAGCTTCCTAGGTCCCCTTCCTCGAGCAGCTCGCTTCTGACTGTCCACATCTCAGGGAAGACTTGGCAGGACGTTTCCCTTCTGGATTTTTCTCATCGTCCTGTCGAGGGGGCAGATGATGACAGCTCAGATGGGAGGGAGGATTCCTCGGAGGAGGAGATTCTGGAGGACCCCTAGGAACCGAAAGGCAAGGCCTTGCTGAAATCACAGCCGGAGGACCCTTCCTTCTCAGACCTCTTGAGGGCCTTGAGAGACTATTTCAACTGGGAGTCGGAGGAACAGGACCCAATGAGACAGAGATTCGTAGAACACCTGGACTTGGAGTCTCTGTCTCCCATCCCAGTTCCTCCGTGGATGGGTCCCCATCAAGACCTCACCACAACCATCAGGCAGATGCCTCAGTCTATTCCGGCTGTCCCCAAACAGGCGGACAGACTCTACTGGACCCCGAAGGATGCCCCTTTCTTGAAGTCCCATCCTAAGGCTGACTCTGTTGTCATTTCAGCAGCTCATGATTGCTCCTCTGCTCCCAAGCACATGAACACTACTCTGGACAAGGAGTCAAGGCAGATGGACCAGTTTGGGAAAAAGGTCTACTCCTTGGCCACATGCACCCTTCGCTCCCTCAGTTACATGGCCCACATGATGTCCCACCAAAAACCAAAAAGCGACTATGGCCAGGTTGGAGATGGAGGTCCAACCCATGGATCCTTCACCTCTCAAGGAGGAACTTGCCAAGGATCTCTGCCTCTCCAAGATCTCCTGCAGGCATGCTCTGTGAGCCACTTACGAGTCTGTCGATGCTGTGGCCCATACCTCGTCAACTGCCATTGCCCTTAGACTGCATTCTTGTCTTCACCTTTCAGGCCTTGCTAATGAGGTCCATTTGGCGATTCAGGATGCCCCTTTCAGGGCCAGCCCACTGGCGCAGTGGTAGGGTTACCACTCACGGCACCAGTGACCTGGTTTCGGGAACGGACTCGGGCAGCTGGAGGACTGGCCAGGGGGAGGAGGGTTGAGCACCGAAAGGCTGTTCTCCTCCTCCAGGTGGGGTGGGATGCAAGTCTCGCTGCTATACCACCACCTGGGTGACCATAGGTGGAGGTGCAGTGAAGGCTGCTTGCAAAAATAAGGGTGGGGAGGCACCTGCTGGAAGCAGGTGCAATAAGCGCATCATGACATGCTTAGCCCCTATGCTTTCCTAGCATGCAGGCGCCTCGAGGGCTGGGACCAGAAAAATGGAAATACCCTGTCCCAGGTTCCTGTAGATGGGACCCGGTTGTCCCGAGAAAACCCATAACCAGGCTCTTGAGATGGGGCCAGCTGACCTTCAGACGCATACTTGAGGTGTGATAGAGGGTAAGGGGAGACCCTGTCCTCCTCACCCAGGGGGTAAACTGCGGCAGGATGGGGGCAGGCAGCTGGTACTCAGAATGGAGGTAGCTAGGGCGGGACTACAGGAGCATGCACGACCTTGGGATCCCTGAAAAGAGGTTCCTGGAGCAGTGAGAAGGGGGCATAGAAAAACAGTAAGTATAAAAATAAGAGGCTCTGTTCTTTTTGGAGGGGACACCAAAGACATCATAATGGACCTACAGGACAAAGGAGTTGCTCTTAGGTCTATGAACCAATTGGGCGCTCAACAACAACAGCAGCAGCCCTCTCGGAAAAAGACCTGGAGGCAGAAGAACGCTCAGGTGTACCGCCAAGAGAAATGTAAGGCCATGGGTACAGCCACCCCTCCTGCCACCAAGAATCAGAGACATTCAGGAGGCCCTCCCCCTGAACGTCCCGCCACTTCTTGACTCTCTGGCCCCACTGCATCCTTAGTCTTGAGATGGGGAGCAGATTCATCTGCCAGGCGCAGGAGTGGAGGGCAATTACCTCCGACGAGTGTGGCCTGCAACTAGTGTTCATCGGACACACCATAGAGCTCCTGGAGTTTCCCTCGGGGAAATCCTCCGCAGATGTCCTCATACTCTCAGGACCAGGCACTTCTCATTCATGAGGAGGTAAATGCGCTCTTGCTTAAAGAAGCAATTGAGCGCGTCCTCTCAGGGCAAAGGGGAAAGGGATTCTACTCCCATTTTTTCTTGGTTCCAAAAAAGAGCGGGGACTTCCGACCCATACTCAATATGAGTCAGCTGAACTAGTTTGTCGAGTACAAAAAATTCCGAATGCTGACTCTACAGAGCCTCCTTCCTCTCCTCATGGAGAGCCACTGGCTCTGCGTGCTGGATATGCAGGATGCCTACCTACATATCCCTATTTTCCCCAGCCACCGCCGATTCCTGCATTTCCATTTTCAAGGGGAACACTTCCAGTTCCGGGTGCTCTCCTTTGGTCTGTCCTCAGCACCATGGGTTTTTACCAAGTGCCTGCCAGTGGTCGTGGTATTCCTGCACCATCAAATATGGGTATTCCTTACCTGGATGACTGGCTGATTGCAGCCTGCCCAGGATTCTTGCTGGAGGCTCTTTCCTTTCCTTTACACTGGACTTGTTCAGCTGGTTAGGGATCACGGTCAGCGTACCCAATTCATCCCTTATCCCTGCCCAGAAACTCCAGTTTATTGGGGCAGTTCTGGATACGGTCCAGTGCAGAGCCTTCTTCCCTCCAGACAGGGTGGAGACCCTTATCCATCAGGCCTCCAAAGTGGCTTCCAACAGGACTATCCTGGCCTGTGAAGTCCTCCGCCTTTTGGGCCTGATGGCAGCCTCTGTCACTACCGTTCCCTAGCAAGGCTCCACATGAGGATCACTCAGTTGTCCTTGCGGGTGCAGTGGGATCAGCTTCTGGACAATCTGGGCCATCCAGTCCTGATCTCCTCAGCGGTTCAGAAGGATTTGCAGTGGTGGATGGATTCCCACAATCTTTCCTTTGGACTTCCTTTTTGCAACCCTGCACCAACAGCTACCCTCTCCACGGATGCCTCAAACATGGGGTGGGGTGCTTATCTGGGGGACATCAAGCCCAGGGACTTTGGTCCGGCTTGGAGATTTCTCTCCACATCAGTGTTCTGGAGCTCAGGGCAGTCCTGTATGCATTACAGACCTTTCAGACCCTCCTTCTGAAGGGAGCACTGCTGATCCAAATGGACAATATGTCGGTAGTTTGGTACATCAGCAAACAAGGAGGAACCTAGTCATACCCTCTTTGCAGGGAGGCGACCATGGTGTGGAACTGGGCAGTCCAGCACCATCTGGCCCTGGTGGCTGTGCATGTGCTGGGTGTTCTAAACGTCCTGGCGGACAGTTTCAGCAAATCTCAGACCCTAGCTCACAAGTGGGAACTGCATCAGGAAGTGGCGGAATCCATCTTCTGAAGTTGGGGGCATCCGGAAATAGACCTCTTCGCCTCCCAGTCCAATGCAGAACTTCCCAAGTTTTGCTTGCTCATTCCAGAGCAAGGTGCTTTCTGGAGTGATGCATTGTCTTGATCTTGGACAGGGAAATTTTTGTACGCTTTCTGTTCATTTCCCATTCTGCAGAGGGTTCTTCTCAAGCTTCAGGCGGAGAGGGCAACAATGATCCTCATTACCCCTCTCTGGCCGAGACAGATCTGGTTCCCGCTGCCACAGCAGCTTTCCAGGGAACCACCGGTTCCACTTCCAGTGACTCACAACCTCCTTACTCAGGATCAAAGCTGTCTGGTTCACCTGGGGCTCAGGACCCTGCATCTTCATGCATGGCTCCTGCAGACATAGCAATATCCTCTCAGGTTGCCCAGGTCCTAATTGAGGCCAGAAAATCTTCTACCAGTTCCACTTACGCCATGAAGTGGAAGCGGTTTTCCATATGGGCGACCACAATGGGCTGGAACTCCTTCTCTTGCGTGGCCCTGCAGGTCATGGAATACCTCCTTCACTTGTCAGACTCCTGTCTGTCCTACTCTTCCTTAAAGGTACATATGTCAGCTATTTCAGCATACCACGAGCTAGTGGATGGTAAACCTGTGGCTCAGTTGGACGTGTCTAAAACCTTTCTGAAAGGGATTCTCCATCTGAAACCCCCCCATCCGCAGCCCAGCTCCACCTTGGGACTTGAACTTCATCCTAGAAAAGCTCACCCTTCCTCATTTAGAGCCAGCGATGAGCTGTGATCTGCACTTCCTGTTTTGGAAGGTGCTTTTTCTGGTGGCCATCACATCAGCCAGAAGGATTTCGGAGCTTCACGCTCTAGTCTGCAAGGAGCCTTACTTGATTTTCCATTGGGACCGGGCAGTCCTGAGAACCCATCCAAGGTTCCTCCCAAAGATGGTGTTGGAAGCCACACTGAACCAATCGGTGGAGCTTCCGGTGCATTACCCATCTCCCTCTAACTGAGGTGACGCACTCCTTCACACAATGGATGTCCATCGGATTCTCTGGGGTTATGCACACCGAACTAAGGAGCTTCGCTCTTGCGATCAGTTATTTGTCTCTTTCACCCCAAGATCGAAGGGCAAAATTGGTTTCTAAGCAGGGCCTTTCCAAATGGCTGGGCAACTGCATTTGATTCTGTTACCAGAAGTATGATAAACCTCTGCTGGGTTCCATCAGCGGTCATTCTACTAGGGGCATGGCTGCTTCCGCAGCCTTCCTGCAGAATGTTTCCACGGCTGACATTTGTGCTGCTGCTACTTGGAGTTCTGTCCACACCTTTTACCAAGCATTATAGTCTGGACATTGCTTCTAGGTGGAGGGCTGGTTTTGGCCTAGCCGTCCTGCAGAGTCGACTGTCCTAGACTGGGTCCTGTTGGGACTCCAGTTCTTTTCCGTTGGGGTTGTTTCCTCCTCCCTAGTTTCTCTCAGTCTCTCCTTGGAGGGACTGCTTGGAACTCAGTCCTATATGTGATAACATACTGAAGGAACCCTCTCAAAGTAAGATAGTACAGTTATGTAAGAACTTACCGTAACAGTAGGTCTTCGAGAGAGGTTCCTTCAGTAGGTCATATTTTTCCCCTCCCTCCTTCCCCTTATTTTATGTTTCATAGGGTCTCCAATTCCTGTTCGCTCCTGCTGTCATGCCTCTTCCTGGCTCCAGTGGGAGAACTGGAGGGCAGGTGTGGGGACCGCCCACTATATATGGTCATGCTGACATCAGTCACGTGACGTTGGGTGGGCGGTCCCCCATCAGGGATTGCTAGAAAAGTCTGCTGTGCAGCTCGACACCAGGTGGCGCCAGTCTTATATGTGATGACCTACTTAAGGAACCTCTGCCGAAGATCTACTGTTACGGTAAGTTCTTATGTAACTGTACTTTCCTCTGGCACGTCTGCACATGAGGACCATCCAGTAGCCTCTGAGGGTCCAGTGGGACCAATCGTCGGACAGCCTGGATGCCTTGGTCAGAATATCAGAGCCAATCCGCTGAGAGCTCCACTGGTGGATGTCGTCTGAAAATCTTCTGAGAGGCATCCCCTTTCAATCGAGGGCGCCATCCCATGTCCCTGACCACGGATGCATCATCCCATGAATGGGGCGCCCATTTGGGGATCCGCCGTATCCAGGGTTCCTGGTCTCCCATGGAAGCAAACCTGCACATTAATGTCCTGGAAATGAGAGCCATGCTGTATGCCCTCCAAGCCTTGGAATCAGTCCTATTTCCGGGCCACCTTTTAGTGCAAACAGACAACACTTCGGTGATGTTTTACATCAACAAACAGGGCGGCACACATTCCTAACCCCTTTGCAGGGAAGCAATGCAAGTTTAGGATTGGGCCCTGGAGCACCACCTGTTCCTGACAGTGGTTCATGTTCCAGGGCTTCAAAATGTGTTGGCAGACATGCCCAGCAGGACAAGATCTCAAGCTCATGAGTGAGAATTGCGTCAGGACATTGCAGATCGCATCTTCTGCCAGAGGTGGACCTTTCCACATCTCAATCCAATGCAAAACTGCCCAGATTTTGCTCACTAGGTCCAGAGTCTGGAGCTTTCTGGCAAGACGCATTGTCCCTCTGTTGGAGCGGGAGGTTCCTTTATGCCTTACCTCCCTTCCCTTTTCCTTCAGAAGGTCCTCCTCAAGGCTCAGTCGGAACCTTCCTTCATTATCCCGATTGCTCCGCTGTGGCCTCGTCAGATTTGGTTTCCCTTACTACAGCGTCTAGCGGCAGAGCCTCCAATGCCTCTTCCTCTATCCTCGCACCTTCTGTCGCAGGACAGTGGGTCCCTGTTGCACCAGAACTTATGTTCTCTTCACCTGCATGCCTGGCTCCTCAGGACTTAGCCAAGGTCCACTTCGGGGTGTCTGATCGAGTTGCTCAGGTGTTGGTTGAGGCTAGGAAACCTGCCACCAGGGCCACTTACGCTATGAAGTGGAAATGATTTTGCATTTGGGCCACAGCTAAGCATGTGGATGCGTTGATCTGTCCGGTTAACACCATTCTAGAATACTTGCTCTTTCTCTTCGAGAAAGGCCTTAGCTATTCCTCCATCAGAGTACACCTGGCTGCCATCTCCGCTTACCACTCATCTGTGTTGGGTAAGACAGTGGCTCAGATGAAGGTTTCCAAAGTTTTTCTGTGCGGCATTCTGTATATCAGACCTCCCATCAGGGACCATGCCCCCCCGGATCTCCTATTCATTCTGGAGAAGCTTTCTCTTCCCCCATTCAAACCAGCTATGAAGGCAGAGCTCCGTTTCCTTTCCTGGAAAACTCTGCTTTTGGTAGCTGTTACTTTGGCAAGGTGCATTTCAGAACTTCAAGCCCTCATGCGTAAGGTGTGTCAAACCCACTCAGCAGGTCAGCCCTCTACTCCCAAAGTGCCAACCTCTGAGCGTAGAATTGTGAACAGTTTAACAGAACAAGGTAACCCTCTTCTCTGTTTTGTGGGTTCGAGTCACCTTAGTTCCAAGTTCTGAAGGGATTCAAACTGATAGCCTCTTATTAGCATACCCAATTGTCAGGCTCAGATAATTCTGTCTTTGGGGGGCCAGATATCATACATATGGGCACCTAATCAGGTATTACAAAATGAACCCTTAGAACTCTATGCAAGACCTAGAGAACTCATCTGTTTCCCAGTTTGGTACCACAATAAACTCATGCACAGTGTCAACTATAAGAATTAGAATCAGTATTTATATAGCGCTTTTCATACACAGTATCCCAAAGCGCTTTACAAGCAATGCTAGACTGGTAGTGAAGTGACTGAATGTGTGGTGGCTGCCATATCACACATCATCACCCACAAACAACCTGGATAATTGCATGAACTGGTTTATGGGAAGGGGAATGTTGGTCAGCACACCGGGAATGCTCCCTGCTTTTTGCAAAGAGTGCCCTGGGTTCTTTTATTTCCACCTGGACACTCACCAGGGCAACGCCAGGATGGGCAGAAGGGACCTTGGTTTAACATCTCATCCGAAGGGTGGCACACCCCAGCAGTACAGCACCCCAAATACTGCACTCAGATGCCAGCGATTTTTAGGTGCAAGTCCAGTCCTGGTGTGGGACGAGAACCCACAACCTTCTGGTCCAGAGGTGGATGTGCTACCAACTGAGCCACGCTGACACCATCTAAGCTTCACTTATATAAAAAGAAATTTCAAAGCACACCAGGCAGTTTCTATTTTTAAAATATATATCTTTACTTTAAAATAGGTAAAATAGGAAAACAGTAAAATTACAGAGCAAAATATCCCAACACATACAGCCTTAAAACAAACCGGTTTAAAAGTGCAGATTCCTACAAATAACAACACTCAAACTGGTTTTATCTAAGGTATCCTTACTTCTTAATCTTTCAGTGCTTTGATGTTCCTCCTCAGTCAGAAAAATGTATGTCTCTGTGTAAGGTCTGCTCAGTATATTTTAAAGCAGTCTTGAGCCGGCCTTCTCTCTGAGGTCACCTAACTACGCCTTGGTGTATTAAATTTTATATTTTATCACACAGGAAGTTCTAGTAAGATATTTTAACACAATATCTGACATTGATGAATCTCTTTACTTTATGTGATTTCCCCCAAACCAGTCTGATCTGCTTCACAAGACATCAAAAGTCTCTTATGTAAGTCACTGTATATTCCAAGCAAATGTTTATTGGACTCCTTAATTTAGTCTGGGACCTGGTATACCCAGACATCAAAGGTCTCTATGATGAAATGAGCTGGTGTCCTGGGAGGATACCCATAACACTGGCCTGTGTCCCTTTTCTCACGAAACCTAGTGCACATCAAAGGATTTCCCTGAGGGCATTATAAAATGGATATCTTGGTTCCTGCCTTCAAAGCAAACTAACAAGATAACTGCACCTCAGATATCTGCAGTTTAAGCTACCTCCTGTCCTTTAAACTTATCCCTGGGGGGGGGGGAGTTGATGTGTCAATTTCAGCAAGCCAGCATTTCCTCCTGCCAGACAGTTCATCACACATTTTTTTATATTTACAAAAATTTATACAGGGATCAGAACCAGCTGTCCAAGTGTGACATAAGGAACCCTACCTTGTCTTTCACAAGGACAGGATTGATCTCCACACAAATTCGAAGTTTTTACCGAAAGTAGTTTCAGAGCTCACTTTGAATCAGTCGGTTCAGCTTCCAGTTTATTACCCGGAACACTCCAACAGGGGAGAGGCCCTGCTTCATTCCTTGGATGTCCACAGGGCTCTCAGATGCTATTTGGCTAGAACCAAGGAGGTCAGGAAGTCTGATCAGCTCTTTGTGTCCTTTGCCCAACGGTCCGTAGGTCACCCGGTCACCAAACAGACGCTTTTGCGCTGGCTGGTCCATTGCATCTCCTACTGTTATGAGAAGCACAATAGGTCAACTTCGAGACAGATTAAAGCTCACTCTACCAGGGCTATCGCCACTTCCTTCACAGCACTGAAGAGAGTACCAACAGCGAATATCTGTGCTGCCACTACCTGGAGTTCTGTACACACCTTTGCAGGCATTCTAGCCTAGACATCATTTCCAGACTCAGAGCAGGGTTTGGCCTCGCGGTTCTGCAAGGCCTGGTTTCCTGAGGGATCTTCCCTTTTCTGGTCTTTCCCTACTTTTCTGTTCTTCCCCCTCCCAAGGGATTGTTATAAGTTTATACTGCCAATGTTGAACCTGCTGTAAGAGCTTCTCCTTGAAGTAAGATAGTACAGTTACGTAAGAACTTACCATAGCAGTAGATCTTCAAGAGAAGCTCTTGCAGCAGGTATATTTCCCGCCCTCCTTCCCCAAGGGATTGGGTCTTGTTCAGGCCGTCATCGTTTCCTCTTTGAGGGGTTGTCTGTTGGCAATCAGTTTCTTTTTCTGGCCTGCTGGTTTCTTGCCTGACGGGGGGTGTTCAAGAACTGGAGCACGTGGGGAGCACCCCCCTTATATAGGGCGACATCGGTGATGGAGCTGACGTCAACAGGTGGGCGTTCCCCACATCGGTACTACTAGAGAAAAAAGTTGCTGGAACCACCACCAGGTGGCGTCAGTCCTCAATGTTGAACCTGCTGCAAGAGCTTCTCTCGAAGATCTACTGTTACGGTAAGTTCTTATGTAACTGTACTTTCTAAAAGTGGTATATGTTCATCCACACAGACCCACCTGACCTCCCCAGCTTCGGCTCACAACCTAAGCTTCCAGTGGGCAAGATCTGGCATCAGTAGGTGGAGCCCAGGTATATACCACCCGGGTGGGTGGGTGGGAGGAGCCAGCTTTTAGACCTTCCAGCAAGAATCTTAAAGGGAAAGGAGATGCCAAACACTGTGGATGAACAACATATACCATTCCTAGAATTACTGTTGCAGGTGAGTAACCTGTTATTCTTCCACCTCTGGCTGGGGGGGTCGGGATCCTTTCCCCCAGTTCTGTGGCTGTTACCGGGGTTGCTACAAAGAAGACCTTCACCCTTTCTCACTCACGGGGCAAGGAATCTTCCAGCCATGGATGTTTGTCTGCCCCTGTGTCCCTGTCTCTTAGGCCCCACAAGCTGTTGCTTGGGTCAACACCAGAGGGACAGGCGTCCTCTTCGAGTGGCAAAACTGATGCTGCTACCCAAAATTCCTCAGGATCGTCCGATCGACACAAAGGGTCAGGGAACTCCTCCAGACACTAGGAGGATGTTAAGCATCGGACGCCTCCTCTGCCCGAAGATGGGGTGACATCCTGCTCAGAGGGTCGACAGACTACAGGACACTCTGATTCATCTTTGGAGACTGACCAGGCAGCACCACCGTAGTGGCCATCAGATCAGGTGTCTAACATGCCCAAGGATCGGACACCTGGTCCCATAGATAGTCAGCCAACTTCTCCGCCTCCCCCCAAGGAGCCAGATGCCAGCCCCCCGGGAGGTTCGGCACCACAGAACAAGGCCCCATCAGCTCAGACACCCGAGGGCGAAGAGCCTGAGGATGAGGCAACAGAACTCAAAGCACCACAAGGGCCAACACCAGGACCCTCGAACATCCCTACCCCGCCGCCACAAAGTACAGTTACGTAAGAACTTACCGTAACAGTAGATCTTCGAGAGGAGCTCTTGCAGCAGGTAATACCAGTAGGATTAAGGCTGCCAGGCGTTAGGACCCCATGGAAAAATCTTCTAGCTAGCAGTCTGTGGCAGGGGACCACCCCCAACATCAGCTCCGCCCGATGTGAGACGTGGTATAAAGGATGCAGTCCCCCGGCACTATCTCAGTTCTCCCACTGGAGACCCGGCTGACACAAGGAATGAAGAACCGAGGAGGGTCTCCCCTACCCAAACAGAAAAAGAATAACTTGTCCCTGGGGGCTGGAGGGTGGGAAAGACACCTGCTGCAAGAGCTCCTCTCGAAGATCTACTGTTACAATAAGTTCTTGCGTAACTACTATCTCACTTCGAGGGGGAGCTCTTACAGCAGGTAATACCAATAGGACTTGAGTCCCAAGCAGTACCCAAAGATAGGCCCAGGTCAGATGGGAGGAGGACAAAACTGGTAACTGATAACACAGATAAGCTGGAGCCTAGGAGAAGAGGCCCTGAAGGACTGCTAGTCCAAAGCCTGTTCTCTGCCTAGAGGCAACGTCCAGACTGAAGTGTCTGATAAATGTACAGACTGAACTCCAAGTGGTGGCAGTGCAAAGGTCTGCTGAAGATACGTTCTGCAGAGAGGCAAAGGAGGTTGCCACAGCTCTGGTGAAGTGACCCTTCACCAATCCCGGTAAGGGTTTATTGAGGTGCTGATAGCAAAAGGTGATGCAGTGCAGCAACAATCGGGTTAGTGTTTGCTTGGTGACCGTAGCCCCTGTCTTCCTATAAGCAAAGGAAATGAACAGCTGGTCCGTCTGCCGAACGGAATTAGTTCTGCTGAGGTAATACCTGAGTATCCCATGTACATCCAGAGTATGCAACAGGGCCTCCCCCTTATTAGAATACTCTGGGTAATAGACCGGAAAGCTGGATGTCCTGATTCAGGGTCAATTTGGACACTACCTTTGGGAAAAACTTAGGGTTAGTACGCAGTGCCCCCCTGTCCTATGAAAAACAAGATGAGGCTCTTTACACATCGAAGCCTGTAGCTTGGAAACTCTCCGAGCAGAGGTAACGGCAACTAAAAATAATGCTTTCCAAGAGAGAAAGTAAAGCTTGCATGTTATGACTGGTTCAAAAGAGAGGGTGAGCTTCTCTAAAACAAAAAGAATATCCCATGGAGGGACAAGATCCCTCCATGGGGGTCTGTTGTGCAAGATTCCCCTCAGGAAGGTCTTGTACATGTCAAGTTGTGCCAAGTCCATTCGTTCACAGGTGCATGGCAGGCTGACAGAGCACAAAGGACCACCTTAATGGAGGAGTAGCTGAGGCCCAAGTAAAAAAGATGATGAAGGTACTCCAGCACGTATTTTACTGGACAGTCCAGGGAACAATGTGCTGCCCATAAGCAAAAACGCTTTTACCTCATGTCATAGGTTGCCCTTGTGGAAGGGTTTCTCACTGCTACTAGTACCTCTGCCACTCTACTTGACACTCCCAGTCTCTCCTCTGCTAAGACTGCAGGAGCCAGGCATGCAAATGTAGAGGTTGCAGAGCTAGGTGGACGAGTGACCCCCTGCTCTTGGTAGAGCAAGTGAGAGGAGAGGGGCAACTGCACGGGAAGCTCTGTGGCTAGTTGCTGCAGCAGCGGATACCAGATCTGTTGAAGCCAGAGAGGAGCTACCAGGATCATTCTGGCTTCCTCCGTCTGCAATTTGAGCAAGACGCTCTGAAGAGGGAAGACATTCTGTAACAGGGTCCCCCTGTTAAGGACATACAATTGTTCTAAAGAAAGAAATGTCCTCCCCTTCCCATATGTCTTTTCCTACTTATCTGTCATCTTACTTTGCTCGCCTGTAGCTCCTTTTTTTTTTTATGCCAGGGTGGCCAACCTGGCATTCTTAAGATACCTTTACTATCCCTTGAATTATTTTTCTCCTTCTTAAATAAAAGCACGTATTAAGGTTTATAACAGTAATTCACATGTAGCTGTGCTTATTCTTAACCAAAGGTGTCCCTATTAGTAGAAGCGTTATGCGTTTTATGTTGAAATGCTGGTGCGGATCTTCTGTTTAAAATGTAGCATTATATTTAGAAAGCAACTCAGAGTGGAGCTGTTTAAATAAAGCAACCACCGTGGCGGTAATCTTAGACAACTCCTGCCATGGAGTTTTATTAGAAAAGGAGCTGAGTGTGTGGTTTGTGCAGCCGTTAGCTGCTATTGCAGCGCTGCAAATGGAAAGCGCTGATTCCTACATCGGAGCAGGAAAGTGCTCCGATGTACCCAGAAATGCCATGCTGCAAGCCCTAAGTTGGGCTAGGTAAACAAAGGCACCATTGCATGCGGTAAAGAAAGAAAAAGCCCTTTTAAGCTTAAGGAGAGTTTTGCTTTAGAAAAGAGCTGCCTCTTGCAGCTGTAAAGAAAAAGCACCTCTGCTGCTTTCATAGGAGCAGGAGCAAGCTCCAAATGTGCGCAGAAAGGTGCAGTGCTAGGTTATTTCGAAGCAGGAGGAAGAAAGTAAAAGTGCTATGCTGGGCAGCGAAAGTGCTAAAAAGCAAATCCTTATAAGGACATGACGGGAAGAAAGGGGAAGTCCATAGTATCCTTTGTATACCCAGCGATAGCAGGAATGTTTTAATGCCACTATAACAAAAGGCCTGAAAGTGGGAACCAAATGAAGTCAGAAAGGCCAAAATGAAATGTTCAGCCGTCGGGTTTGTTAAACTCAAAGCCTGACCAATATCATGATATATTACAAAGTACAGAATCTTGTCTAAAGTTAAACAGGAAGCAGTCCTAATATACTGGTTAGAGATATGTATGTACAGGAGGATATTCTCTGCAGTAATTTCATGATTACTGTCTGTTACATTATTATTGGGTCTCTGCCTGTCAAGGGAATGCAAAGAGGGAGCAGCGCACCCCGCACAGGGTCGTAACGAGGTCCAACTCTGGTCGACCCCAGCTTTCCAAGAGGTCTTCTGCCACCTCTTGATGCAACTCCCACTTGTGGTTCAGAGATCGAAAGCGACTTAAACTGTCGGCGAGAACATTCTGGACCCCTGGCACGTGAATCACCTTGATGTCCAAACCGTGTTCTACTGCCCAGTACCACACTCACATGGCCTCTCTGCATAGGGGATAGGAGTGAGTACCCCCTTGCTTATTTAGATGAAACACTACCGGGGTATTGTCCGACTGGACTAGGAGTGGGCCCCAGTAGAGCTGGTCTTGGAAAGCCTGAAGGGCATACAGCACGGCTCTCATCTCCAGAATATTGATGTGGAGAGACCATTCTGCTACATTCCAAGAGCCCTTGGTTCAGTGCACATCCAGATGGGCTCCCCAGCCAAGACCTGAAGCATCCGTAGTGATGATCTATATCGGATTCAGTCTCTGGAAGGGAACCCTGCCTCGAGGTTGACTGGAGTTAGCCACCAAAGAAGGGAACGATGAACCACCTCTGAGATCCGAATAGGTTGGCCCAGTTCGTCTAAATTCTGGTCCCACTGAACTCTGAGGTGCCACTGAAGAGACCTCATGTTCAAGTCTTGCCAAGGGAACCGTGGCTATGGCGGCTGCCATATGCCCTAGTAGTTGCAGGATAACTCTCGCTGCGACTTGGTCTGAGGTCTGCACTTTGCAGGCAACTCCTCTCAGCCATTCTGCTCTATCTGCTGGCAAAGAGGCCATGCCTTGAGTGGTGTCTAGGACTGCCCAATATACTGAAGCCTTTGGGAGGGCCAGGGCTGTGACTTTAACCAGTTCAGAGTGATGCCCAGGGACTGGAACATCAAGGCTGTTTTCCTACAAGGCATTGATCAGCTGGACTTCTGACTGGGCAGAAAAGAGCCAGTCGCCGAACTAAGGATAGACAAATTGACCCTTCCTTCTCAGGACCGCTGCTACCACTGCCAGACATTTGGTGAAGACTCTTGGTGCTGATGAGAGCCCAAACGGAAGTACCCAAAATTGATAGTGCTGACCTTGAAAAAGGAAGCGCAGGAACTTCCTGTGTGAGGGCAGGATTTTGATGTACACGTACGTATCCTGCATATCTAGGGAGCATAGCCAGTCTTTTCGATGGATCATGGGCAAGAAGCTTGCCAGTGTCACCATTCTGAACCTCTTGTACTGGTTAAATTGGTTCAGCTGACTGAGATCCAGCATGGGGGGAGGTTTCCTGTTGTCTTGGGAACTAGAAAAAAATGTGAATAGAGGCCTTTGCCTTGCTGGCTAGATGGAACCACCTGAATGGCCTCCTTCTGTAGGAGAGCCTGGATCACTGCCTTCAGAAGAAGGGCGTGGCTGGCCGAACAATCGGACGGGATGGGAGGATTGTCCGGAGGACAGCTTAGAAACTTTAGGGAGTAACCCCTCTCTATTGTCTGAAGGACCCACTGGTCCGAGGTGATCTTACTTAGAGAAACAGCTCTTGCAGTAGGTTACACCATTAGGACTGAAGCTGGCAGGTGCCAGGACCCCATGGAAATTTTCTAGTTAGCAGTATCCATACATAGATACATAGATACATAGATACATAGACAGTGTCGGCAGATAAGGGCCTATGGCCCACCTAGTCTGCCCATTTGAGCTTGTAAGTTCAGTTTGTTTTCCTAGAAGTCTATTTCCCCTTACCCCTGACCTCTAGAATTCCTTTATGTCTATCCCATGCATTCTTAAATCCTGTGATTGTTTCAGCCCCCACCACTTCCTCTGGCAGGGTGTTCCACTTGTCCACCACCCGTTCTGTGAAGAAATTCTTTCTCATGTTTCCTCGAATCGTCCTCCTCCAACTTCATCCCATGCCTCTAGTCCTGAAACATCTTTTTCGCTTAAAATAGTGTTTTCCTGCACCCTGTTCCTCCCTGTAAGATACTTGTATGTCTCTATCATATCCCCTCTCCTCCTCTCCTCCAGGGAGTACATGTTCAGTTCCTTCAACCTGTCTTCATAGGACTTGTGATGCAACCCATGCACCATCTTTGTTGCCCTCCTCTGAACCTTCTCTACCCTGTCTATGTCCTCACGAGGTATGGTCTCCAGAACTGTACACTGTACTCCAGGTGGGGCCTCACTAGTGTCTTGTGAAGGGAATTATGACCCTCCTTTTCCTGCTGGTGATGCCCTGCCTATACATCCCAGCATCCTATTTGCTTTACGTGCTGCCTTGTCACACTGTTTCTACTCTGAGGTCATCAGAGATGACAACCCCAAGATCCCTTTCTGCTTGGTGCATGCTATATCCTCACCCCCAACTGATATATTGTGCCAGGGTTTTTGTGCCCCATATGCATTATCTTGCACTTCTTTGCATTGAATTTCAACTGCCAAACCCTTGACCATTCTTCAAGTTTCTGCAGGTCCCTTCTCATTCTGTCTACACCCTCTGGTGTGTCTACTCTGTTACAGAGCTTTGTGTCATCAGCGAACAGTGAAATTCTGCCTTCTATATCCTGTGCAATGTCACTGATGAAGATGTTGAATAGGACCGGTCCCAGCACTGATCCCTGTGGTACCCCACTGGTCATCTTCCCTCTGTGGAGTGACAGCCATTTACCACCACCCTCTGCGTCCTGCCACCCAGCCAGTTACCTACCCACCACACTACTGTCCTGCCCACACCCATATTCCCCAGTTTGTGTAATAGTCTTCTATGTGGCACAGTGTCAAGGCCTTGCTGAAGTCCAGATAGGCCATGTCCACTGCCCTCCCTGATCCACCTCCTAGTCACCCAGTCAAAAATTCAATGAGGTTGGTCTGACACGCTCCCTGGTGAAACCATGCTGCCTTGGGTCCTGTAGTCCATTGACAACCAGATGTTCCACCAATCTCTCCTTCAGTAGTGCTTCCATGATCTTTCCCACTACCGAGGTGAGGCTGACTGGTCTGTAGTTCCCTGCTTCCTCTTTGTTCCCACTTTGCATAAGGGGACTACATCTGCTGTCCTCCAGTCTTTGGGTACCTCCCTGTTTCCAGTGATTGGCTGAACAGGATAGCCAGAGTTCAGCCACCACCTCTCTTAGTTCTTTAAGGACCCTGAGATTCACCCATCTGGCCCCATTGCTTTATCAGCTCTTATTACTTCCAGTTCCTTCAGGACCCTTTTCGTGTAAAGGGACTTGTGTCCATTTCTGCACCATTATCACCCTTGTACTCCCTTCAGACCCATTACCCCTCTTCCTTAGTAAAGACTGAGCAGAAATACCTGTTCAATATGTCAGCTTTACTGTTGTCATCCTCCACGGCCCCATCCTCCCCTTCAGTCTCACTATCCTCCCTTGTCCTTCTTTTTCACTTATGTACCTGTAAAGGTTTTGTCCCTTTAACCACTGATTTTGCAATGTGTTCTTCTGTCTGAGCCTTGGCTTCCCTACTGACTTCCCTGCCTCCTTTGTTTCTCCTGGTACTTCTCCTATCCCTTCTGCCTGTGTCTTTTTGTATTGCCTGAATGCAATCTTTTGGCTTTCACTTTATTTGTATCTCTTTGGAAACCATAATGGTCTCCTCTTTCTTTTCCTCTTGCTAACCTGCTTAATGCATAATTCTGTTGTTCTTATAATCCCCATTTTAAATACTGCCCACTGTTCCTCAATCCCTGATTCCTGTCCCATTCCCCTTAATGCCTCTTTCAAGCATCTCCCCATTTTCCCAAAGTCTGCCCCCCTAAAATCCAGGATACGTGTTTTTGTGTGGTTTGGTTCTGCTCTTTCTGTGATCTCAAACCACAATGACTGGTGGTCACTGTTCCCCAGGTGCTCCCCCACTGTTACCCCCATCACACTGTCCCTGTTTGTGAGCACAAGGTCCAGTATTGCCTTCTGCCGAGTTGGTTCCATGACCAGTTGCTTGAGGAAGGCACCCTGAAGGGAGTCCAGGATAAATCTGCTCCTAGTTGATGCTGCTGCTGGGATGCTCCAGTCCACGTCTGGTATATTGAAGTCTCCAACCAGTACTACCTCACCTTTGTCTGCCATCCTTTGGATGGCTAGCATCAACTCTATCTGTTTCTTCCTCCTGGGCTGGTGGTTTATAGACCGCACCTGTGCGGATGGCTAGCCCATTTTCCTTTCCTAGCTTAACCCACAGTATCTCTCCCCATTTTGTTCTCCTGGATCTGTGTGGCCCTTATGTCATTTTTCACATACAGTGCCACTCCTCCTCCCTTCCTGCCTGCTCTGTCTCTTCTGAATATGTTGTGTCAGGTATGGCCATCTCCCAATCATGGTTATCATTACACCAGGTTTCAGTGATGGCCACAATGTCCAGGTCTGACTACCATGACAGCCTCCAGATCTTCCATCTTGTTGCTAAGGCTCCTGGCATTTGCACACATGGCTTTCCATGATTTGACCTCCTAGACTGCTTCACTGTTCTACCAGCCCCTTCCTTGGTTGTCATTTATCCCTGGTTCTCCTTGCTGTCTGCCCTTCTGCTGAATTTTGCCCCTTTTCTGCTTATCCACCTTTTGGACACTAATCTCCATCTTTTGCACACTGCTTTGCAGAGATAGCCATCCTCTGGTTCACTGGTTCCATTACTAGCTGTGGGGGTGAGCAAGTAGGTATCATCCTTGCTGGCTGCCACCCCTTTGCTAGTTTAAATGCTTGTCAATGTAGCATTTAAACTTATCATTGAGTGCTTGGATTCTCTCCAGGATGGATGCAGGCCGTCAGGCTTGAACAAACCTCCATCCCTCCAGATGGGTCCCCAGTCACCAATGAATCCAAACCCTTCCTCACAGCACCAGTTCTTCAACCATGAGTTAAAGTTCCTGTGCATGCACCCATGCTCTCCCTTGCCTCCCAGGTAGTACTGAGAAAGTGACAGAAGTAGCTACTTGCTTGAGACCCTCCCAGTTTCCTAAACTCTTCCTGAACTTCCTTGGCTCCCATTTGCCAGTCATTAGTACCTAGGTAGATAATGACATCCAGCTCACCCTCCTGTCTTGCCTTCCCAGTGATCCCCAGTATTTTCCTTCCATCCTCCATGCGTGGCACCTGGTAGGCACCTCACCTCCCTGTCCTCCCCTCCTGTGTTCCTAGCTGGATCCCTCTTATGATGGAGTCCCCACCAGGATTCGCTTCTCCTCCTCTGGGGTCCACTGCTTTCCCCACTGAGGTCACCTCCTTGCCTAACCTCCACATCCTTTCCTTCCACTTCCCTGGGTCCTCTATTTGGTTGTCCTCATTTGCCAGTGTGGCATATGAGTTCTTGAGAGGAATAGGATCTGGGATGTGCCTCTGCCTGACTGCTCTAACCCTCCCTGAGCCCACTGTCATCAAGTGCTCCTCGTTCTCGGCATCCTTTGAGGCAGCTGCATTGGACTGGGTGGTTCCTGGACAGGGTGATGGTACTCCTGACCCAGTTTACTTCGCTCTGAGTCTGGCTACCTCATCCCAGCAGTCCCAGAGATGCATGCAGATGGGCAGCACCTCAGTGTCCAGAAGGTCTGCCTGAATATGGCTGCCCCACAGCCACTGCATTGCACCACTCCCACATTATACTGCAATTCCACTACTTATCTGCTACTGAAGCTCTCTTAGTTCTCTTTTTATTTATTTACAGTACTAAAAATCCTGTAACTGATCCTCAGATATATATTTTTAAGGAAAAGAAACCAATAAATAAATAAATGAGTCAAAAACTTGTCGTGCTGAGGATGGTCTTCTTCCCCTTATGCCCTCCTACTTCACACCTCTTACTATACCCTGTGTTTAGCTCCTGTCAATCAGATTTATCAGGGCATATAATTAAGAGTTGGGGAAGGGGTGGAGAAGGAAAATTTGCAGCATTAAAGACAGCACAGAATTACACCACCACTATTTTTAAATTTTCAACAGCCCAAAAACAATTTTAAGTAAAGACAACACAGAAAGAAAGTATAGTGTCACTACAAGCCTACAATCTAAGTTTAAAAGAAAATACCAGTTACCAGTTACTCTGAGCACTGAATTGAATATGTTTCCTTCCTTCACCTTCTGGCTTCTTCAGCGAGGACCTCTGACGTTAGCCTTGCCCGACGTCAGGCATCATACAAAGGGGTGTGGCCCCCCAGAATTCCCAGTTCTTTTCCTGCCGTTGACTCACCAGCATCGGCCTCATGGTCCCACTCTAGTGAACGACGCCTAGAACTTTCAACGTTTTACCTCTAAATGTCGGCATCTCCAACTCCTTCCTCAGAAGGACGTCCCTCCAAGTGTGCCTGCGGCAAACAGATCCCTTTCAAGGATCTACATTCATCCTGTCTGCGGTGATTAGACCTGGAACATGACACTAAGACCTGCTCCTTTTGCCAGCAGTTCAGTAGTCGCACCCGGATCCGCCACCAGAAGGCACTTCGGGGGTTCCTCTTGGAAGAAAAGTTGAAAAGCATGGACAAAGACCCTGCCTCCAGAGGTGAGTCTATCTGAGCACACAGCCACCAAACCAGGAATCCAAGCAGTTGGATGCCCTGGGGAGGCGCATGTATGCGGCTGCTATATGCTCCATCAGGTCACTGAACTATCTGTCTCATATGGTTCAGTTTCAGAATGCGCTGTGGGAACAGGGTCAGGACCTGGTTGATAAACTACCGGATGGCGAGCAGAAGGTGGAGCTCTTGAACCTCCTCCGCACAGGGTCAGACAGGGGACCCAAGTATTAAGAGCCACATATGATTCTGCAGACTCGTCTGCTAGGGGTGCAGCTTCAGGTGTCTATCTTCAGAGACACTCCTGGCTCTGTGTCTCCGTATTTACTCTGGACATACAGAAGAGTATCCTGGACGTCCCTTATAACGGAGAGGTCCTGTTTGGTGATCCCTCTGAAAAGGTCATCACCAAGCTTCAGGATGCCGGGAAGGCAGTAAGGACTGTACAGGCCATGTACAGACCCAAATCTGGTTCCTTTCATAGAAACCAGAACCCTTTTCACGGCCGACAACAATGACAGCAGCCATGTTCCAGCCAGCAGCAAAGGGGCGCCTTCCACCGTAAGGCCCAATCTAAGTCCTCCACAGGCTGAGGTCAGCGGTATACCAAACCGGCCCAGCCTGCAGGAGGTAATGCCGCCACAGCATGACTCCTTCCCAGCCCCACCCCTCCTCTGGATCAGTGGGCAGAAAAGGTTGGGGGTCGCATCGCTCGCAACTTTTCAGGGTGGCAGTTGATTACCACCGACCGGTGGGTCCTTCAACTGGTCAAGAGAGGTCACTTTGTAGAATTCCTCGACCACCCACCGTCAAGACCTCCCCTGCTTTCCCATTATTCGGGTGAGCATGCACTGCTCATACAGCAGGAGGTGCTCGCACTTCTGGGAAAGGAAGCTATAGAGCACGTACCGAGGAGCCAGAGAGGTGCAGGTTACTATTCCCACTTCTTTCTGGTTCCCAAAAAGACAGGGGAACTCCGTCCGATAATGGATCTCAGCGATCTCAAAGCTTCAGTCCTTTACAAATGCATCCGCATGGTGACCCTTCCTGGTTTGATACCCATGCTCAAGCAGGGCGCCTTCCTAGTGCCCTTGGACATGCAGGATGCCTACCTGCACATACCCATTGCTCGAGCGCACAGGAAGTTCTTGCGCTTCGAATTTCTAGGTCACCATTATCAGTTCCGAGCCCTCCCTCGGACTGTCATCGCCCCTCGGTGTTTACAGGTGCATGGTAGTCATAGCGGCGGCTCTAAGGAGACCAGGCCACTACGTGTTCCCCTACCTGGACAACTGGCTTCTCATGGCACCCTCTCGGGAGGGTCTGATGTCCGCAATTCACTGTACTCAGTCCCTGTTCGGGGTGTTGGGCATCCTTATCAATCAGGAGAAGTCACACCTGGTTCCATCACAGAATCTGCAGTTCATAGGTGCAGTTCTGGACACCATCCAGGGGAGATCTTTTCTGCCCCAGGACCAAGTGGAACACATCAGATCCCTCATCAGGGACATCTTGGCAAAGAAGACAGTCCCAGCCAGACTGGTCCTATACCTCCTCGGACACATGGTTGCGGCCATTGCAACAGTCCTGCTAGCCCGTCTCCACATGCGGGTGACCCAGTGGATGTTATGGGTACAGTGGGAGCAGAAGCAAGACCATTTGCAGCTTCCAATTCGGATCACGAATGCCATAATCCGGGATTGGCAATGGTGGCTAGATTCAAAGAACCTGTCAGTGGGGGTCCCTTTTATTGCGCCGTCTCTGATTGTGACACTCTCCACGGATGCCTCAGGGTTCGGTTGGGGAGCACATCTCGACAGGGTCAGGTCTCAGGGCTCGTGGACACCCCAGGAAGCTCATCTCCACATAAATATTTTGGAAATGAGAGCAGTTCTTTATGCCCTGCAGGCCTTCCAGTCGGAGATCCCACCAGGTACTCTCCTGTTACAAACAGATAATACTGCGGTGATGTATTACCTCAACAAACAAGGAGGCACCCATTCCTACCCACTTTGCAGGGAGGCCATGAGGGTGTGTGATTGGGTTCTACAACTCGGCGCAAACCTCATTGCTGTTTATGTCCCAGGAGTGGACAACGTCATCGTAGACAGTCTGAGTCGCTCTCTGGCCAGAGTCCACGAGTGGGAACTACTCCAGGAGGTGGTAGAGGATCTGTTTCACAGATGGGGCACACCAGAGTTGGACCTTTTCACGTCCCCATCCAACGCAAAACTGCCCAATTTCTGCTTGCTAGATCCAGGGCCTGGTGTTTTCTGGCGAGACGCATTGTTCCTCTCCTGGACGGGCAGATTCCTTTATGCCTTTCCTCCCTTCCCATTGATCCAGAGGGTCATTTTGAAACTCTGTAGAGTGCAGGTGACGCTGATATTTATCGTGCCTTTTTGGCCCAGACAGATTTGGTTCCCTCTGCTACACCAGCTGTCCCAGGAACCTCCGGTGCCTCTGCCAATCAGCTCTCACTTATTGTCCTAGGAGGCAGGTTATTTGGTCCATCCGGACCTTCGCCTCTGAACCTGCACACCTGGCTCCTAGAAACATAGCTATCATGCGCATGGGGTCTCGAAAGGTAGCAGATGTTCTAGCGGCTGCTAAAAACCAGCCACCGTGCCACATATGGCATGAAATGGCTGATTTTGGCCTCTGGGCTCAAAACATTGATCTTTCCCAATGGATTGTCCAGAAAGGTCGGTCCTGGACTACCTCCTGTCTCTCTTCCAGGCAGGCTTGGCCTACTCCTCTATTAAAGTACACCTTTGTGCCATCTCAGCCTATCATACACCTATAGGCTGACGTCCCATAACTCAGTCAGACACCGCACGAGCCTTCCTGAGAGGTGTTCTCCACCTTAGACCTCCGATTAAGGATCCTATTCCTCCATGGGATTTACCCTTTGTCCTGGAGCAGCTCAGGCTGCCACCTTTTGAACTAGCCACAGATTGCGAGCTACGTCTCTTGACATGGAAGACGTTATTTTTAGTTGCTGTTACTTCGACCAGAATGATTTCTGAACTTCACGCACTGATGTGCAAAGAACCTTGTTTGGTTTTTCACCAGGACAGGGTGTCCCTAAGGACAAATTCAAAGTTTCTACCTAAGGTGGTCTCAGCTCTCACCCTCAATCGGGACATCGACTTACCAGTGTATTTTCCTAAATACTCTAATAGAGGAGAGGCCCTGCTGCACACTTTAGATGTGCATAGGTGTCTAAGATACTACCTGACCAGAACCAGGCATCACCATAAATCTGATCAGCTTTTCATCTCCTTCGCCCATAGGATGATGGGAGCTCCAGTTTCTAAACAATCGCTGTCCAGGTGGCTCATCCATTGTATCACGTTCTGTTACCAAGCTAACAAACCTTACGGAGGCACGGTTAAGGGTCATTTCACAAGGGGGATGGCTACCTCCTTTGCGGCCATGAAGAATGTGTCCACTTCAGCCATCTGCGCAGCAGCTACTTGGAGCACCATGCACACCTTTATCGGGCATTATAGCCTGGATGTTGCATCACGGTGAAGAGCTGGTTTTGGTCTAGCAGTCCTTCTGGGACTCCTATCCTAGGCATCGGTCCAAACTCGCGATCTCTACCGAGCCTCCTCCCATCTGCGAGGGATTTCCAGTATTGCTTGGGAATCGGTCCTAATGGTGTAACCTGCTGCAAGAGCTGTTTCTCGCAGTAAGATAGTACAGTTACGTAAGAACTTACCGTAACAGTAGATCTTCGAGAACAGCTCTTGCAGCAGGTATCTTCCCTCCCACCATCCCCTCTGGAGGTAGAGTTGTTCCGATATCTCTTTTCTAGGATTAGGTGTTTCTAACACCACTCTAAATACCTTTGGATGGTGGATCCTCAGTCTCCACTTCTGATGTCATCTAGCGGCCAGGAGTCTCTGGTGGGAGAACTGGGAATTCTGGGGGACTGCCCCCTTTTGTATGATGCCTGACATCGGGGGCGGGGCCGACGTCGAGGTGGTCCCCGCTAGATACTGCTAGCTAGAAAATTTCCATGGGGTCCTGGCGCCTGCCAGCTTCAGTCCTAATGGTATAACCTGCTGCAAGAGCTGTTCTCAAAGAGCTACTGTTACGTAAGTTCTTACGAATCTGTACTATACTGGACCACCCTGACAGGTAGAGGGAGAATCTCCTCCTACTGTCTCCCAATGGAATCTGAGGTGGGGAGGGGCCAGCAGGAGTCATGCCATTGTTTAGAGGTTTAGCAAGGGGTTAAGGGGTGCCTTGGGATAGTTGGGGCCATGGGCACCGGTAGGGATAGGGTGTCCGTGTCTTTTGAAGGCTCCTTTGTTCCGGGGTTGCCTTTTCCCTTGTCCTTGGTTCTTACAGAAAGGACTACGGGAAGCAGGTGCTTCTGACTTGTACATCCTGTGCACCTCAGCTACCACCTTGCCAGAGTCCTGAAGCCCCAGGATGACTTTCTCTGCTTCTTTCCCAAAAAGGACAGAGCCCTGGAAGGGGGGCATCCAGGATGGCATCCTGCAGGTCCTGGCGGAACCCCGATACTCTGAGCCAGGCATGCCTCCTCATACAGATGCTTGAGGCTGCAGCCCTGGCTGCCATGTCTGCTGGAATCGTAGTAGCACCTAGGTACGTGCTTATCTAGGTACATACTTATCTATATCTATGCCCAACTGGCTGTATGCCATGAGCTCATTCTTGTTGTTGGAATCTGTCTGAGCCTTCACCAGGTCCATGGTTTTCTCCCAGAGGGACTTCTGGTAAGTCACCATGTCGGCTAAAAAATTAAAAGAACGAATAGCCCCCGTGGCTGATGTGTAGACATTTTGTCCCATGTGGTCCAGCTTTTTGGATTTAGGGTCTGGAAGCTGGACACTTGTGTTTAGGTTGCTGAGCTCTTCCATGAGCTGCTGTGAGCACCATGGAATCTGCTTTGGGGTTCTTCCCCAAAAATGGTTCCCCCTTTGGAGTTCTGTACAGCCTGTCTGCCTTTCTGGGCACTGCAGACATAGTGGAGGGGCGCTGCCAGGTGAGCCTGGTTACATCCTGAAAGGGCTCCACCAAGGGTGGGATAACCAAGGGTTTTGGTCCTTGGATCCCAAAAACTTTGCCAAGCAGTGCCTCTAAAGATCAAGCCCCTCAGTGTCCCCTTGGTAGATTGTTTCAATATGCCTCATTATATCCAGAAATGAGAGATCATCTGGAGGGGACCTAGGTGAGTCTCTTGGACTTGGGGAATGTAGTGGAAGATCTTCCCCAGAAGAGTAATCTGATGAGGAGTCCCCTGCATCCGCTCCAGAGGACGTATGGGGTTGACCATTCGAAGAAGGCACAGATGATGGGTGCCTTCTCCTTCTTTCTACGGGGCTGGGCGGCAGATGAGAGCCCTCATCGGGCACCCGACCGCTAGTGGGTGTAGGAGGCGTCGCAGGGGTTTCCTTTGGGGAGGGCTCCAGAGGCCTGTAGAGCTGATCACCCTTTGCCATGTTCCACCAGGAGGTGAACAGAGCACCAACGTCCGCTAACGGGATGACCTGAGGTGGGGGCATCGGTTAGAGGGGCCGGGTGCTGGACTCTTGGGGACTTCTAGTGTGGGCATCCAGTCTGTGGACTCCTCCACAATGGTATCGGGCTGCATGCAGGTCTGGCTCAGTGTCATGGGCAGACCTGTCCGATCCGGTGTCCGGTTCGGGCGACTGATTCCTGGAAGTAGGGGCAGACGCCTGATCTTTACGGCCTGATGGCTTCTTATTGGTCAGTGGGGCCTGGTCCTGGTCCGAGGGTGAGCTAGCCAGGCCAATGGAATGCATGTCGCCTGCAGGAGGCTTCCGCTGCTGGATGGTGGTCTGGCATCTGGTGGAGTCATCAGAGTGTCTGCGTTTGTTGGACGAACCACTGGACTTATGACCTGAGTCCGAAGGGCTGCCTAAAAACGCCTGTCCCTCTTGGGTCGGCCCATGTGAAGGTTTGTGGGGTCGGTGAGCCAAGGGTTGCTGGGTGGACGAGTGCCCAGAAGACAACTCCTTACCTTTGTCCTGAGCTGAAGAGAAGGACGTCGTCTTTGGAATAGTCCCAGTGGCAGCCAGAGGGACCGACCCTGACCTCCCGCCAGAGGCAGAGGAAGAAGAGGCCCTATGAGGGGATTTAGGGCGGGACTCCAACCTGGCCCTATCTTTCTCCCAGTGATGGTGATGCCCCCGATGACTTCTCTTTAGGGGAGACTCTCTAGCGGGGGACGAAGAACTGCGTCCTGATGGAGAATTTTGCATGGCTGCCACCTGCTTCTCGAGGAGATAAGCCTTCAGGGCATTGGCTTTTCTAATGCGGATCTTTGATTGAATTTCTTGCAGTGTGGGAAATCGTCGGGCTGGTGGTCTGGGCCTAAGGAGATAAAGCAGGCCGCGTGGCCGTCCTTAGCCGGGATCTGCTTCCCACACTGACACTTCGACTTGTGCCGCGTGGAGGAAGGTGAAGACATGCAAAAACTGTTGAATGATGTCAGAAAAACTGGAATTGAATCATTGGAAATGTGAAGAAAAAAGCACGGTCGACTGCGAAGACTGGTCATCTGTGGAGCCGAGGTAAGTGGGTCGATGGCGGGAAAAGAACTGAGATGGTGCTGGGGGACCGCCCCCTTTATACCACGTCTCATGTTGGGCAGAGCTGATGTCGGGGGTGGTCCCCCGGCACAGACTGCTAGCTAGAAAATTTTTCTGAGGGATCCTAACGCCTGACAGCTTTAGTCCTATTGGTATTACCTGCTGCAAGAGCTCCCCCTCGAAGTGAGATCAGCCTGTTCAGCTGGCAGAAGTAGGGGCCCTATTTAACTCTTGGTGGAACAGCATCAAAGGGAACTTGCTGCCCAGACCACGGGAGCCATCCCGTACCCCTAGAGGTCTCCCACCTCCAGCACCGCCGAGGGAGCCCTCGGCCAGAAGCCAAATGACCTCCCCGACACCAGATCGCCTCATTCAGGGATACTGACTCGGGCCGCCAGCTCCCCAGTCATTGCAAAGACAACTCCATTGTCTGATCCTCTTCCAGGGATGCCCGTACTCTTCCTCAGGGGAGGATGCAGGGGACTCCTCTGCCTACTACTACTACTACTCAGAGGACGAGCTCCTCTTATCCTCTCCGGATCACAGGAAAGACTCCAAGGTCCCCCCTGGATGATCCGTCCTTCCTGGATGTGATGAAGCACATCCAAGCCTTAAACCAGTGGGACACAGAGGAGCTTGATCCAGAATGCCACTGGGCCAAGTTCCTCAGGGCAACCGACCCTAAGCCTCTGGTCATTCCCCCACTAGTCGAACCCTTCCAGGATGTAACAAAATTGGCCTGGAAGCATCCGTCCACTACTTCAGCAGTGCCCAGAAAAACGTGAAGCCCCATCTAAGTGAACAGCTGAAGGCGGACTCCATGGTGCTCACTGCAGCATGTGGCAGGGTGCAGCAGCCCAGATGTAAGAGCTCTCAACCTCCAGACCCTGAATCTAAAAGGCTGGACCAAATGGGCCATAAGGTCTACTCCTCAGTCACCTACACTGTCAGGTTGTAAAACTTTTTGGCACATGGTCATGTACCAAAAATCATTATGGAGCAAGGCATTAGATGTGGTTAAGGCGAAACTGGACTCGGACGGCAAGTCAGAACTCATGGCTGTCATCCAGTCAGGAATAGATGTCGGCAAGCATGTTCTGTGGAGCTCTTACAACTAGGCAGACATGGCTGCCAGGGGAGTAGCTACAACGGTGTGCATGAGGAGACATGCCTGGCTGCAGGTCTCAGGGTTCTGCCTGGATCTACAAGATGCCATACTAGATGCACCCTTCCAGGGTTTGGTTCTCTTTGGCCCAGATACTGAGAAGTTGATTACAGGGCTTCAAGATTCAGGAATCGCAGTCTCCGACGTACCTAGAATGTAAAAGTCAGAACCAGCCACAGCTTGGCACCACCCCATTCGTATAAACCAGGGACAGGAAGGAAGGTGCCAGCAACCAAAAGGGGGATCCAAAAGAGGCCCTCCCCTTCCTTCAGGTACCCAGGGCCCCGAAAGTGCCAAGATGGTCAGACTCCCTCTTGCCTAACCCCTCTCCCTTGGCATGACTCCCTGCCGGCCCTCCCTCCTCTGGTGGAGGCCCGGGTGGGGTTGTAGGAGGGAGGTTCTCCCTTTACCTGTCAGGATGGTCCAGTATCACCACAGATCAGTGGGTCCTCCAGGTTATCCAAAGGGGGTACTCTCTGGAGTTCACCCAGATCCCACCAGACAGCCCACTCATCCTCTCACACTGCTCCCCATCCCACACAGCTCTCCTATGGGCAGAAATCCAGGCCCTGCTAGAGAAGAAGGCGATTTGGGCAGTACCCCCAGGTCAAAGAAGCAGAGGATACTATTCCCACTTCTTCCTAGTCCCGAAGAAGAAGGGATCTCCATCCCATTCTAGATCTGAGCCAGCTGAACACTTACATTGAGTACAGAAGGTTCAGGATGGTGACACTGCCTGGTCTGTTTCCCATGATCCACCAAGGAGACTGGCTCTGCTCCCTGGACATGCAGGATAGCGTATATGCGTATAACAATCCTGCCATCCCACAGAAAGTACCTCTGCTTCACCTTCCAAGGGGAGCACTACCAGTTCGGGGCACTGCTGTTCTGCCTTTCATTAGCACTGAGTGACTTCACCAAGTGCCTGGCTGTAGTGGCAGCAACCCTCAGGAGAAAGGGGTCTTTTCGTCTACCCCTACCTGGATGACTGGCTGCTTACAGCATCATCAGAGGTCCAGCTACGTCAGTCACTAAGAGAGACTTTCAGCCTTTTTCAGGTCCTGGGCATAATTCTGAATCTCTCCAAGTTGTGGCCCTAGCCTACCCAGAGACTGCAGTACATTGGGACGGTCCTGGACACCACCCAGGTAAAGGCCTTTCTTCCCGATGACCGAGCAGACAAACTGCGGGTGGTCGCTCGAAGGGTAATGACTTCCAGTCCAGTCCCTGCCAGAGTGGTGCTTCAACTCTTGGGCCATATGGCCACAGCCATCGCAACAGTTCCCCTGGCTCATCTGCACATGAGGGTCTTGCAGTGGAACCTGAGAGTTAAGTGATACCAAAGCACGGACAACCTCGATCATCCGGTCAGAATCTCCAGTGCTGTCCTTCAGTCCCTGGATTTGTGGGTCACCCCGACTCAACTAGACACCGGGGTTCCTTTTCAACGTCCAGGTCCTCAGCAAATTCTGACGAGATGCCTCGGGGTGGGCTGTGGAGCGCACCTGGCATCCCACCAGACGAGGGGCTCTTGGACCTCGGAGTAATGTGCTCTCCATATAAATGTCCTGGAGATGAGAGCCGTTCTGAATGCCTTGCAGGCCTTCCAAGGGGTACTTTCACCTGGTCCTCTGCTGGTCCAGTCGGACAACACTCCGGTAGTCTTCTATCTCAACAAGCAAGGGGGCACTCATTCTTACCCCCTCTGCAGAGAGGCCATAAGAGTTTGGTACTGGGCAGTGGATTACAAGCTGGAAATCACAGCAGTGCATGTACCAGGGATTCACAACATTCTCGCAGCCAGCCTAAGCCGCTCTCGCTCTGAGTCATGAATGGGAGCTACTGCAGGAGGTCACAGACCGATTCAAAAGATGGGGCCAACCAGAACTGGACCTCTTTGCGTCCCCACACAATGCCAAACTGCCAAATTTCTGCTCACTAGATCCACGGCCTGGTGTTTTCTGGTGCGACGCATTGTCCCTCTCCTGGACAAGGAGGTTTCTGTACGCCTTCCTTCCCTTTCCATGTTTCCAGAGGATACTGCTCAAGCTGCAGATAGGAGGTGCTCACATGATCTTGGTAACACCCTTCTGGCCTCGACAAATTTGGTTCCTACTGTTGTAACAATTGGCACTGGAACCACCAGTCCTGTTACCCCTGTCCACTCATTTGCTCTCCCAGGAGCAAGGTGACCTAGTACATACGGATCTTCAGTCTCTGCATCTGCATGTATGGCTCCTGCAGACTTAGTCAGGGACAGATTCAGAGTATCTCTCAGGGTGACAGAGGATCTTCCTGGACATAAAGTCTCCACCACTCATTCACACTGATGTGATCTACACCAGAGGTGCTAGGACCCAGCAGGAGCAAACGTTTTGCAAGAGGGCTGGCGCCAGAGATGGAGCCGTGAGGAGCAGCGCCACGAGCCTTGGCTCATGTGGCAATGACTATCTCGGTGTCAACCCTCCAACCGCCTCAGTTCCCTTTTTCCCGCCATCGAGTGCGCTTCAGTGATGATGTCGCTCGCCCGCCAGGAGTCAAACTTCAAACTAGCAACATAGTTTTCAGTTTATTGTTTTGTAATTTATCTACAAATAAGTACTGCTTACTTTTAAATTTTACTTATTAAAAAAAAAAGTCTTCAGCCCTCCATTGATGGAGTTGACCATGAGCGGGTCAGGTGACAGTAGAGAGAGTTCATATAAAAGCTGTTCAGTCAGCCGGGCTGGATCCAGTCCACCCCCCTCTCCAGAAGGAGGGTCCGACAGCGGACTGTCCGATGCCCGGGGGAATGGGCGGACCCCCGGAAACATAAAAGAAAACGGTTGCACTCTCGGCACCGTTTGGCCTCAAGCTCTTCTTCGGCCCACAGGTCAAAAAAGAGAAGGCATCACTCGAGGTCGCCTTCTGGTATGTCTGCGCATCGACGGTCAGTTGTTGGGGTCAGATGCCGGTCTCCTCCCCTGGAGTTGCCGGTTTTTGTCTCTGGTGACCGACCTCTTCGACACCAGAGCCCTTCTCCACCTATTGAAAGGGCTTCTGATGAGCAGTTTCATCAGTGGGCCACTCTTATGGAGCAGTGGGCTTGGAGGTTGGTCCAGCTGCCTGGCCCGGTCACTCCGAGACCTTCGGGGGAGCGGGTAGGACGGTTGGACCTTCCTAGTTGCGTGGCGCTATCTTCAGTGCCGTCGACTCCACACTCAGGTGTTTCCCCCCCTCACATGGCTGCGGCGCAGGAGGCCACACCGATGCCTTTATCTCCTGGTATTCTTCCTTCTTTTTCTTCAAGTCAAGGTCTTCAGGGCCCTGGATTGCTTTTGGTGCCATCGGGAACTCTCTTGGCATCAGTGGGTCTCTCGGCATTGTCCTCAGCGCCGATGTGCTTATCAGTGCTGTCCTCGGTGCCAATGTGCCTGTCAGCACCATGGGCTCTATCGGCGCCATGTGCTGGGTTATCTCCAATGGCACCATGCTCTTCCTCGGTGCCGAGGCTTGGTGCGGCGCTGTCCAGCCTTCAGGGGTTCTCGACTCCGAATCCTTTCTCTTCTTCATTTCATTCTGATTTTCACTCCTTTCCTGTCCATACAGTCCATCCTGGACTGTCAGGAGATGATATTGAGCCTGACCCAGATCTTCGACTGGGTGATGATGTTGAAGGAGCAGGGATCAATCCTGCCACAGAGCCTGTGGTTGAAAACCTGTCATTTAAGTCTCTGCTGAAAAATTTAAATTCTACTCTTTCTCTCCAGACTACTGATATGGATCCTGGGAAGCTCTTAAGACTCCGATATCATCATGTCCCGGAGATCCCTATGGATTTAACTCCTTCGGTACAACCATCTTTTGAGACGCTCTCTCAGGTGGTATGGAATAATCCCACTCTCATTCCTTCTGTGGCTAAGTCCATAGACAGGAAGTATGCTGCTCCCAAGGATCGACCCATTTTGGCCTCCCAGACCTTTGCGGACCCTGTTGTAGTCCTGGCAGAGAATAAGGTCGTTCTTCCTCAGGCATCTACAGCCCGATCTATAAACAAAGAAGCTCACAAGATGGACACCTTAGGTAAGAGGGTCTTTGCTGCCTCTACCCTGGGTATGCGTATTGCCAGCTACCGGGGCTATTTCTCTCAATATGAGTATGTTCTTTGGCATTCGCTCAAACAAATGGTGGAAGCTCTGCCCGAGTCAGATGCTAGTTCAGAGCTACTTCAGACCATAACCAGGGGGTATCAAGTCCAACAACCAGCAGGTTTAAGCTGCAATGGACGATTTTGATACTGCTTCCCAAGCAGCGGTGGCAGGCATTTGTACCCACCGTCACTCCTGGCTATGCACTTCGGGCTTCAGGAATGATGCCCAACAGCAGGCCATGGCGTTACTCTTTGACAGTATGTATCTGTTCGGACCTCAAGTAGAGCAAGCTCTGGAGGCCACACAGAAGACTTGTTGGCCATTAAAACAGCTTGACCTGCTCCCACCTCTTCTTCTTGGGAGGGTGTTAATAAGCATCATTTTCACAACCATCAGTCCTTTCGGGGCAAGGACAGGGGAGGTTTTAACAAAAACCAAGCCCCCCAGCATCAAAAGAAAACATAACAGAAGGCACAAGGGCCCAAAGCACCGAGTGCCACCTTCTGAGTTTCTGGCCCAGGTCCCACCTCAGCTGCCCGAGGGGGACTCTTCCTCAGTGGTGGGAGGATGTCTGACTCAGTTCTACAACCAGTGGAAGTCCATAACATCAGACAAATGGGTCCTCCAGATAATCCACGAGGGGTACTCCCTCAACCTTTCAGAAGCTCCTCCGTATCATCCCCCCAAATGACAGCCCAGGCTGCCAACAATACAGTCAGATCTTCTTGCCTCAGAGATACAAGGCCTTCTGAACAACAGAGCAGTACAAATAGTTCCACTGGATCAATGAAACACAGGATCTTACTTCGAGAGGGCTCTTGCGGTAGGTAAATACATATAGGACTGAAGCCGGCAGGCATCAGGACCCCACGGAAACATTTCTAGCTAGCAGTCTCTGGCGGGGACCACGCCCGCCTTCCAGTTCTTTCCCGCCATTAGCTCATGTCAGCGCCTCGTGGTAAAGTTCAGTGCTCGTCAGCCTGTCGTCAGTAGTTATACCGTCGGTTTTCTCTCGATTTATTCGATAAATAGTTCACTTTTTCAGTGGTGTATGTCGTCCCCTACACCCTCCGAGCACAAGAATAAGTGAGACTCGTGCGGCGCCCAACTCCCGCACAAGAACGCCCATTCCCAGAGTCTCTTCTGTCTGGGCCCAGATCATCAGGTGGAGAAGTGCCAGCATTGCCTGAAATTCAGTGCCACCACCTGCAGATGGAGGCAGCAGTCCCTGGAGGCCCACAACCTAAAAAAGAAAATGACCTCCATGGAGAAGGAGTTGAAAAAGCTCTGTCAGGCTTCTACTTCCCCCGAAGGCCATCGTAAGAAGAAGGATAAGGAGAAGCATCGAATGGGCTCCTCTTCCACCGTGACTTGACTGGTCGCCATGTTGCAGGTAACGTCCGCCCCGGGGACTGATCCCGTGATAGCCCTTTCGTCTGGCTGGGCCGCCGGAGCGACTCCGGGCTTTGCGACCACCACTCCTAGTAAGGCCGCCGCCATGCGGCCTACTAGTGTGAGTGGTTCGTAAGCCGACGTCAGCTCTCTGACGCCCGCCCAGAATCGCCGCTAAGTCGCTCCGAGCCTTTGGCGGCGCAAGGCCCCTGTTCCGCCCGACCACACCGCCCCTCCTTCGTGGCCTGCCTCGGGCAAAGGGTCCGCTAGGTTGGACGTCAGATCTTCCGATGTCCGCCCGGACTCTGTCGATAAGTCTGATGTCAGGCTCCCCGATACCCATGCGGTGGCCAAGCCAATGCTGAACCTTATTTTGTCCGCTGTTCCCGGCTCTCCACAGCTTTCGCTGCCCTCCAGGGACCATGGGTCTCCTCAGCCTGACCCCAAGAATTTTTCCCCTCCTTCCCCGGGCGATGCTGAGGATTTTTCGGCACCCCATCAGGTCTCCCTCCCAGTGGGCCGGATGACCTGATGTCAGTTCCCCGGACGCCGGCCCCAACGCCGGTCCTGCCTACACCGGGTGACATCCCCCTCCCGGATGCCGGGCTGCCTCCTGTACCAGGCCCACCTGCTGGGTGCCCCGGCGGGCCATCTGCCCCGGCAGACCCCCCGGTTCCTGGGTATCCGATGCTATCATACCTGGGTCCGCAGTATCCGGTGCCCCAGTACCCGATGCTGGCCTATCCGACGCTGCAGTACACGGTGCCTCATTACCCGATGCCGGGGTACCCCCCCGTCCGGTTACAGATACGCTCCTTATGGATACTCTCAGTATCCATACCCCCCTCCTCCTCCACCATCCCCTCAGCCGCCGGTGGATTTGAAGGAGACTCTGGCTTCCTGGTGGGCTGAGGCCAAGGCTCAGCTCACAAGAGAGGTGGAGAGTCATCTTCCAACACCGGTTCCGGACCCCCTACATCAGAGACGAGAGACTCCCTCCCCTACTCCGGCTACCAGAGGTGAGTCCTCCAGTTCCAAAGCAGGGTTGGATACGTTTCCCAAGGGGTCTGTTCCTCCCCCGCATCAGGAGGTGGTGTCTTCCTCTTCTTCTTCTTCCTCGGAGCCTTCAGATGACTCCGATGGGCGCTCTGGCTTGGACGACGAGCCCCACTCTCCAGTTAAGCCCAAGCTGAGGACTCCTCCGAAGTCTCCTTCGGAGGATCCTTCCTTTATGGAGTTGCTGCGCAAAATCCAGGCTATCCATCAGTGGCACTCTTTGGAGCCAGATCCACAGTGGCAGAAGCTAGCTGCCCATTTGGATCTGCCTGAGGTTGCTCCTGCCTTGGTTCCACCCAGGATCGAGCCTCACGTGGACCTTGTTTCCACTATCTGGAAGCAACCCTCCTCCATAGCCCCCCTTCCGAGGAAGGCGGACAGGCTGTATCAGGCTCCCGAGGGTGTTGAGTTTCTTATCTCTCACCCCAAGGCTGACTCAGTCGTGATCAGCGCCGCCCATGGCCGGACAGCCAATCCAAAGCATTTGAGCTCATCACCCCCCGATAAGGAATCCTGCCTTCTGGACCAGTATGGGAAGAAAGTCTTCGCTTCTTCTACTCTGGGTATTCAGGTCTTGAACTATGTTGCCCATATGGGGAATTACCAGAAGGCCATCCTTAGTGAGGTGGAAGCTAAACTGGACTCCCTTCCTGAGTCGCAGACCAAACAGGAAGTGGCAGACCTGGTCCAATCTGCTCGTTCGGCCAGTGGGCACATGCTTTGTGCTTCCTATGATGCAGTGGACACTACTAGTAGGAGCTCAGCATTCGCCGTAGGTTTGTGGTGACACGCCTGGCTCTGAGTGTCTGGTTTGTCCCTGAAGTGCAGTCTGCCATCCAGGACACGCCCTTCAGGGGTTCGGTGCTGTTCAGTGGTGATGTCAAGGATATCATCACCAGACTGCGAGAGAAGGGCACTGATCTAAAGGAGGTCGACGACTTGTACAGAACCCCTCAACAGCGGCGCCGTCCCTTTCGCAAGTGGGCACGGGCCAAGGCGAAACCTCAAGGGAAGCGGGCCAATAAACATCGGGCCCCTCAGGCTGCGAACTCCCCCCCCAAACGAGCAGCGGGAGCTCCAGCCATGGCGCTGCCTCACACCACCTGACTCCTTTCCTCTCCCACAGCCTCTGGCCCTTCCAGAGGAACCAGTAGGGGGGGGTGTTCTCCCTGCATCTACCGGGTTGGGAGAGGATTACGTCAGACGTTTGGGTGCTCCAGCTGATAGCGGAAGGACACTCAATAGAGTTTCTTCAGAAACCTCCCAGAAAACCCCCTCAAAGGTCGTCTTACTCACTGAAACACCTTCTTCTGGTTCGGGAAGAAATCTCCGCCCTTCCTTGGAAGGCGGTGATAGAGCCCATCCCCCCGTATCTCAGGGGGATGGGTTACTATTCTCATTTCTTCCTGGTTCCGAAGAAGTCAGGCGACATGAGGCCCATCTTAGACCTCAGTTCCCTGAACCTGTTCATGGAGTACAAGAGGTTCCGAATGCTCTCTCTGCAGAGCCTTCTGCCCTCCTTCAGCCGCGACAGTGGTTGTGCGCCCTGGACATGTAGGATGCCTACTTGCATATCCCTATCCACCCATCCCACCGCAACTACCTCTGGTTTTCCTTTCAGGGGGACCATTACCAGTACAGGGCCCTCCCATTTGGTCTCTCCTCAGCCCCCCCGAGTGTTTACCAAATGCCTTGCTGTGGTGGCGGCCCACCTGCGTACCCAAGGGGTTCAGGTTTTCCCTTACCTGGACGATTGGCTCCTGGCGGCCCCATCCAGGAAGGATCTCCTGCGCTCCCTTTCCCTTACGCTGCAGGTTTGCACCAGCTTGGGTATTACCATCAACCAGGCCAAGTCCCATTTGATCCCATCTCAAAGACAACAGTTTATCGGGGCGATACTGGATACGACTTCTGGTATGGCCTTCCTACCTCTGGACAGGGTGGTCACCCTTCAGGCTCAGGCATGCCTTTTGTCCAGCCACAGGCAGGTCATTGCCAGGTCAGTCCTTCGCCTCCTTAGGCTCATGGTGGCTGCCATCCCAATGGTGCCTCGCGCTCGGTTTCACATGAGAATCTCTCAGTGGATGCTTCGGTCTCAATGGGATCAATTGGTGGATGACTTGGATTGCGAGGTCCTGGTCTCCTCTCTGATGGTTCAGGACTTGCAATGGTGGATGGTTCAGGAGAACCTTTGCCGGGGAGTTCTCTTCTGTCTTTCTACCCCCTCCCAAATCCTAATAACAGATGCCTCAGGCGAGGGTTGGGGAGCCCATCTGAGATCTCAACGGACCCAGGGCTCTTGGTCCAAGCACGAGCAGATTCTTCACATCAATGTACTCGAGATGAGGGCTGTCCTGTATGCCTTACAAGCTCTGCATCTGTATCTGCTTCCCGGTCATCTGGCTGTTCAGACCGAAAACATGTGTGTAGTCTGGTACATCAACAAACAGGGAGGAACTCGTTCCTACCATCTTTGCAGGGAAGTGATGCGGGTTTGAGATTGGGCGACACTTCACAACCTTCACCTTATGGCAGTTTATGTTCCGAGGTCAAGAACACTTTGGCAGACCACCTCAGCCAGTCGTCTGCCCAAGCGCACGAATGGGAACTGGATCGGGGGTAGTAGAAGACGTCTTCCTACACTGGGGAACCCCTCAGATAGACCTGTTTGCCTCTCCTCTCAACGCAAAACTTCCCGTCTTCTGTTCGCTCGCTCCAAGGCGTGGAGCTTTTTGGAGAGACACTCTGTCTCTAAACTGGAAGGGCAGATTCGTCTATGCTTTCCCTCCGATCCCGTTGATTCTGAGGGTCCTACACAAACTCTGTTCAGAAGGAGCACGCATCATTCTCATCACTCCATTCTGGCCCAGGCAAGTTTGGTTCTCTCTTCTGCAACAGTACTCAGAGGAACCTCCTCTTCCTCTGTCGCAACTCTTGTTGAACTAGGATCAGGGGACCCTGGTCCATCCAGGTCTCAAATCCCTTCAGCTGCATGCGTCGCTCCTGCAGACATGATTCAAACTCGGTTCGGGGTTTTGTTGCAGGTGGCAGAGATTCTAGTGGAGGCCAGAAAGCCCTCCATTCATTCCACTTACGCCATGAAATGGAAAAGGTTCTCTATTTGGGCCTCTTCCAGAGCTTTCGAGCCATTCTCCTGCTCTGTTGGGAGGCTCCTGGATTACACCTCTTTAACCTGAGTCTCAGTCACTCCTCCTTGAAGGTTCACATGGCGGCTATTTCTGCTTACCATGTTCTCTTTGGGGACAGGTCTTTTGCGCAGCTGGAAGTCGCTAAGACTTTCCTTAGAGGGTTCCTCCATTTGAGACCTCACATTCGAGCACCTGCCCCTCCTTGGGACTTGAATTTCATTCTCAAGAAGCTTACCCTGCCTCCCTTTGAGCCAGCAGCATCTGCAGACCTTAAGTTCCTTTCCTGGAAGGCTCTCTTCCTGGTGGCCATTACCTCTGCTCAACGAATCTCCGAGCTTCAGGCCTTAATGTGCAAAATCCCGTACTTGATTTTCCACAAGGAGCGTGTGACTCTGCATACCAACCCCAAGTTTCTCCCTAAGGTGGTAGAGGAATCTACGCTGAATTAGTCCATGGAACTGCCTGCATTCTTTATGCAACATTCCAATCAAGGGGAGCACTTCTTGCATACTCTGGATGTCCACCGGATTCTGAGATACTACACCAACAGGACTAAGGATCTCAGAAAGACTGATCAACTGTTTGCCTCTTTTGCTCGCAAGAGAGAGTGCAATGCTGTCTCCAAGCGATGCCTTTCTAAATGGTTGGCTCGTTGCATCACTTTCTCTTATGACAAGTATCACAAGACCTTGCCAGGTCAGGTCAGAGGTCACTCCACTAGGGGTGTGGCTGTCTCTGCCGCTTGTTTCAAGAATGTGTCGGCAGCTGACATTTGTGCAGCCGCAACTTGGATTTCTGTCCATACCTTTACGAAACACTACAATTTGGACATTGCCTTTTGCCGTAGAGCAGGCTTCAGGTTGGCTGTTCTGCAAGGTCTCCTTTCCTAAGACCTTCACAGCCTGAGGATCTGTGTATGAGTAGTTTCCTCCTTCCGTGAGCTTCTCTTTATTCCAGACTGCTTGGGACTCAGTCCTATATGTAATTACCTACTGCAAGAGCCCTCTCGAAGTAAGATAAAACAGTTATGTAAGAACTTACGTAACAGTAGATCTTGAGAGGCTCATGCAACACCTTCCTGCCTCCATTCCCATAGCTTTTTCAGCTCCTTTCCGGGGGTCTCACTTCTCTGTCTCGTCTCGCCTTTGGCGGGAAAGAACTGGAAGGTGGGTGTGGGGGACTGCCCCTTTATACTGACATCGCATGATGCCGGTCACCTGACGTGGAGCAGTCCCCCGCCAGAGATTGCTAGCTAGAAATTTTTCTGTGGGGTCCTGCTGCCTGCCAGCTTGTCCTATATGTAATTACCTACTGCTAGAGCCTCTCTCGAAGATCTACTGTTAAGGTAAGTTCTTGCGTAACTGTACTTTTCTACTCCCATTACTTCCTGGTCCCGAAAAAGACCAGTGGCAGGCGCCCCATTCTGGACCACGGAAAGTTAAACAAGTTTCTTTTCAAGGAAAAGTTCAAGATGATGTCGCTCGGGACCCTGTTACCCTTGCTTCATCAACATGATTGGCTAGCTTTCCTGGACATGTAGGACGCTTACCAACATATTCCTATACCCAAAGCATCACAGATACTTACGGTTTATAGCACTGGGCCAGCATTATCAGTTCAGAGTCCTGCCCTTTGGGCTATCCTCTGCACCACAAGTTTTACAAAGTGTTGTGCAATTCTCGCGGTGCATCTCAGAAAGATCAGAATACAAGTATTCCCATATCTGGACGACTGGCTTCTAGCAAGCCCCTCCAGGCAAGGAACTCTCAACGCCGTAGCCACAGCCTCAGACTTTCTCACATCCATGGGAGTCCTGCTAAATCTCAAGAAATCACAGTTGCAGCCCTCCCAGAAGCTCCTTTTTATAGGAACTCTTCTGGACACCTGCTGTGTGAAAGCTTTTCTACCAGAGGACAGAAGGAGCAATATCCTACAGATGGCCCGATACATCAGAGAAAACAGCTCTGTTCGAGCTATATCAATGCAATGGATGCTGGGTCTCATGGCATCCTCGGTGTTCACTGTACCCCTAGCACGCCTCCACATAAGAACCTCTCAATAGATGCTCAGTACTCAGTGGTCCCCAACCACTCACCCTCAGTCATTTCTCATCAAGGTGATAGAACCTCCAAAGAGGTCGCTCACCTGGTGATCGCAAGAGGACAACCTTCTGGAAGGGTATCCATTTGCTCCCCTGGATCATCAGATTTCCATTACCACGGATGCGTCCCTAATAGAGTGGGGAGCTCACTGTCAGAATCTCCACACCCAAGGTACGTAGACTCAGGACGAGTCCCAGCTTCACATAAATGTCCTAGAAATGAGAGCCGTCCTTTATGCAGTCTGGGCTTTGAAGGACATTCTCTGTCACAAAAACATTCTCCTTCAAATGGACAACAAAGCAGTGATGTATTACATCAACAAGCAGGGGGTGCACACTCTTACCCTTTATGCAGGGAAGTGATGAGAGTGTGGGAATAGTGCCTAGAGCACAAGGCTCTAATTCAGGCGGTCTACCTGCCAGAAGTGTAGAACGAACTGGCAGACCGTCTCAGCAGAACAGAGAGAGATCCTCACGAGTAGTCTCTCGACTCAACCGCAGTTCGGTTACTGTTTGCAGAGTGGGGAACTCCAGACCTGAACCTTTTTGCATCCCCACTCAACACAAAACTGCCTCTCTTCTGCTCCAGAGATCCAGGGCCTGGCATTTTCTGTCAGGATGTGTTCAGGCTGCAGTGGACAAAATGCTTTCTATACGCCTTTACTCCTCTTCCACTAATTCAGAGGGTACTTCTCAAATTCGAGTCCCAAGGGGACAAAATGATCCTCATTGCTCCCTTCTGGCCTCAACAGATATGGTTTCCGTTACTCAACAGTATATTGGAAACCCCTCCGAAAGCACTTCCTCTTCAGAAGAACCTTCTGACCCAGGGGTCTGTGGTCCATCCCAATCTGAGGTCGCTTCACCTTCACGCTTGGCTCCTGAAGAGATAGCAGTGAACAGGTTCAATGTCTCTCGGAGAGTTTCAGATATTCTTTTGGCTGCGCGAAAGCCAGCCACTACAAAAACATACACAGCCAAATGGAAGCGTTTTTCTCTCTGGTATGCAAAATCCTCTTCGAATCCCTTTTCCTGCCCACCAAATAAAGTTCTACAGTACCTTGTAGACCTCTCAAATTCAGGTCTACAATACTCTACAGTCAAAGTTCACCTTTGTGCCATTTCAGCTTATAAGCCAGTACTTTCCTTATCACTAGCTCAGTTACCAGTAGTTAAGAGGTTTCTTAAGGGTATTCTGCATACCAGACCTCCTATCAGATGTCCTGTTGCAGCCTGGGACATTAATCTTGTGCTAGACATGCTCACTCGAAAGCCTTTCGAGCCTCTAGCTACCTGTGAGCTGAAATTTCTCACTTGGTAAACGGCCTTCCTGGTGGCCATTACCTCGGCCCACAGGGTCTCTGAAATACATGCCTTGGTCAAAGACCCTCCGTATACTGTGTTTCATAAGGACAAAGTAGTTCTTAGGACCCATCCTAAGTTTCTCCCTAAGGTTGTTTCAGAATTCCATCTAAACCAACCTTTGGTCCTACCTTCTTACTTTGCGAACTTCCAAAATGAAGAAGAGCGTACCCTTTATTCTTTAGATGTCAAAAGAGCTCTGCATTTCTATTTGGATAGAACAAAAGAAATTTGCAAAGCTCAACAACTGTTTGTTTCCTTCAGCGAGACCTGGCTGGGTCAACCTGTTGCTAGCAGATGCATTTCGGCATGGCTGGTGGCATGCCTTCACCACTGTTACCCCATGGCGCAGGTTAAACTGGAGGGAAGAGTGTACGCTCACTCTGCTAGAGCAGTCACGGCATCTCTGGCTGAAATCCACAACATGCCCATTGCAGACATTTGCAATGCGGCTACCTGGAGCTCAGTGCATACTTTCATCAATCACTATGCCCTGGATGTCCATGTCAGGCGACATCTTTCGTTTGGCAGGACTATCCTTAACGGACTGCTGTCCTAAATTTGTGAGCTCTTGGTCTCTCCTGCCGCCCTCTAGGGGGATTATTAGCTCGGTACTTTCCCATCAGTTTGAATGAGTGGTAGAGACCTTAGGTCCAGGAAGATATAGAAATTACGTACCTACCGTAATTCTTGATCTTCTTGGACGGAGTCTCCACCACTCATTCACACGCCCACCCACCATCCCCCGAGCTCACCTCTGTTGTTGGTCTTCACTCCCTCAATCTTAGGCTGTGAAGACTTCTTTGTTGACCCTTCTTATACGGGTCGCTTGGACTATCTTATGTCCGTCTTTTTGTTAGGCTATCCTTCTAGGTTAGTTACGCTGCACCTCCTTGGAAAAAAAGGTACTGAGGCAGTTGGAGGGTCGACACCGAGATAGTCATTGCCGCATGATGCGTTGCCACTCCTCACGGCTCCATCTCTGGCACCGGCCTTCTTGCAAAAAGTTTGCTCCCACTGGTTCCTAGCACCTCCGGCGTAGATCCCATCAGTGTGAATGAGTGGTGGAGACTCCGTCCAAGAAGATCAAGAATTACGGTAGGTACGTAATTTCCATTTCTCGTGGCAGCGAGGAAACCCTCTACCAGGGCAACATATATGCCCTGAAGTGGAAGCGTTTCTGCTTGTGGGCATCCCCCCGTTCCCTAGATCCCTTCCGCTGTCGGGTGGA
Organism: Neoceratodus forsteri; assembly: GCA_016271365.2. NCBI lineage: Eukaryota > Metazoa > Chordata > Ceratodontiformes > Ceratodontidae > Neoceratodus > Neoceratodus forsteri. The sequence continues at coordinate 1,338,459,442 of CM057449.1, read as the reverse complement.
ATCTGTGCTAGAGTACCTTCTTTCAGCTTATCACGCACAGCAGGATGGGAAAGCTCTGGCACAACTGGACTTGTGCAAGACCTTTTTAAGAGGCATCTTGCATATCAAACCCCCTAGGAGGGACCCTGTTCCTCCTTGGGACCTTCTTTTTGTGTTAGAGAACCTTACTTTGCCTCCCTTTGAGCCAGCCGCAAGTTGTGAGCTTCGTTTTCTCTCTTGGAAAGCATTGTTTCTAGGGATGTGGATATGTTCTATCCACACTGGTTGGTGTGTTCCTTTCCCCTTTAAATCTCACTGGAAGGTCTCAAAGCTGTCTCCTCCCACAACACCTGGGTGGTATAACCCTCGGCTTCGCCCTGTGATGCCAGATCTTCCTTTCCGCTGGAAGATTCAGGTTGCCTCCTCACCGCTCCCACGTTCTGTAGGCCCTGGTTTCTCATACTTCAGACATTCTGAAGATTAAACTCGTTAGAGTTAGCAATTGCAAATTTACTCTCTTGACTGCGACAGAAAAGAAATCTCCTGGATTCCGCTGGTGCCTGTGCGGACAGAAGATGTCACGCACAGACCTGCGTGCCATGTGCGTCTACTGTCTGGGTGATGACCATGACACACAGGCCTGCGAGATGTCTCGTTTTCCACCCTAACATCCTTGATGATCGTCCTGCACATCTAAAACTGGGTAGGCCAGAGAAACGGAATCCACCGGTCAGATCAATGGAAGGCCTGCTGGGTCTCCTGCGAGTCGGGGTCCGCGCCAACAGCTGGAGCAAATGCAGGCCTTCAAGGAAGAGGTGACATGGGCCTTGGAATGTTCCTCTCAGCGGATTTTTGTTCCACTCAATCTGGGCTCCACATTCTCGGGCTCCTTTTGGGAGATGTGTCAGTCTCTCCCCACCAAGGGCGAGGGACCTTCGGGCTCGAATGTCTCCCAGTCCCGTAAAAAGGACAAGGAACCGAGAGACTCTTCATCTTGGTGAAGATGTTCTTGGGATCGAGAGTGGTCTCTGTCCCAGGGATCTCCAGTCTCAACCTCGGTCAAGATTGCATCTTTGGCCGCCGGCTTCTCGGCCCTGCTGTCTGGTCAGTCAGTCTAAGTCTAGATGGACTATGTGGTTGAGATCACTCTCAACCCTGTCAATCTATTGTCACCTGACAAGGCCGACAACTCTCTTATCAGGACCCTGGTCCTGCCTCTCCCCGATGAGGAGACCCAGCCTGCTGGCAATCCCATTGAGGAGCCGGTCCCAGATCAGGGAAAATCACTGGGTCCCCCAAGCAACCCAGTCAGTCACCCCATTGATCGAGGTCGAGGTCTCAGACCCCCTCGACTGACAGGCTGAGGATGGCACAAAAGTGCTCCAAGAAAAGGCGATACCACCATTCGTCTTTGTCCTCCTCGGATGAGGGACGGCTTCGACGGAAACTCCGTCAATGCTACAAGGACCTTATGTGGCAACAGCTGATATTGTCCGTCAGAAACCGCCACGGTTTTACACCGGCCATTACTTGGCTTTCACCTTCTAGGCCGAAGCTGACTCCATTGGAACCGACTAAAACCGTTCCCCCACCCACGGAGCCGGTGAAACCCGCCTCAGTTCGGCCAAAATCGGCCTCTCCACCAATAGTGGTGGAGCCGCCACCTAAACAGCCTTTGGAGGGGCTTCTCTGAAGGAATCTCTGCCTGTTCTGGGTCTTCCTCGCAGGTTATCAGTCACCCTCATGCCTGACCACTCCAGGCATGTAGAGGGGGACCTTGGTGGCCTGCCAATTTATCCGGATACTTCAGATTCTGATGACTCTGACCTACACTCTCATCCTGTAGATGATGAGTCGGGCAGTCTCTCGATGGAGGAAGGTCCTTCGTCCTTCTTGGGGATTCTTTGCCTGATCTGTGAATCCAAGGGGATGCCACAGAAGCCTGTCCAGAAACAGGCGGAGTACTCTCTTATGGACATCCTTAAGAGAGGGGACACTCCGATGGAAGCTTTTCCCAGTGGCCAAGGCCATTGTTGGTCTGGCTTTGGAGCTTTGGTAGCACCCTGCCTCCTGCTCCGCAAGTACGCAGTGCCCATTGGATCCATCTTGGGGTTCACAGAACATCCCTCTGCAGAGGGTCTAGTGACCACTTCCATGTTCAGATGCACAGGCAACTCAGCAGATACGGATAGACCTCTGGACAAGGAATCCAAAAAATTGGACCAGTCTGCCAGGAAGGTCTGTGCTGCTTCTTCACTAGGCCTCCATCAGGCAAGCTCGGCCATTGTCATAGCGCATTTCTCCCATGCCCTTCTGGGCTCTTTGGATGAGGTTCTCCCTCACCTCCCTGCGGACCTCCAGACTATGGTCAAACAGGTCTGGGACCAGGGTTGGGCTGTTGTCAAATGGCAACTCCAGATGGCCCTGGATCTCGGGGACTCGTGCACCTGTTCGGTGGCAGCCGCAGTTGCCATGTGCCGCAGGGTTTGGTTGAGGCTCTCCACCTTTATGGTGGATACCCAGCACAAGCTTACTGATGTTCCTTCCCTGGGCACCAATCTCTTCAGCCCAGGTGTAGACAGTCACCTACAACAGATCGAGCAGTCCAGTGCCACCTTGGACTCTGCTACTTCTGCTCAGAAAGATGCTCATGGCACCAAAAAGCAGAAGAAAAAGCCATTTCGGCACCCTGCTCCTGTGACCAAGCAGCCCTCCTTCCAGGGTGGACAGCAACAGCAGGCACAGGCTTGGTGCCTTCAGCCCAAGTCCGGGCCTCCAGGGCCCGCAGACAGGGAGGACGGGGTTCAGGCAATTTCCAATCTGGACCCTCTTCCTCCAAGCCTGCTCACTGATAGGATAGGAGCTGTCACCCCTATTCCTGTCATGCCAGCGCTGGGTCCTCCCATGGGGGGCTTGCTCCACCACTTTCTTTCCACCTGGTCCGCTGTTACCACAGACAGGTGGGTTCTTGAAGTGGTCGGCCTGGGTCTGCCTCTGGAATTCGAGCAGTACCCTCCCAGCTGAGCCCGTGCCCCATGGGAGGAAAGGATATCAGTCCACACTCGATCAGCTCTGTGAGATGATATTACCCAACTCCTCCTCAAGGAGGAAGTGGCCCAAGTGACAGATCCCCCAGTCGACCCAGGGTTCATTTCCAGGTACTTCCTGATCCCGAAGTGGATGGGGTGCGGGCGCCCCATTCTAGATCTGCACGACCTGAACCAGTTTCTCAGGCCATGCACCTTCAGGATGGTAACTCTGTCCCAGATCATACCATCCCTGGAGCAGAACATGTGGTTCTGCTCGCTGGATCTCCAGGACGCGTTTTTCCACGTCCCAATCTGTCCGTCTCATCAGCAGTTCCTCCACTTCCAAGCAGAGGGAACCCTTTACGAGTTCCGAGCCATGCCATTCGTCCTGTCATCGGCCCACGGGTCTTCACCAAATGCATTACAATGGTGGCAGCCCACCTCAGGCATCGAGGGGTTAGAGTCTATCCCTACCTCGATGATTGGCTCTTAGCAGGTTCCACCCAGCAGGAGGTGGAGAGGTCCAGGGATCTGGCCCTCCAAACCTGCTCTTAGCTTTGCTCATGCCTTCACCGGTGATATGCTTCTTCGGGGCAGAGCTTGACTACTGCTGAGCCAGAGTCCAGCTCCCGACGGACAGGGCAGAGGTTCTCTCCTCCTTTGCCCAGTCATCTCTGGTGGGGCACTTGCGCCCTGCCCAGGACTTTCTGCACCTTCCAGGATACATGGTCTGCACCACCATGGTCCACTGGGCCCAGTGGCATATGTGCTTCCTTCAGTGGGAGCTGACCGCTCAGTGGACTCAGCACCATGGTCATTTTGACCAGCTGATCACTGTGACTGAGAAGATGTGGGACACCCTCCAATGGTAGACTGTCCTGGATCATCTGCAGAAAGGGATCCCATTTGTCTGCCCCGAGCCTACAGTCGTCCTCATGACCGATTCCTCTCTCATATGCCGGGGAGCTCACGTGGGGGAACCACACAGCCCATGGGTTCTGGCCCCCCAAGGAATCCCGGTACCATAGCAACCTGCAGGAGCTCAGAGCAGTCAGACTGGCACTATCAGCATTCGCTCAACTCTTTTGGGGTCAAGTGGTTCAAGCCCAGACAGACAATACCACAACCATGTACTACCTCAACAGACAGGGCTGCATGCACTCCCGGCTGCTGTGCAGGGAAGCGCTCTGTATCTGGACCCTCATGAGCCGACTGGAGGCAGATCTCCTAGCTATCCATGTGGGAGGAGCCTCAAATCAAATGGCGGATGCTCTGAGCCACGTAGGTGAGACATCCCACCCGTGGTCTCTCCATCCAGAGGTAGCTCACAGCCTGTTCTCCCACTGGGGCAAACCGTTGGTGGGTCTGTTTGCCTCCTGGGAAAACACCATGCTGAGGCTGTTTCATGTCTGCCCCCCCCTCAGCAGGGCACACTGCAGGAGGATGCCTTCTCGAGGCCATGGACCCCAGGCCTCTTCCACGCCTTCCCTCCATTTCCTTTGATCCACAGGGTGCTTCTCAAGGTGAGGCAGGACAAGGCACAGGTGATCCTGGTAGCCCCAGACTGGCCCCGCCAGTTCTGGTATCCAGATCTCCTCAGCAACAAGCTCCCGAGGCGTCTTCCAGCACACCTGGGCCTGATATCAGTCAATCAGGGGAAGGTATTCCATCTGGACCTTCAGTCCCTGCACCTGACAGCCTGGTTCCTGAGTGGCTAGAGTTCTAGGCTCTGGATCTCTTTGAGGATGTACTCACAGTAGTGGAAGCATCCAGGAAGGAGTCAAACAGAAGGTGCTATGCCTTCAAATGGAAAAGATTTTCCATTTGGTGTCAGGGCAAGGTCCTGGACCCTCTGTCCTGTCCAGTGGCTAGCATCTTAGACTACCTTTGGTCTCTGTCCAAAGGGAGTCTTCGATCTATGACCCTTAAGGTGCACCTGGCAGCCATCTCTGCTTACTGGGCGCACTCTGATCAGCAGATGGTTGCACAGGAGAAGGTGGTCTGGCACTTCTTCAAAGGCTTCGATCACATTTCCCCTGCAGTGCATGAACCTCCACCTTCTTGGGATTTACTGCTGGCAAAACTCATGGACAAGCCATTCGAACCGATGCACAAGTGTGAGATGTCACACTTGTGGAAGACCGCCTTCCTGGTGGCTGTCATGTCAGCCAGAAGGACTGGGGAGCTCAGGGTGCTTTCTGTGGAGTCTCCTTACCTGGTCTTCCACAGGCACAAGGTTGTCCTGCACCCCAACCTGGAATTCCTCCCAAAGGTGGTGTCAGAGTTCCATCTCAACCAGGTGATGACTCTTCCTGTGTTCTACCTGAACTACACCTCGGATGCCGAGTAAGTCTCCATACTCTGGACCTGAGATGAGCTCTCTCCTAGTACAAGGAGAGAACGGTGGAAATTCGGGGAGAGGTTCACCAGCTGTGTCACCTACGCTGAAGCTACACCTGGCACACCTGCAGCAAAGCGGACGATTGGCAGATGGATTACATCGTGCATTGATCTCTGCTACAGGTTGGCGGGCAAGGAGCCTCCCAGAGGGACAAGAGCTCATTCCACCCACCATACCGCTGCATCAGTGGCTGCTTTCAGGGACATCCGTATCCAGGAAATATGTTGGGCTGCTACCTGGAAGACAGCAAACACCTTCATCACCCACTACCACATTGACCTAGAGTCATGCCAGGTTGCTGGTTTTGGGGCCTCAGTTCTCCAGTCTCTGTTTCCCAAGTAGGAGGTGTGCATCTTGCCTCCCTCCTCTTGAAGAACTGCTTGGAGTCTAAAAGCAAACAAAATGGTTATATTAAATGCACGTTGAAAATAGAAAATAGTTAAAAATCTACATTTTGACCTTAGGTCTTCTTCAGGAAATATCTAAAAGAGAAAAAAAAAAGTGTTTTTTTTGTCTCTTTTAGATATTTCCTGAAGAAGGCCTAAGGTCAAAACGTAGATTTTTAACTCTATTTTCTATTTTCAGCATGCATTTAATATAACCATTTTGTTTTGCTTTTAGACCACATGCTGACGCAGCACCTTGTTTCTGTTTTTTACATTTTCTATTACTGCTTGGAGTCTCCCAACCAGTATGGCTAGAACAACATATCCACATCCCCAGAAATACAGGTTACTCACCTGTAAAAATAGTTCTAGGAGTGGTATACGCTGTTCATCTACACGAACCCACCCGACCTCCCCGGCTTCGATGCACAACCTAGCTTCCAGCGTGCAAAGATCTGGCGTCATGGGGTGGAGACGAGGATTATACCACCTGGGTGGGTGGGAGGATCCAGCTTTGAGACCTTCCATCGAGATTTAAAGGGGAAAGAACATGCCAACTAGTGTGGATGAACAACATATACCACTCCTAGAACTACTGTAACCTGTGTTTTTAGTTGCCATTACTTCTGCTTGAAGGATTTCTGAGCTCCAGGCTCTGATGTGTAAAGAGCCTTGCCTTGTTTTTCACAGGGACAGAGTAGCCCTGTGTACAAACCCCTAAGCTCCTTCCAGAGGTAGTGTCTGAGTTTACTTTAAATCAAGATATACAACTACCAGTTTATTTCCCAGAGTACTCCAACAGGGGGTAGGCCTTGTTACATACTCTGGATGTACATACAATTCTTTGGGACTATGTAGACCGTACTAGTTCCTCCAGAAAGACAGATCAGTTGTTTGTCTCTTTCGCTCACAGATTACTGGGAGCACATGTGACCAAGCAGACGTAGGCCAAAAGTAGCTGGTCGGTTATATTGCTTTCTGTTACCAGAAGTACAACAAACCCTTACTGGGACCTGTTAAGTATCATTCCACCATTGCGGTTGCTACACTCTTTCCGTCCCTGAGGAACATTTCTACAGCAGATCTCTCTGCAGCTGCTACTTGGGAGTTCGGACCACACTTTTGTTAGGCACTACAGTTTGGACATTGCTTCCTGAAGGAGAGCAGGTTTTAGCATAGCTGTTCTCCAGGAACTCCTCTCCTGAGTTTTCCCAGGGCTTTGTTTACAGCCCTCCACCCTTCTGACCTGGGTCTCTTTTTTTTTTTTTTGGTACTGCTTGGGACTCGATCCTAATGGTGCAACCTGCTGCAAGAGCCCCCCCTCGAAGTTAGATAGTACAGTTACGTAAGAACTTACTGTAACAGTAGATCTTTGAGAGGAGCTCTTGCAACAGGTGGTTTTCCCACCCACCCACCTGCCCCCAGGGTTATGTAATTACTTCTCTCTGGGGGATGGGAGATCCTCCTCCTCTGTTCCCCATCTATACATCAGCTGGGTCTCCGGCTGGAGAACTGAGGTGGTGCCGGGGGACTGCCTCCTTTATATCATAGGGGACATCGGGGAGGGGCCGACATCAAGGGGTGGTCCCCCACCTGGACTGCTAGCTAGAAGTTTTTCGTGGGGACCTAGTGCCTGGCGGTATAGTCCTAATGGTGTTACCTGCTGCAAGAGCTCCTCTCGAAGATCTACTGTTACAGTAAGTTCTTACGTAACTGTACTATTCTCCCCTTGTGCTTTAATAGTGAAGATTTCTCTTTTTTTTGCAACGGTGCCGTGTGGGAGGGGGGCTAACATGGTGTAGGTCACACAGGGATGCTTAGTTGCTGCTGTTGAAGTGAAGAGTACTATAAAATTGAAAGTGGAAAATGAAAGCAGCCTGGGAAATAGTGTAGGGTGGGGCAGGGGGGGTTGCTTGGCGAGTTGCGTGTGATGTAGTAATTATGTAGATAAATGAATAACTGTGTGTATAAATGAAATTTATGCACAGTTACTCAGATAAATGGGTTTATCGCACTTCTGTTGCATAAATGAGTGTTACTCGCTTGTAACCGTAGATCTTCCACGGAGTGGTCTCTTGCAGTAGGTAATACTTTTGGGTATCCAGCAGAGGTCACTGTGGTGCCTGGCAGCTCTTCTAGCAGTTTTTCACCAGGGATGGCCCACACATGACATCAGCTTCCTGTTTCCTATATAAGTGTGAGCGGTCCCTGCTATCCTCGGTTCATTTTCCTGCTGTCTTCAGCTCACGCAGCAGCTAGTTCAACTTCTGTGTAGCAGTCATTGACGAGAAATTTGGAACTCAGATGAATGTCTACTTATTCTTCAACTAAAGAAGCTTTGTTTTGTTCCTGCCATTGCAGTAGGAAGATATACCGCTTTGACAATCACACACTTTGTGTAAGGTGTCTAGGACCCACACACAACACCTGTTCCTGCAGCTTATGTCAGGACTTTAATCAAGCAACTCATCAACGACGGTTGCTTGAAATTCAACAACTTTTGATGGAGCAGAAAATCTCTTGGAGAACCAGGGGGCTCGTACCAAAGGCTCCTCCTCTGCTGGTTCTCGTTCCCGGCAGAAAAAGGAGAAACCCTCCTCACACTCCCTGCCTGAACGTCCATCGACAGCCACCATTTCTGGTGTCCCTCCATCGACGGGGCATCCTTTAAACACTTCTTCATTGATGGGGGCACATACCCTCTCGTCGGTGATGCTTTCCAGTGCTTTACATGCAGCAAAGTATACTGCTGCTCCGTCCACAGGGGCTTCTCTTATGTTCACGGCATCTGACATTTTGAGTGAAATAACTCCCCTCCCCCGGCGGGCTCATTGACGAGACCCCACTTTTCTCAGGGAAAACCTATGGCTTATGCCCTATTGACTTAAATTGTGCTCCTCCTCTTATTGTGCTCAGGCAATGTTGAACTCAATCCTGGTCCCAGAGGCTCTTTTATTTCCGTCTGACCTTATAAGGCTCAAAGGAATGAGTTTTATGCATGTTAATGCATTCAGTCTTCTAAAAAAGTTCACATCAATCCAGGCCTGGGTCATCCACACCGAGCCAGATGTATTCGTGGTCTCAGAATCATGGCTTAGTCCAGCCACCCCTGATAGGGAAGTCAACATCCCTAACTACTTGCTGTTTAGAGCCGACAGACAAACTAGGGGCAGTGGAGTAACCATTTTTGTAAAGGACAAATTCTCAGTCAATACCCTCAACTCCTCATCTGCTGCAAATGGATTTGAATGCCTGTCCCTTAAAGTTGAAATATCCCCCTCGATGGCTATTTGTGTTATGGGGTGCTACAGGCCTCCTTCCACGGGGTCTCAGCTCTTGTCCCACCTATCGACCATTATGGGCCTTAGGAACCTTGAAGCAATTATATTAGGGGATCTTAACTATGACTGGCCGTCTAAGGCCTCACTACCTCTTAAATCCTTCTGTGACTCACATGGGCTCACAGAACTCATTGATGAACCAACCCACCCAAACAAACAAAAACCATGATTATACAATGGCAAGAAAAAATCCTGGACTCTGATTGGTCAGTCTGGGACTGAACCCATGATGTTATCCCAGTTCAACATCACGGGTCTAGTCTCAGCCTCACTGTGGACCTGTAGATGAACTTTTGCTTGATTATGTGCTTGATGATGTGCGTCATTGTTTCATCTTCTTTTAAAAAACAAAAATATTTTTACACACAAAAACATCTTTAAAATTATTTTTTTTATTCTGTATAACAACGAGCCATTGTATAATAGCAATAATGCCTTCCAGGGTGTGTGTCGTTTGGGATAACGTCACGCCTCAGTTATTGGACGCACTCGGCCAGCGGCCTTGTGCCCAACCACCTGAGGCGTGACGTTATCCCAGCATGACACACACCCTGGAGGGCATTATTGCTTAAATAGCACCCTGCTGGATGTCCGTCTTGTGAGTAAACCACATTTCTTTTCCCACTCTGGAATATTTTCCTCGGATATTAGTGATCATTCCTTCATTGCCGGTGTAAGGGCGGACTCCAAACCTCCTTCCGCATCCAAGTTCTCCACTAAAAGGTGCAGATGCAACTTTGAGCCATTTGCATATATCAACGAACTAAAAGCCTCCCTGCGCTGGCAGAGTTTTTACCTAGCTAAATCAGTGAATAGGGCATACAGTATATTCCATGAAATTGTCATATGTGCCCTAAACAACCACACTCCCCTTGTAAAAGTCCGCATAAGGGCTAGAACATGCCGCTGGTTTTCTGCTGACCTCAAGGCCGCTTTATTAGAAAGAGACAACCTATGGAAAAAAACTCATAACTCAGACAGCTGAAGACTGGTGTCTCTTCAGATCAGCTAGGAATTCTTGCACCAAGTTGGTCAGAGAGGCTAAAGTCAACTTTTACTGCTCAGAGCTAGATTCTGCCTCAAAATGCCCTACCAAATTTTGGTCCACAATAAAAGAATTGTCCAGCCATTTGTCTGGGAATGTGCTTCCATCAAAAATTACCTCTGATAACGTTACTATCGATGACAGAACGGAAATCCTACAAGCCTTCAACAACCATTTTGCCACTGCAGGTCTAGCATTTGTTAACTCACCTGCATGCATGCTGCGCACCCAGATTAGTGCACAGCTTCCGGAACCTAGCACCAATAACGCAGCCTTTTCTTTCGTGCCTGCCTCGCTGAAAGAGGTTGAAAATCTTCTTCTTTAGATGGACACTAAGAAAAGTGCTGGTGCTGATTCCCTGGACCCCTACTTCCTAAAGATTGCATAGCATGTCCTAGCTGTACCAATCACACACCTATTTAACCTGTCCTTATCACAGGGGGCTCTCCCGCACCTGTGGAAACCTGCCCATGTCATCCCCCTGTTTAAATCAGGGGACCCCTGTGATCTAAATAATTATAGGCCAGTATCACTCCTCCACACACTCTCAAAGCTCTTGGAAAAAAATTGTGAACGCTCAGTTGAGAAGCTTCTTAGACAATACAAACCTGCTAAACCCTATGCAGTCTGGGTTCAGAGCTAAACATAGTACTATTACGGCTCTGCCAAAAGTAACTAACGATTGGTAACAAGATCTGGAGAACAGAAATTTTGTCTGCGTGGTGTTCCTGGACCTTAGCAAGGCCTTCGACACCGTTGATCACTGCCTGCTTCTTTCTACACTAAAAATGATAGGTATGGACTCATCCTCCTTGTGCTGGTTTAATGACTACCTCACAGATAGGCATCAGGAGGTCAAGGCCGAAGGGGAGCTTTCCCCACTCAAACCGCTAAAAAGAGGTGTACCACAGGGATCCATCCTTGGGCCCTTACTGTTTGCTATCTGTATAAACAATATAGATGTCGGCATTAAGGAGGCCAATATTAACCTGTTTGCAGATGATACGGTGCTTTACCTAAGCCGTCCATCACCTGAAGCTGCCAGTGGAGACCTGCAAACCTACTTCAATCTGCTGCAGAGTCAGCTCCTAAGCAAAAAGCTATTACTCAATGCCAAGAAAACAAAAGCAATGCTGTTCTCACCTGCTAATCACACGGCGTACCCCACTATGGTCGGTTTGGTACCTCCTATCTCCACTTTATTAGCAGAAAGACTGGAATTTGTGACAAAATTCAAGTACCTGGGGGTCTGGCTAGATCACAGACTCTCATTTGTGGACCACGTCGAGGATCTACTGAAAAAATTGAGGGAGAGGCTTGGTCTTTTCTTTAGGATAAATCGCCTTCTGACCAAAGATGCTAAGATGCAGCTAGTTCAATCCACGTTCCTCTACCTAATCGACAAAGCTGACTTCATTTATAGCCAGTGTACTGCCTCCTGTCTTGGTAAATTGGACATGCTGTATCACAGAGCTCTGAGATTCATAACTGGCCTTCCCCTCTCCACTGCTCCCTATATGCAGCTGTGGGATGGTCATCTCTTAAGCATGGGCTGAACAGAAATGCGGTTCTCTGGACGTTCAGAGCTATTACCAACAAATTTCCCCAGTATATCGCTGACTGTCTGCCTCTAAGCTTGATAGGCAACTATGCTTTGAGAAGTTCCTCTCTGATTTCATTGAAAGTGCCCAGGGCCTGGGAGAGTGGCCATATATTTTGTGCTGCCTTCTCTCTGGAACAATATACAGAAATCAGTGAAACTGAGCACCCCCGTTAGTCTTGCGGTTTTCAAGACCTTGTATGCAAAAACTGCTAAGGAGCTATGCAACTGCTTCCCTCGTGCCTAGATGCTCTATTGCCTATTGTTTACCTGCCCACTGCATCACCACTTATCCCTGACCTTCCTCTGTTTTACTAAAATTCTTCTTTCACACTGCTTTCCTCACCCTTTCCTACCCCATACCTCCTCCAGATGTGTCCCCGGCCCGCTATCCTAGCACTCCTTCTAGAGCAACTGCCCCCATACCTCATCCACCTTTGTCCGCATTTTACTCCCACACCCTCTAAGCCCGACTTACGCTTCTAAAATATTCTGATAATGCAACTGGCCTATTTATGTTGCTCCCATTACTTGCTTCTTTTCCCTTCAATTATTGTTAAGACATCAGCTGACTATACTTACCTTGACAATGTATGTACTCACCCTCTCAGTGTTATGTATAATTATGCTTATTTATTGCCTGTGCATAAGTGTATTGTATTGTTCTTTGACCTTGTGTGATGCAGGTCCACCTTGTAAATGAGCTTGCTCAATGGTGTTCACCTGGATAAATAAAGACTTGATTGATTGATTGATTGACTGCCCCTCTGCCTACTCAGGTGGCTTCTTATAGGGGTCAGGCCGGAAGAGAGTGTGACCCTGGTCTTTACTACCCAGGGGCAAGACCTGCTTATACTACTCATCCCATTCCCTCTATAACCTCTCTTGTTTCCCAACATGCTCCCCTCCCTTCCCAGGAAAGGGACCTCGCCAATGTAGTCCGACACGTCTTGCATGCCATGCGGCACTCTCTGCCCTCTGAGGAGCTGGGGAATCCTCCCCCCCCGCCTAAAAGATTCCATGGTGCTGGGGTTACCATGCCACCCTGGTCTCCTCCTCCATTCATAGAGGATTATTTGTCAGATGACCAAGATTTGCCACCTGATTTCACATGTGATCTTGAGGATAAAGAGTTTCAAGATTTGGATTTTCCCAATCCTGAATCCTCCTATTCTGAAATCTCTTCTCTGGATGAGGATCTGCCTCTGCCTTCGGCAGCCTCTCCTCAGATGACCCGTCATTTAGTGATATGATGGTTCAGATTCAAAAGGTCATGGGATTCTCCACTACTGAACATGACAAACAACGTAAGGATGTGGCAGAATACCTTGAGTTACTCGAGGAGCCTGTTTTAGTGGTTCCCCCACTAATACCAACCTACCAGAATGCTATGCTGGCTGCTTGGCATCAATCTTCAGCTATTACAGCTATTCCCTGCAAAGCGGATAGTCTATATCAGGCTACTTTGGACCACCCCTTTTGTCTAGTACTCCAGAGAGGCAGATTCTGTGGTCATTACTGCCACTCATGATCATACCAAAAAACTGAAGCTCATGATCTCCTTACTCCCTGATAAGGAATCCCGAAGAATTGACTATCTGGGGAAAAAGGTCTTTTCCTTCGGTGCTATGAATATCAGAATTTTTAACTATATCGGTCATATGATTAAATATCGGCGTACCCTGGGGTCCTCTGCCATTGAGCTTATCAATAAACTCCCTCCCTCACAGGACAGGGATAAATTATTGACTACAGTGACAACTAGTAATTCTATCTCCCATCACCTTCTCAAGTCAGGATATGATGCCATAGATACCGCAGCCCGACTATCATCCACTGGTATCACACTGCGTCATCTTGCCTGGCTTTGCATTTCAGGCTTTGCACCTGATATACAACATAAAGTAGCTAATGCCCCTTTTAACGGGTCCAAGCTCTTCGGGCCAGATACTCGAACAAAAAAGAAAATCTACTGGATGACTTACAGGCATCAGGCAGGACCCTCCGTATGGTCCATGGCATGTACCATACTCCAGCCATAACCTACCATCCTCAACACTCCTCTTATTCCAAAAGAGGTGGCAGATACAGAGTTAATAACAAAGGTGGCTTCAGAGGTTGTGCTCAATCTAACAGAGGCAACGTCTCTACTGCCTGGGGTGCCTGCTACCACCCTTCTGGTGGAGTTGCGTAGCCCGCCTCCCAGTGACCCACTAGGGCTTTCCCCCTGCCTCCTTGACCAGGCCTCGGAGGCTGTGGGGTGGGGTTGTTTTGCCCTCTATATGGATGCCTGGCAAACAATCACTTCTGACAGTTTGGTACTTCAGATTATCCAGAAGGATCATACTCTGGAGTTCCTCTCCACTCCACGCCCTTGCCTTCCACGCAAGATTTATTACCCTCCAGATCATATAAACATCCTACAGGAGGAATTGATAACCTTTTTGACCAAACAGGCCATTGTCCCGGTGCCCCTTCTGGAACATCAGATGGGATTTTACTCCCACTTCTTTCTGGTTTTCAAACGTACAGGAGACCTCGGACCAATATTGGATCTCAGACAACTGAATCTTTACATTCAGTACAAACATTTCCGTATGATCGCCCTATCTGCTATTATGCTGATTCTGAAACAGGGTGATTGGTTTTGCGCCCTAGACATGAAAGATGCCTACTTTCATATTCCCATCCACCCTGTACACCACATATTTTTACACTTCTACATCCTGGGTCAAAATTGCCAGTTTTGAACACTCCCTTTTGGCCTCTCATCAGCCCCCAGAGTGTTCACCAAGTGCCTAGCAGTGGTAGCAGCAGCCTTGCGAAGAGAAAGGTACTTCATCTTTCCATATGTAGATGATTGGCTAATAAAAGCAGACTCCCGAGTAGCTCTGCTCACCTCCCTAGATGCTATCTTGAAACTGTTTGCAGGTCTAGGAATCACTGTTAGTTGGCCAAAGTCCAGTACAAATACAGCGCAGTCTCTCCAATACATTGGCGCTGTCCTAAATACAGTTACAGCCAGGGCTTACCTCCCACCTGCCCAGCAGGATATGCTTATAGCTCTGACATTACACATACGGACTCAGAAGATAATCAAAGCCAGACAGACGCTGCGCCTTCTGGGTCACATGTCTGCTGCCATCCCTGTGGAGGCATTCGCCTATCTCCACATGAGACCTGTGCAGTGGACCCTCCGGAATCAGTGGTCCCAAAAAACAGGACAGTTCGAAGACAAAATCGGTCACTACCTCTCTGAAGTCAACCTTGACATGGTGGACAATCTGAACCAATCCGAATTGCCTTTCCAGACCCCCCCCCCCAAAAAAACGCTAACCAAATATGTTTCCCTGCTGGACTGGGGAGCGCACTTGGGTCCTTATCAGACCCAAGGCCAATGGCCTGCTTCTCCCCATCTGTCTCATATCAGTCTCTTAGAGATGACAGCGGTCCATCTGACCCTTCAGGCATTCCGGCCCTACCTCGAGCCAGGATCATTACTGATCCAATCGGACAACACTACTGTTGTGTTCTAACTCAACAAGCAAGGGGTTACAAAGTCTCGCTCCCTATGCTAAGAGATCCTTGCAGTTTGGCAAGAAGCCCAATGGCAACAATTGACGCTGACAACTGTCCACCTACCAGGACATTGCAACCAGTTAGCCGACTGGCTGAGTTGCCAGTCCACAACTCATGAATGGACACTTCACGAACAAGTGCTCCAAGAAATCTTCAACCTGTTGGGATTCCCACAGATGAATCTGTTATCCTCCCCAGAGAATTACTATCTTCCCAGGTATTTTTCCATTTTCATGAACAGAAAGAGATGATCTACAGATGCTCTGTCCCAACCCTGGAGAGTCTCTTCTTATATGCTTTCCCCCCATCCCTCTCCAGCAACGGACTCTGCTGAAAGTACAGTTAGAGCCGGCCAGAATGATTCTCATAACCTCACTGTGGCCTCGCCAGACATGGTTTCCCCTGCTCCTACAACTGTCAGTACAGGAACCCGTCTCATTGACAATCAGACCAGACCTCTTGACTCAGTGTCATGGGTCTCTCCTACACCCCAACCTGAAGGCTCTATGCCTTCACGCGTGGCTCCTGAGGACACTTTCATAACTTGATTACAAGTGTCCTCTCCTATTGCCATTATACTCTTGGCCTCCCGTAAACCTGCAACAAGAGCAACATACAATTCCAAATGAATACGCTTTTCCATCTGGTCAACCTCTCGATCTTTGGACCCTTACTCCTGTCCACTGACGAAAGTTCTGGACTACCTTGCCTCACTGTCTGAGTCCGGTTTAAGTTATTCTTCCATTAAAGTCCACTTGGCCACTACCTCTGCTTTCCATGAACCTCTGGATGGCAGGTTACTGTACTAACATCATCTAGCTAAGTTTTTTTTTTTTACTATTTTTTGGTGCCCGCCATGCTGCTGGCCAACGCATGGTCACGGACCCTCAGCTGCAGCTTTCCCCACGTGCTCGCCTCCCGGGACCCTTGGCTTGCCCCCAGGGTGGGGTTGTGGCACCCGGTCCAAAGGTGCCACGAACGACGGGATAGGGTGGGAGTCGGCCTGGGGAGTTGATTGCAGCCAAGGGCGGGTATCATTGAGGCAGCATGCAGGCTTCATTTTTCCCCCTGTACGTGGGGGGCGGGAATGTGCAAAGACACCAGCATCCATCCCCGGCCCCTCGAGTCCTTGTAGGCGCCAGTCGCTTGTGGTGCCCCTGCCTCCACTAGGGGTCCCCCATGCACCAGGAGCACACCACCCCCTCCCCCTGGAGAAGTAGAGCAGTCCATAAGACGCTCGATCCTTCTCCCCTCAGCCAGCCCTCAGATGACCCAGGTCCATTCCCGAACCCAGGTAGCTGGTGTCGCAAGTGGAAATCCAACCGCTGCGCCGACGGGCCGGCACACTAGCTAAGATGTTTTTGAAAGGAATGTTGCATATTAAACCTCCTAATAGAAGACCCTCTCTTCCGTGGGATCTTAATTTTATGATCGAAAAATTTACCCTTGAGCCTATTGAGCCAGCTGCCACTTGTGAACTCTGTTTTCTTTCATGGAAAACCCTATTTCTGGTGGCTGTCACTTCCGCTCAGTGTACCTCCAAGCTCCATGCCCTCGTGTAGGGAACCTTACTTGATTTTCCACAAAGACTGGGTGAATCTTTGTACCGACCCTTCTTTCCTTCCTAAAGTAGTCTCCGAACATACTTTAAATCAGTCCTTGGAGCTTCCGGTCTACTATCCTGAATACTCCAGTCAGGGTGAACATCTACTACATACTTTAGATGTCCATCGTATACTATGCTACTATACTAATCGGACTCAGTCAATTAGACAGAGACTCTTTTGCCCCAGGTCATGAAGGCCTCCCGGTTGCGACATGTACTCTTTCATCCTGGTTGGCACATTGTATTTCCTTGTTACAAAAAGTACAACAAGCTTTTACCTGGACCTGTCCAAGCCCACTCCACTGGAGCTATGGCCACCACTGTGGCTTGCTTTAAAGGAGCCTCCATTTCAGATACCTGCAATGCAGCTACCTGGTCCACGAGCCATACATTCACATAGCACTACAATCTGGTTATTGCCTCATGACATAGGAGGGCCTTAGGCCTTGCAGTTCTACAAGGTTTCCTATCATAATTGTCCTCCCACATGGACATAACTGCTGAGATTCATCCCAAAGTATTACATACTGCAGAGACCACTCCGTGGAAGACAGTACAGTTCGTAAAACTTACCATAACAGTAGTTCTTTGAGGTGTCTCTTGCAATGAATCATTCCCACCCTCCATCCCCTCCTTCTCTAAGAGCAAGTTCTGGTCAGTGACTGGGGTTGGGACTTCTTTGGTACCTCGGCTTCCCATGATACACCGGCACTGCGAGCTAGATCCAACGAGAGACTGAGGATACCAGGGACTGCCCACATTTATATAGGAAACAGGAGCTGATGTCATGTGTGGGTGGTCCCTGGTGAAAAGCTGCTAGAAGAACTGCCATGCACCACAGTGACCTCTGCTGGATACCCAAAAGTATTACTGCAAGAGACATTCCTCAAAGATCTACTGTTATGGTAAGTTTTTATGTAACTGTACTTTGTAGGAGTGGTATATATCCAGACAACCCACCCAACCTCCCCTGGCATGTGGCATGCCTGTTTTGCTTCCAGTGTGCAAGATCTGACATCACGGGGCGGTGCCAAGAAGGATACCACCTGGGTGGGTGGATGGAGCAGGCTCGAAGATCTTCCAGTCAGATTTAAGGGGAAAGGAATTCTAGAGTGTGGATGTACACCATATACCACTCATACAACTACTGTTACAGGTGAGTAATCTTCATTTGTAGGGGTGTGGATATGGTGCACTATCCACACTTTGGCAATCTTCCTTACCATTTAATTCCAGCCGGAATGTCTTCAAGCTAAGCTCCTCCCACCCACATGGGTGGTATCCTCCTCGGCTCTGCCCCGTGATGTCAAATCTTCCTTTCTGCTGTATGAGTCAGGTCTCCTCCTTTACTGCTCTCTTTGCACTATGTAGGCACATTTCTTTTGTATTGTGTCTTCAGGCATATTCTCTCTTTCTGTAAAAAAATAAAAAAAAAAAAGTACAACAAACCATGAACCAGCCCAGGGTTTAAGTGGTGTGTTGCATGCAGTCAAAAGATGTCATGTACTGACCCATGACTCGCAAGCTTGTGGCCTACATAGGACCCTGTCCCCCTCCTCCCTCAAACTGGTATGCCCACATCCTCCTTGGCTGCCCGTACAAACTGGATCCTCCAGTCGGTCCAAGGATGCCTGCAAGGCCACTTCGGTGGCAGCAGGTTCAGCCTCTCGGCTGCTCTCAAAGAAGTGGCTGCCCAGGCCGCGGTGGTCTGTTCAGCTCTGGTGCTGCTCCCATTGGGCACCAGTGAGGGGGCTTCCTTTTCCAGATCATTCCGGGATGTGTCAGTCCCTACAGACCTTTGGGGAGGGCCCTTCCCAAGGAGACACATCTATGAAATTAAAGAGGAACCATCGCAGGTTGTGTGACTGGGAATGGGCATGCTCTTCCCACTCTCGCGACTCCTTTGACCACTCAGCTGTCAAGTGTTCGGCTTTGGACGATCCTCCCAGGGCTGAAGTGCAGGCTGCTAGGTCCAGTCACCCTGTCGGGCTTGTTGGCCAAGATGTGTGCCGACAGCCGGCTGAGATTTTTCTCGACCTGGTCGACCTGTTGTCAGTGAGTTGGGGAACGACTTGCTGTCCTGGACTCTAATCCTTTCAGCCATCTCCCAGGAGGGACAGAAAAAGTCACCTGACCAGGCCATTGTCACCCTTCAGGGATCCCACAGGAGGTTCCAGTTTATGTGGAATTCACTGCCCCTCCTCCTGTGTCTCTTCGGCGGCACGCCCATCACTGGTCAAGGTCCTGGTTGAGCACCCAATCCCAGACTCTGAGCGTTTCCACTGTCAGTCTTCCAGGAAGTGACATCAATGCTCTTCTTCAGACGAGAGGCACCTCTGCATGTTGTGGCAGTACTATGAGATGCTCATCAGTCTCTCCCGAAGGCCCCGGTGCTCCTGTGGTCTCCGGTGAGACCCATTCCGGTTCAGCCCTGTCTAGTTGACCCTTCTCTGGCCTCTCTACTGATCCTAGTGGAGTCTCCACCCAAGCAGCCTTTTTGCCCCATCTGAGGCTTCTCACCTGGCTACTGGCCTTTCTGGCCATCTTTCTGTTCAGATATCCCATTCTGATGAATCCTGAGTGATCCACGGGGACAGAGGACTGAGGGCAATGTTCTAGTTGTCTGGCACTGACTGCTCCTCCATGCATTCCTCTAGGACCTCAGTCTTTAACCAGGCATCCTTCAGGAAGCTTGCTTCCAAACACGGTCCTGTCACTTTTGGGGCCTTGATCCGTCTCATCTCGAGAGGTCATGGAGATTCCTCTGGAGCCCATCCAGAAGCAGGCCAAATACTCCCTGACCGAGATACTTGATCAGGACGATTTCCCATAGGTAGCTTTTCTGGTTGCAAAAGCTATCCTGGGGTCCCACCTTGGAGTTATGGCACCATCCAGCTTCTTGTCCTGTGCCTTTGATTTCCCAGGTGTGGCTTTCCTGGTGGCAGAAGCTATCCTGGGTCCTGCCTTGGAGTTGTGGCAGCATCCAGGTTTCCAGTGCCTTTTGCCATATGGTTCGCAGGTATATGGTCCCAAGTAGGGGTTTCCACGGTTTCTCAGATCACCCCCTTAGCCAAGGGGTTAGTGGCAGATTCTGTTTTCCATTGGATAGGCAGAGTCAGGGATGTCAAAAAGCCCCTTGACTGGGAATCTAAGAAGTTGGACCATGCAGCTAAAAAAGTTTATGCTGCATCCTTCCCTGGGTCTCTGGTAGGTGAGCTCTGCCGTTATGATGGTCAGCTTTAGCCATGCTCTTCTGGGGGTCCTGGACCACACCATTCCCCACCTTTCTGCGGACTTGCAGTCAGCAAAGTAGTCCAAGACCAGGGCTTTGCTCTTGACAAGCACCAGCTCCAGACAGTCTTGGACATAGGCAACTCTTGTACCTGGTCCATTGTGGCAGCAATGCCTATGCACCACAGAGCCTGGCTTAGGATCTCCACCTTTACGGCAGAAACCCAACATAAGCTGGTAGATGTCCCCTTCTTGAGCACCAACTTATTTGTGCTTGTGTGTGGAGGGACACCTCACAAGAATCAAAAAGTTCTGTGCCACCCTGGACTCTGTCATGTCCTCGCAAAAATACTTTTTTGATCTTCCAGGACCAATCTTCACCACTGATTCACACCAATGAGTTCTGAACCGGAGGCACTAGGACCCTGCAGGAGCCAAAACTTTCAGGAGGGGCAGCACCAAGGTAGGCTGCACGCATGTGGACCACCATGAGACTAGCTCGCGCTGCATGGCTTACCTCGGCACTGGCCTTCAACCACTTCAGTGACAACGTTGCTTGCCCACCAGGAGTCAGAACTTTGTCTATTTGACAGCAGTGTTCAGTTAGTTCAATTTTAGCGTTTCAGACTAGTGTTTATTTTTGTGTTGGTTAATTAAAAAACCAAAAGTATGTCACAGCCATACTGAACAACTGTCGAAGACCATGGACATTGACAGTGACATTATGGAGCTTCTTCAGGCATGCTGCTCCATAAACAGTGACATGTCTAGTCCACTTCCCTCCCTGGGGGAGGGATCTTGGTGGTCCTGTATTCAGGACCGGCAGCCCTCCTATAAACACAGAAAGAAGCTGGCTCAGTCTCGATCCTGTTTGGGGACCTGGCGCCATTCAACCTCAAGTTGTCCCTCTTCCCGTAGGAAGGGGAAGAAATGGTATTGCTTAAAATCGCCCTCTTGTAGGTCTGCTGCATGATCCTTGGTGTGCAAGAGTAGGAGGCCCTCCTCGGCACAGTCTGGAGCCCCTCTCTGCCCTCTTCTGGGGACTTCGGTGAGCAGTTTCACCACTGGGCAGTTCTTTTGTAGTAGTAGGGACGGCGTCTGGATCATTTGCCCCTTCTTGCAGAACCGATCCTGGGGGTCAGGGGCACTGGAGCCGCCATCGGGACATCCTAGCCAGGTAGAGCATTTGCCTCTGGCAGCAGCCTCTGGGTCCTTGCCAGTAGTCAAGCCACCAACACCTGTTCCACTGGCCCTTGCAGTGTCACTGTCTTGGGACCAGACCGGGTACCTTCACCAATCAGTTCGGTGCTGGCTGGACCTAAGCTACAGGTGGTGCCAGGCCTGGGTCCGGTTCAGGTCTTTTGGGGCCTGTTCCAGTGCCAAGAGATTCCTTGACACCAGGCTCAGTCTCTCTGGTGACGCTGGCGCCAGTGCTGGCTACTTATTTTCTGGTGCCGGTCTCGGCGCTGGCTCCCCCTCTGCTGCTGCTGGTGTCACCTGTCTTTCTGACTCCAAGAGCTGAGTTAGGCGCTTCTGGTCCACTCCCCTCCCAGCTCCTCTTTCAAGAGAGGAGTTAGAGGGGGATGAGTCTGACCCCCGACTTTATCATTTCTGAGGGCGGTGACGATGTCTCTTTATACAGCCTGGATAATCCAACTCCAGGCCCCTCTCTTGTTCCTACAGGAGCTTTCTTTCTAGACTCTGCTTCATAATGTGTATGTAACCCTTGCTTCTCACCCCAGGAATTCCTCGGTATGCTTTACTAATGCAGTCATGCCAGCTGGGTTCAGCTGCCCGTAGGTGGAGTTTTGCTAATGATGCCAAAGGATTAGCCTATCAGATTGTAGTAAGAGAGTGCTGTGTCTCCTCAGTGTTTTTCTGCAGTTCCCATGCTTTTTATTCTGACTAAAAGTACCATTTTTTAGGTCAAATTTCCACATTTGCGATATTTTAGCTTCAGTTTTTTAGCGGTTCCCTTGTTTTTAAGGGAACCACGTTTAGTGTGTTTTTTTTACTTTCTCTTTAGGAACCATTTCTCATGGTTCCATAGCACTTGGGAACCAACCGAAAACTATTTTTTTTCCCCTTTTGGGAACCATTTTAAAGATCTTCTAACGAGACTGGCATGTCAGATAGACCCAAAAAGAGGACTGGACCTACTGGTTTTAAAAATTGTGTTAAATGTTATAAAATCCTGGCCAAGGTAGACAGCCACGACCTTTGCAATGTTTTGCTAGCTGAACTTTGCACTAAATTTTGCTCAGAAACAGTTAAAACAGCTGTGCAAGATAAAAAAAAATCTGCGCTTTTTTCAACAGTTTAATCCCTGTGCTTTGTTGCGCATGTATCTGGTAATCTTACTTGCCGGCATTGTACTATCGCCCAATAATGTGCTCAGTTTTCCTTCATTTTTGTTTACGTTTCTGCCACTCGCCTTGTTGAAAGCAGCAGTACTAGATAGTAGCCCCAATATTTACTGTAGTGCTACAAAACTGAAAACGGATCACTTCCCGAGCAAGTAGTACTGCTGCTTTAAGAAAAGAGCCAAAAGGCTAGAAATAATGGCTTCTCAGTCTGCCTCCCCTCTAATAAAACTTTTGAAAAGGGGTCCTCCTCTCATCAAAAATCTAAAGACTGGTCCTCCAAGGACCCTCTAGAAAATAAGTCTGATAAAAATAATGACCAAGCCAAACAAAAGAGACTTTCAGAGCAGATCCCTGATTCAGTGCCTGCTAAAAAGAAACAAAAAGAAAACCATACCACTGCCCCTCCCACTGAAAATGCATCACAAGTATACCCTCTGCGGAGGAAATGGCAAAGGCTTGGCAACTGTATCAAACTTTTCAGGCTGTTGGCAGTATCCTTGGTGCTCCAGTTGGTCCCCACACACCTATTCCCTCTGACCCTGGCCTCGGCCAGGGCATTTTCTTTGAGGAAGGTGATGTTAAAGAGAAAGGTGAACTCTTAGAGCTTGATGTATCCCCTGACCAGAAATTTGGTTCTCCTTCCCATGGCCAGGAGGATTTTTCCTCTCGTTATACTTTTGTCCAACACATGGGGGACATTCTTGATCTCTCTTCAGGAGACCGCTGAAGAAGATGAGGAGGCAGACTTTCTGGATATGATTGGTCACCCTCCTCCTAAAAAGTCACTCCTTCCACTTCATAAGTCCCTTTGCAGGGCTACTTACAGGTTACTCCAGAATCCCACCTCATCCCAGGCTATAGCCTGTGACAAAGCTGAGGTGCCCCTTTCATTCCAGTCTCCAGAAAAAGAATCTAGGAAACTGGATACTGTGGGTAAGAGATCTTACACCACAGCCTCTCTGCTGCTCCACCTCTATGCTTACATGGCGTACACAGCCCAGTATCAGAAGGCTCTGTGGAACTCCGTCCTGGCTATCAGCCAGCAAGCCCCAGAAAAAGTGGCTTGGGGCCTGTCAGAAACTATTAAAACTGCATTGGAGACCACAAAATATCAGTTTCATATGGCTGTAGAGGCCAATGACACTGCCTCCAGGGCTGTGGCTCAGGCCATTTCTCTCGGGAGGTTTGCCTGGTTGAGAACTACCAGTCTCTCCCAGGACACCCAGACTAAAGCTATGCACTTCCCCTGTGAGAACAATTCTCCTTCTGGGGACAGCATACAGGCATACATGAAAACGGTGAAGGAATACAAAACCAGCCTATCAGAGCAATGCATCCAAAGAGAAAGCCTCTCTCCTACAAGCCTCAAGGTAGAGGGGGCAGAGGTAGAGATTACTATCCCAGGGCCTTCTACCCTATGTCCATGCCCTTGGATTACTCTCAGATGAGATGATTCTTTAGGGGAAGAGGTACAAGGGCTCAGAAACATGCTGATCCAACCCCTTAAAAAAAAACTCAGACTAAACAAAACCCCTGACTGGAAGGCCCAGATCGCCTCCCTTCTACCATTAGGAGGAAGGCTGACCCACTACCACCATCGATGTCAACGTACCACCATAGACAAGTAGGTGCTGGGTCGAGGACTTACCCTGCAGGTCAAAAAATGTCCCACTCAGCAGCGCCACAGGAGTTTAAAACCTCTAAATCCCACAGAAAAAAATCCTGCTAGAGTGAGCGGTAAAGTCATCTTTTCAGCAAATGCAGTGAAAAGAGTTCCTTTCTCCCAATGCCGGAAAAGGCCTCTATTCCAGGCACATTCTCATCCAAAAGAAAAACGGGGGGACTGGAGACCCATTCTAGATCTCGGGTATCTAAACAAGCACTTGTTCAATCCTAAATTCAAGATGGTCACCCTGTGAGTGGTGATTCTCTCTTTGCAACAGGGAGACTGGATAGCCTCCCTGGATCTCAGAGACACCTATTTTCACATTTCAATCAGGCCCTCTCACATAAAGTACCTCAGTTTCAGACTGCCCTCTGGTCTTTACCAGTTTGCAGCTCTGCCATGCGGCCTTTCTTCAGCTTCCAGAGTCTTCACAAAGTGCCTGGCAGTGGTGGCAGCTCATCTCAGAAGACAGGAGGTCTCTCTTGTCCCCATCTGGATGACTGGCTGATTGTGGACAAGTCTCCCCAAAAGGTCAGAGACTCTCTCAGCCTCATACAATGCACCCTGAAGTCCTTAGGCTTCCTGGTCAACACAGAGAAGTCCCACTTAGAGCCACTTCAACTCCTGGAGTTCATTGGAGCACAGCTGGAGTACAGAACCTCCAAACCCTGACACATTCATTTGTCCTGGGCCAACCATGGTCAGCCAGGCCCTTCCTCCAGCTTCTAGACCACATGGTCTCTACTACAGCTGTAGTCCCAGGAGCCAGGTTTCAGATGAGACATTGTACCATCTGAGGGCTCATTGTTCTCAAAAAAGAGACTCTGTCAAAACTCATTCCAGTCACAATGACCCTTCTACAAACCCTGTGCTGGTAGAAGGACAAGGAAAACCTCAGGGAAGGAATCCCTTTCCAGCAAAAGGGTTCCTCCAGAGTGCTCACTATGGATGCCTCCCTCCTAGGGTGGGGTGCACATCTGGCAGACCAGTCCATAAGCAGTGTGTGGTTTTCCAGGGAGTCCAGCAGGTTGGGATAAATAGGGTAGCCAGGTGGCTAGTGGCTACTTAAAAAATTGGTTTGGCTACCAGATTTTTTAAAGTTATTGGCCAACTTGGCTACTTGCCTACAAAATTATTTTTGAGCCCTTAAAAGGAATGGCCACTACAAATATTGGTTTGTCTATCAGATTTTAAAAGCTAGTGGCCAAACTGACCACCAGATCACAAACTGATTTGTCCCACCTTGGAGTGCAGTTGTCACACAAACCTCAAACTCGGAGCCATTTACATTTCTATCAAAGCCTTTGCTCCCCAGCTAAAGGGTCAATCTGTCCAAATAAGGACAGACTTCTACTGCGATGTTCTTCATCAACAGGCAAGGAGGTACAAGATCCTCAAAGGTCTGCACAGATGCCATGAAGATCTGGTCTCTGGCCTACTCCCTAGACATGCAGCTCACTGCCATTCATCTGCCAGGCGGGGATAATGTACTGGCAGACTCCTTCAGCCGCATCATTTAGGGTCACCATGAGTGGACCCTAAACAAACAAGTGCTGGCCACAGTCTTCAGGAGGGGGAGCACTCCAGAGAAGGATCTCTTCACCTCCAACCTGAATCATCAGATTCCCCTGTACTGATGCAGGCCTCTATCTCTGGGCTCAGTGCCAGTGGATGCCCTGTCTCTGGATTGGACAGGAAAGTTTCTGTATGCCTTCTCTCCATTTCCCCTGATTCTTGGGGTGCTTCTCAAACTCAGATGCCAGCCAGCAACAATGATTCTGGTGGCTCCAGACTGGGCAAGACAGCCTTGGTACTCCCTGCTCCTTGTCCTCTGTCAAACAGCCCATTCATCTGCCATTGACCCACAGACTCCTGATCCAGCCTCAGATGGGGATAACGTATGCCAGCACAGTATCTTCACCTCAAAGCTTGGTACTTGAGGAGCTAGAGTTCCTAGACTCTCAGTATTCAGAACAAGTCCTAAGAATTCTTCGACTAGCCAAAAAGCGAAGTACCAGAAAGACACACTGACAAATGGAAGATATTGTCTTTCTAGTTTAAAGACAGGCAGATTAGCCCACTGCAAGCTAGCCTGTCTTCCATACTTGACTATTTGGTACACTTGCAAGCTTCAGGCCTTTGGAGCCCGATCACACCATTTCAGCTGGCAAAGATATCTGTAATTTCTCATCCTATTTTCAAGAAATTATTTAAAGGCCTGCTGCAACTTCATCCCCCACTTAGGGAGCTGTCTCCCCCTTCCCGAGACTTGAACCTGTGTATAGCCAAGTTGATGGAGTCTCCATTTGAGCCCATGGCTACTGCAGACTTAAATTTGTCACCTGGAGAATGGTTTTCCTAATGGCAGTCACTTCAGCCAAAAGGATTTCAGAGCTGCAAGCTCTCTGCACTGAACCTAGCTACATAATTTCCACAGGGATAAAGTTCTCAAGACAAACAGAAAATTCTAGGATTGTGGATATGTTGTTCTATCCACGTTTGTTGGCATGTCCTTTCCCTTTAAGAATCTTGCCGGAAGGTCTTTAAACTGGCTCCTCCCACCCACCCGGGTGGTATATCTCTCAGCTCTGCCCCTTGACACCAGAACTTCCTTTCCACTGGAAGATTCAGATTACCTCCTTATTGCTCATGCGTTATTGTAGGCCCTGGCAAGTAAATCTACGGATTTACCAAAACTAAAACTCATACGTGTTTCTTCTAATCGCTTCGTGATCTCGACCATAATGGAGGACAAGTCCTTGCCCAGTTTTTCGCTGCTGCCTGTGCAGGCAAGAATTCTCAGACTGACCCACATGCCTCGTGTATTTTTTTGCATGGGTCACGATCATGACACCCAGGCATGCAAAATGTGTCGCATTTTCCATCCCAACATTCTGGACGATCGTCTCGCACTATTGCACTTGGGCAGACTGGAGAAATGGAATCTGATGGTCAAATCCAAAGAAGCCCGTTGAACGGTCTCCGCGGCTGCGGGATCTGCTGAGCAGCTGGAGTAGATGAAGACCTTCAAAGAGGAGGCGGCTCGGTTCGCTGATCGGTCCTCTTCCCTCTCGGTTTTTGTTCCGCTCAGTCTGGGCTCCATCTTCTCAGGCTCCTTTAAGGAGATGTGTCAGTCTCTCCCTAGCAAAGGAAAGGGTCCCTTAGGTGCGCACGTCTGTCAGTCCCATAACAAAGGAAAAGGAGAAATAAGGTTTGTCTCACCGATGACGTTCTTGGGATCGTGAGAGATCTCGTTCCCAGGAATCTGCTGTCTCAACTTAGTTTAAGGTTGTGGCCTCAGCTGCTGGCTTCACAGTACCCCCGTCAGGCCAGCCGGCCAAGACACGGGACGACAATCCGATCAAAATAATTATCAACTCCGTCGTCACTGGATGAGGCCGACAGCTCCTTACTCAGGACCCCGGTCCTGCCTGGACCCACTGTGGAAGAGACCCAGCCAGCTGGGAACCTCCTCTCGGTCCTGGTTCCTGACCTGGAAGAGCCCCGGTTTTCCCCAGCTCCTTCCGAATGACCCAGTTGGTCCCCCACCCGATGGTCCAAGTCAAGGTATTGGACCCCTTCAACAGACAGGCTGAAGAAGGCGCATAAGCGCTCTAAAAAGAGAAAAGACTTGGACGCAGGTTTGCTTTAATGCTACAAGGTTTTGATGTGGTAGCAGCTGATTATGTCTGTCCAGAAGTTGACCCCGGCTTCTAATCCGGCCATTACTTGGCTGTCACCATCCAGGCTGATGCCGACTCCTCAGGAACTGGTCCACACCATCCCTTCCCTTGTGGAGCTGGTCAAGACCCTCCTGGCTTGGCCGAAACCAGCCTCTCCCCTAATTAGGATGGAACCACCACAAAACAGCCCACCTCTGGGGTTCCTGCCAAGGGATCTAGGCCCATTTCAGGCATTCTGCACAGGCTGTCTGTCACCCTCACTCTCAACCATCCTAGGTAGGTGGAAGGTGACACTTGTGGCTGGACGATCTATCTGGAGTCTGTGGACTCTGACCTGCATTCTCATCCCTTGGACGATGAATCCATAGGGAGTCCTTTGATGAAAGAAGGCCCCACTTCCTTCACAGGTATCCTCAGTCTCATCTCCGAATCCACAGAGATGCCCTTGGAGCCCATTCAGAAATGGGCTGAATACCCTCTCATGGATATCCTCAAATGAGGGGATTCTCCGACAGAGGCCTTCCCAGTGGCTGAGACCATTGTTAGTCCAGCCTTGGGAGTTGTGGCAGCTTCCTGCTCTGCGCCTTCAGCCCGAATTCCCCGCAAATATGCGGTCCCCACCGGCTCCCTTTCAGGATTCACAGAGCACCCCTCAGCCGAGGGGTTGGTGACCAAATCTGTGTTCAGGCGCTGTAGAAATTCGGGACACACCGATATATCCCCTGACAAAAAGTCCCAAGAAGCTGGACCATTCAGCCCGGAAAGTCTATGGTGCCTCTTCGCTTAGCCTTTGTCAGGCAAGCTCGGCCGTCATGGTGCATTTCTTCCATGCCCTTCTGGGCTCTCTGGATGAGGTCCTCCCTCACCTCCCCACAGACCTTCAGACCACAGTCAAGCAGGTCCGTGACCAGGGCCGGGCGGTTGCGAAGCAGCAACTCAAGATGGCTCTGGACATCAGGGACTCTTGCGCCTGCTCGATAACAGCCGTGGGTGCCATGCACCGAAAGGCCTGGCTGAGCGGCTCCACCTTCACGACTGACACTCAGCACAAGTTGACAGACATTCCCTTCCTGGGCACTGACCTTTTCGGTCCAGGCGTCACCTCCAGCGCATAGAGAAGTCCAATGCTATCTTGGACTCTGTGACTTCTGCTCAGAAGGAATCCCAGGGATCCAAGAAGCAGAAAAGAAAGCTTTATCAGCCTTCAGCCCCTGTGGCCAAGTAGCCCCATTTCCAGTCAGGGCAGCAACAGCAGCAGGCTCAACCTTGATGCCTTCGACCCAAGTCAGGGCCCCTGGCAGCTTGTAAGCCCAGAGGAAAGGGCCCCCAAACCGGATCCTCCTCCTCCTCCACAGTGACAGGATGGGAGTTGCCAACCCCATACCCATCACATCATCTCTGGGTCCTCTCTTGGGGGGCCGGCTCCACCACTTCTTTCCACCTGGTCTGCTGTTACAATGGACAGGTGGGTTCTGGAAGTGGTCAGCCGGGGGCTGCCTGTGGAATTCGAGCAGTACCCACCAAGCTAAACCAACTCCCCATTGGAGGGGATGGTGCCCGTGCACACTCAATCGGCTCTCCAAGACATCACTCAACTCTTCCACAAGGAGGTACTGGCCAGAGTTGTGGATCCCCCTGTCAACCCAGGGTTTGTTTCCAGGTACTTCCTGGTTCCAAAACGGACGGGGGGCTGGTGCTCCATTCTAGATCTGCATGACCTGAACCAATTTCTCAGGTCTCGCGCATTCAGGATGGTAGCTCTGTCTCGGATCATACCATCTCTCAAGCAGAACATGTGGTTCTGCTCACTGGATCTCCAGGACATGTATTTTCACATCCTGATCCGCCTGTCTCACTGAAGGTTCCTCCACTTCTGAGCAGAGGGAGCCCTCTTCGAGTTCCAAGCCATGCCATTCAGCCTGTCATCGGCTCCCCAGGTCTTCACCAAATGCATTGCAGTGGTGGCAGCCCACCTTCGAGGGGAGGGTCAGAGTGTAACCCCATCTCGACAACTGGCTCATAATGGGTCCCTTCATACAGGAGGTGGAGAAATGGTTGGAACTCATACCTCCACAGGTGATCTACTTCATCGGGGCGGAGCTTGACTCTTGCCAAACCAGAGCCAGGCTCCTGACAGACAGGGCAGAGGTTCGCTCCTCCTTTGCCTGATCATTTCTGGTTGGGCACTTGCACCCTGCCTGGGACTTCCTGCACCTTCTGGGGTACATGGTGGCCTGCACCGCCATGGTCCGATGGGCCCAGTGGCATATGCACCCCCTCTAGTGGGAGCTGGCCAGCCAGTGGACTGAGCATCTCAGTCACTTCGACCAGCTGGTCACTGTGACCCAGAAGATGTGGGATGGTCTCCAATGGTGGACTGTCCTAGAACATCTGCAGGAAGGGATCCAGTTTGTATGTCCTCAGCTGACGGTCTTTCTGATGACCGATGCCTCTTTCTCAAGCTGGGGTACCCGCACGGGGAGTCAGACAGTCCACGGGCTCTGGGCCCCTGAGGAATCCTGATGTCATATCAACCTGTTGGAGCTCTAAGCAGTTCGGC
The DNA here is from genome assembly GCA_016271365.2 of Neoceratodus forsteri. Lineage (NCBI taxonomy): Eukaryota > Metazoa > Chordata > Ceratodontiformes > Ceratodontidae > Neoceratodus > Neoceratodus forsteri. Next base: position 1,338,428,970 of record CM057449.1, on the reverse strand, counting down.
TGGCACTGACTGCATTTGCTCTGTTTCTTCTGGGTTAAGTGGTGCAGGTCCAGAAGGACAATACCGCAACCATGTACTATTTCAACAAGTAGGGCAGCACACACACCCGGCCTCTGTGCAGGGAAGCGCTCCACATCTGGACCCTCGTGAGCCAACTGGAGGCAGATCTCCTACCCATCCATGTGGCAGGAGCCTCCAATTAGTTGGCGGATGCCCTCAGCTGTGTGGGCGAAGTGTCCCATGAGCGGTCTCTCAGTCAGGAGGTAGTTCACAGTCTGTTCTCCCATTAGAGCAAACCTCAGGTGGACGTGTTCGCCTCCAGGGAGAACACAAAGCTGAGGCTGTTCCATTCCCAACCCCCTCAGCAGGGCTTGCTGCAGGGGGAAGCCTTCTCGAGGCAGTGGACTCCAGGCCTCTTCTATGCCTTCTTTCCATTTCCCTTGGTTCACAAAATGCTCCTCAAGGTCAGGAGGGACAGGGCACAGGTGATCCTGGTAGCCCCAGACTAGCCTCGCCAGTTCTGGTATCCACATCTCCCCAGCCTCAACACCAGGCTCCCAAGGTGCCTTTCAGTATGCCCAGGTCTGGGCTCTTGATCAATCTGGGGAAGTTATTCTATCTGGACCTTCAATCCCTGCACCTGACAGCCTGGTTCCTGAGCAGCTAGAATTCCAGGCTTTGGGTCTCTCCGAAGATGTACTCACTGTTGTGGAGGCATCTTGGAAGGAGTCGACCAGGAGGTGCTATGCCTTTAAATGGAAAAGATTTTCCATTTGGTGTCAGGTCAAGGGCCTGGACCCTTTGTCTTGTTCGGTGGCTAGCATCCTCAACTAATTTTGGTCTCTCTCCAAAGGAGGTCTTTGGTCTATGACCCTTAAGGTGTACCTGGCTTCCATCTCTGCTTATCAGGCATGGGTCGGTCAGCAGACGGTGTCCCAGGAGAAGGTCTGGCACTTCTTTAAAGGCAGAGAAAACATTTCCCCTCCAGTGCGTGAGCCACCACCACCACCGTGGGATCTACTGCTGGTACTGGCAAAGCTCATGGGCATGCCATTCGAACCATTGCACAGGTGTGAGATGTCATACCTGTCATGGAAGACTGCCTTCCTGGTGGCTATCAGGTCAGCAGGAAGGACTGGGGAGCTACAGGCACTCTGTCGAGTCTCTCCTTACCTGGTCTTCCACAGGGACACAGTTGTCTTGCGCCCCCACCTGAAATTCCTTCCAAAGGTGGTGGTGGAGTTTCACCTCAACCAGGTGTTGACTCTGCTGATGTACCACCCTAATTACACCTCAGAGGCTGAGTACAGGCTCCATACTTTGGGCCTGAGACAGGCGATCTTTTATTATAAGGAGCAGACAGCTGAAGTTCGGGGAGAAGTTCACCAGCTGTTTGTCACCTGCACTAAAGCCGCACCTGGCAGGCCGGCAATGAATCGGATGATTGGCAGATGGATTACATCATGCATCGATCTCTGCTATAGGTTGGTGGGCAGGGAGCCTCCTGTAGGGCTAAGGGCTCATTCCACCTGCCATACCGCTGTTGGTGGCTGCTTCCAGGGACATTCCTATCCAGGAAATCTGCAGGGCTGCTACCTGGAAGTCAGCAAACACTTTCATTACCCACTACCACACTGACCTAGAGTCACACTGAATCTTATCTGTCAGTCTTCACCCTTCATCACTGGTGGGGTTCTGGCCGGGGATCAGGACCCCGTTGGTTTTTTTTTTTGCAAGGGAGAGGAGGTGACGGGGTAGCACTGCCCTTGAGGCCACCGCATTGCGTGGTGCTCACAGGTTGGTCAGTAACCGACCCCTCCCCAGCCAGAGTTCTACTTCTCCCACCATCTAGTGAGGACCTCATGTGTGAAGCCATTTTTGTAGTGCATCAGCAGCCAGGTTCATTGACTCCATTCATCCTAGTTCTGCTGTGCTGCATCCTCAGCACCGTCAAACCCAGTAAGACCTTTCCTTTTATTTTTAACGATGCCGAGTGCCTTTGTTTTGTTTGTGTTTTCTGTTGGTCATGTCTCGTTCAGGGGACAAAAAGAAACTTTCAAGCGGGTCATCCTCCTGCTGACGGTGTCCCTGCAGCCAGCTTTATTCGTCATGGACCAACAGCCTGCGGGTCCTAACCATGACATGGATCGCTCGATGCCTGTTTTCATGGATCATCGAGTTCTGGAATCAGCGTGCATTCAAAGTCAGATGCGCTGCCAACTTTAGGGACAGACGTACCGTTACTCGGGATATTAAGCGTAGGGTTCTTTGTCCTTTCCTCTGGGGTTGCCTCCTGGTCCCATATGGCCCAGCGGAGGAGGGTTTCTGTCCTTCTAGCCTTGCCTCGGCAGAAACCCCTTCCACGGTGCAGGAGGCCCAGCCTGACTCCTCTGGGGGTCAGGTGGGAGGCAGCGTCCTGGCAATTGCCTCCTTGAAGGTGAAGGCTCCCCGGCGTCATGGCCTCGGGCCTTGGGCCTCCGGGCCCGGTCTGGTGTTGTCCTCAATGCTTTCTTGGATCCCGATCTGGGTGGCACTGCTGGTGGCATGGCGCCATGGGTAACTCGGTGCTGTTTGCTGTGCCGCGGGTGGGAGGGATCGGGGAGTGGTTTGGGTTTGGGCCTTCTAGGAGGAGGATGATTTGGAGGCCGACTCAGACTGGCTCCCAGATTCCTCAGAATCTTCCAGTTCCTCTGCAGCCTGTGCTTCGGCTCTGGTTCAGCCCCCTTCCATGGAGCTAGCAGCTACCCCTGAATCCGGTATCGGTGGTCCCGACCAGTCCTCGGCTGCTCTGGGGGGCACCAGGGGAACAGACTGGAGATGGTGGTTTGCCTGCTCTCTCGGGAGGTGTACCCCCTCCTAGGGCTGCTCAGGTGGGCCACTTTTGGGCCGGCTGGGGCGCATCCAGCAGGGCAGAGTGGTCACCCAGTGGCTGTCTCTCAGGAGCTGGCCACAGGGATCAAGCTGCCTAAGCTGACCTGAGGAAGAGGGCTCTCTCTGAGTCCTAGGAGTTGAGGAGACAGGCTCGGGGAACAGCACCCTTCCCTGGGAACCAGTAGGGGCTCCAGAAGGAGTCTCAGCACTGGTCCAGTTTTCTCCCCTGAGGTCTCCCTGGGAGGGCCCTCATCTTTGGAGGCTAGGTGCTGCCCTTCTGGGCTCTCATGGCCCCGGTCACCTCACGGGGGGGGGTTCTCTTCAGGCTCAGTCCCAAACGTTCCAGCTCAGTTGAGCAGCCACTGACTGCTGAGACCAGCTGGTTTTCTTCTCCCTTGAGATCTTCCATATGGTCTCCCAGCCCTGGCAAAAGTCACGCTCCTCCTAGGATGCGTCTGGCCCCCTTACCTCTGCCAACCTCCTCCCTCAATCCCAGGCCACACCGGTCCTCCGGGACCTCTCACCTGAGAGCAGTTCAGGTCCATGGCTGCACTTTTCCCCACCTACCACAGGTCCATGGATGAGATGGTGTTCCACCATTTCCCAGTGCAGCCCATGCCTGACTCTCTGAACTCGTCAGCTCCCTCGTCTTCCTCCTCTGAGGGAGAGGAATCTTCTGTCCACCTATCCTCGTAGCTGATTTGTCTAGTTATCAGCGCTTCCTTTCGTGGTTGCTTGACAAGCTCCACATCTCCATTTTAGGCAGTCACAATCCTGACCAGACGGCGCGTGCCTTTCTAGGCGAGTTCAGTGTGGCCAAACTCTTGGTTCCCACATGGCCTTCTCCCTTCAGGGAGGCATCTTACTGTGCCTGGCAAAGTCCCTCAACTCTTCCACCAGCCCCGGGGGACCTCCACTGGAGGTAGTGTGCACCCCTAGGGTCTCCAGGAGCCTTGGCTTACCCCCATTCGGGCGTGACTCTCCTGGACATGCCCGCTGGGCATAGAAGCCCCAGGCATGACCGACCTCTGGATTCAAATTGTGCTGAATTTGATTTTTGGGGGAGGGGGACTTTCCTTTCGGCACGTCTCCTATTATCTCTCTCAGCTCATCAGGCCCATCATGCTGCCTACAACAGGCACTTATGGTCTTTGCTAGGACAGATCCTAGTCTCTGCCTGATTCAGAGGCAACCAGACCAAGCCATTGCCCTCTCCGCAAGGGGACTGGATCTTGTGAGGCACCAAGCAAGGGCATCTTATGATGCCAACGAGGTGGCTTCCAGGCTTGTGGGGACAGCGATCTGCACTAGGTGGGTGGCATGGCTTTGTCTTTCCCGGTTATCACCCATGGCCCGGCGTAGGGGGACTGCCTCCTTATTCCGGGGAACCCATCTTTTCTCCCGCAGGGTGAGATGGGAACTGCATGGGGGACTTCCCACTCCTACTTGGAGAAACCCACCTCACCCAGACCAGTCTCAGGTCTAACCAGGCCAGAAAGGGTTCCCTCATCCGGTGTCTCCCCCCCACTGAAGGCTGAGGGGACTGGGCCTTTTCTGAGGCTTGGTAATCACCCACCAGTGATGAATGGTCAAGACTGACTCAGACAAGATATGAAAATTACGTACCTACCGTAATTCTTGATCTTTCTATGTATCTTCACCATTCATTACTGCTTCCCACCTACCTTCCCCTCTTAGGCCTTAGTCTCTGGGTGATCCTCCTCCCTGTTTGTTTTCTCAACTAGGGATCATATGGTCCTTCTCCACTCTACCCTGAGGGTATTGGAGGTATCCTGTTAAGACAGGCAGCAAGGTAACCCTCTGTTGGGGATCACCAGGGCCTCCTAACTGTCCAAGAGAACCTCTCTTCTAGACTTCCTGGACCTTCGCTCTGCTTCAACAAAACCCCTGGTTTCTTGAGGTGGTGTTGGAGGGGAACCTGGTGACCCCTCTCAGTCAATTCCTCCTTCGTCCCAACCACTCCTTATGTGGTCCCCCCCAGTGAGGTTCCCCTTGGGCATCTCTCCTTCTCTTATTCAGGGAATACTGCAATCCTCCAATGTATAGCGCTCCTCCTTTGGAGGTGATGCCTTTCTAAAAATTCTCAAACTTCTCTTGCTTCGGGGGTGATGCTTCTCTAAAAATCCCTAAATTTCTAAATTCTTAAAAACCCTCGTGGGAGTGTGTATCTCCTCAAGAGTATACCTCTCCAAAGTGGTCCTGTTCCCACTTCATCATACCTTTCAACAAGAGGGGGAGACACTAACCCATTCCCTGCCCAGTAAAAGACTCCTTGTAATAGCCACTCTGCCTACCCTTCTGGGCTTGTGTCAGCCTCCTACTTTTATAGCCTTGGTTAAGGGTTCTTCTCCATCTTGGGAGAAGAGTTATTGGCCCAGAGTAGTGGTGTCTCCTACCTCCTCGAGCAGTCCTCTGGGCCCGTGTCATTCAGGTGCGGTGTCTCCCCTCTCTTCTTTCTCTCTTCCCTCCGACCCTCTTTCCATCCCTTATTATCCCTAACCCTACTCACCCAGAGGTTGGGGCCTCTCTGTCCCAAACCCTTAGGCTTTCTTCTCTTTCTGTCCTCTCCTCAGCTTTATTCCTCCTTTGGTTTTTATATCCTTTCCTTTTTCTGTCCCTCGGGCTCCCTTGCTCCACCCTCCTTCTTCTTCCTATCACTCTCCATGTGCAGAACTGGGGCTGGAGAGGAGTCGGAGTCAGTTACTAGCCAACCCGTGAGCGCCATGCAATGCGTCGGCCTCAAGGGTGGCGCCACCCCAATGTTGGCTCCTCCCCCTTGCAAAAAAAATTAAAAAATCCTGTGGGGTCCTGATCTAGCCAGAGCCCCACCAGTGATGAATGGTGAAGATGCACAGAAAAATCAAGAATTACGGTAGGTACGTAATTTTCATATTTGGGGCTTCAGTTCTCCAATCTCTGTTCCCTAATTAGGGGGTGTGCTCCTTGTCTCCCTCCTCCCAGAGACCTGCTAGGAGTCTGCCAACAAGTGTGGATAGAGTAACATATCCACGATCCTAAAAAAACAGGTTACTCACCTGTAACAGTAGTTCTAGGCGTGGTATATGTTGTTCATCCACACGGACCCACCTGACCTCCCCAGCTTCGACGCGCAACCTCTGCTTCCAGCGGGCAAGATCTAGCATCAAGGGGCGAAGCCGAGAGATGTATCACCCGGGTTGGTGGGAGGAACCAGCTTAAAGACCTTCTGGCAAGATTCTGAGAGGGAAAGGACATGCCAGCAAATGTGGATGAACAACATATACCACTCCTAGAACTATTGTTACAGGTGAGTAACCTATTTTTTCTTCCCAAGGTGGTGTCTGAATTTCACCTGAATGAATCTATAACACTTCCAGTCTTTTTCACAGACAGATCCACTCCTGGTGAGCACAGGTTTCATAGCCTGGATGTAAAAAGGCATCAACCTACTACCTGGAGCACACCAAGCAGTTCAGATTCTCTCACACCCAACTAGTCCTCACCTATGGTGAGGTGGGCAAAGACAGTCCTGCCTCTAAGAGGGCTATCTCTCGCATAGTGTCTTGCATCCAGTTCTGTTACAGTAAGGTTGGCAGGCAGCCACCTCAATGCCTCGGGCCCTCTCCACTTAGAGAACTGCAGCCTCAGTGGCAGTAGCTAGGGACATTCCCCTTGCTCAACATCTGCAAAGCAGCTACCTGGAAGACTACACACTTTCACAAAGCACTACTGATCTTAATTCGAGGGGGAGGTCTTGTAGCAGGTAATACCATTGGGACTAAGCTGCCAGGCGTTAGGACCCCATGGAAAACTTCTAGCGAGCAGTCTGTAGTGGAGGACAGACCCCGTCGGCTCCGCCCCGTCTGCTATGGTATAAAGGGGGCAGTCCCCCGACACCACCTCAGTTCTTTTCCTGCAGTCGACTGCCATTTTGTGCCTCGTATAGTTTATCATTGGTTTTCCTAATTCAGTAGCTCTTCCTGGACATAAAGTCTCTACCACTCATTCACACTAATGGGAATATGCCGGAGGCACTAGGACTGAGCAGGAGCCAAAAATCTTCAGGCGGGCTGGCGCCTGGGTAGGACCGCACATGTGCAGCGCTGCGAGACTGGCCCACGCCATATAGGCTACCTCTGCGCCAACCCTCCAACCGCCTCATTTCCTTTTTTCCCCACCGTCAAGTGCACTTCAGTGACGATGACGACGCTCGCCTGCCAGGAGTCAGATCTTCACATCTATATGACAGCAGTTTAGTTGTTCAGTGTTTGTTTAAGTTTTAGTATTTATTTATTTTTAGTTAAAAAAAATAGTTTTCTTCAACAAAAGAACAGAGAAGTCCTCTTCAACCCACCTTCGATGGAGTCGACCAGGAACGGGGCTGGTGAAGGTAGGGAGACTTCGCTTGGAAGCTGTTTTTCCAGCAGGACTGGGTCCAGTCTGCTGCCCTCTACAGGGGGGGGGGTCTGACTACGGGCAGTTCAGTGCTCGGGAGGAAGGGCGGTCCTCAAGAAAGCACAAAAAGAAGTGGGCCCACACTTGATCTTCATCGGGAACCCGGCACTGCTCTGCCTCGAGTTCTTTGTCTCACCGGTCAAAGAAGCAGTAGTACCGCTCGAGGTTGCCCTGTGGTACATCTGCATGACGATCGTCGGTAGCAGGAGACAGGAGGCCAACTCCAGGCTCACCTACAGTCTCTGTTCCCGGTGGCCATCCTCCTCGACTCCGTAGTCCCTCCCCGGCCCATGGGGGGGGGTCTTCCGGTAAGCAGTTTCATCATTGAGCCACACTTACGGAGCAGTGGGTTCGGCAGTTGTCCCAAGCCTGTGGAACTGACCCTGGGGCCTCCGGGCCTAGGGTCTTTGAACCCGCGGGCAGGGCATTTGGGTCAGCCTGGTTGTGCGGCACCTTCTGTGGTGCCATCGACACCGCGTTCTTGTGCTTTTCTCCCTCACATGGCTGCGGCGCAGGGACCAGCACAGGTACTGCCTTCTCCTACTTATGTTTTCAGATCTTCATCCTTGGGTGCCCTGAGTTGTGGGTTGGGGTCTCCAGGCTCTCGCATGGCACTGGTTGCAGCGCCACCTTCTACTCTGGTCTTGGTTGCATCGCGTCTGGTGCCGCCGCGGGTGCCAGGATTCTCAACTTCAATTTGGGGAGTACCTCCTCCTGCTCTTTTTTCTCCATTTCCTTTATATACTATCCCTCCTGGGCTAGTAGGAGATTATATTGAGCCTGATCCTGATCTGTGATTAGGGGACGACTGAAGATTCATCCTTCGGAGTGGAAAGTAAGCCCTCTACTTTAGCAGGGCCTTGAAGAATATGAATTCTCACCCCCCCTCTCCAGACCTCGGAGGTTGATCTGGGGAAGCTGTTGCTCCTTCAATATCTGCATGTCCCGGAAATCCCTGTGGAATTGATACAACTGGTACAGCCCTCTTTTGAGACTCTCTCACAGATGGTGTGGGACAATCCAGCGCTTATTCCTTCCATGGCCAAGTCCATAGACAGAAAGTACGCTCCCCCTAAGGATCAACCAATCCTGGCCTCTCAAGCCTTTGCAGACGCCAAAGTGGTCTTGGCAGAAAACGACAAGGCTGTTCTTTCTCAGGAGTCTACGGTTCTTCCATTAAATAAAGAATCCCATAAGATTGACAAATTGGGGAAGCAAGTCTTCGCCGCCACTACCCTAGGACTGCGTATTGCTAGCTACCAGGGCTATTTCTCACAATATGAGTACACCCGCTGGCATTCGCTAAAAACCTTGGTAGAAGCTCTTCCAGAGTCGGACATTAGTTCAGAGCTTCTCCAGATTATTACTAGAGGTATTGAGTCCAATAATTGGCAACATATGGCTGCTATGGTCGCCTCTGACACTGCCTCGAGAAGAGCGGTAGCTGGGATATGCACCCGACGCCACTCATGGTTACGGACTTCGGGGTTTACAAATGATGCCCAGCAAAGAGTCATGAATTTGCCATTTGATGGAGTTTATCTGTTTGGCCCACAGGTAGAGTAGGCACTGGAGGCCACACAGAAAACTAGGACTGCCATTAAGATGGCCAGACCGGCCCCTGCTGCCCCTCAACGGGCAGAAACTGCTGGCAGTTTCAATAACCATTAGTCCTTTCATGGTAAAGGTAGTGGGAGCTTCAACAAAAATCAAGACCCCCAACTGCAAAAGAAAACTCAGCAGAATGTACAGGGCCTGAAGGCGCCTAGTGCCACCCTCTGAAATTCCAGCCCAGGTCCCACCTCAGCTGTCCAAGGGCAACTCTTCTTCGGCAGTAGGGGGGCATCTGACTCAGTTTTACAACCAGCTTAAGTCCTTCACATTGGACAAATGGCTCCTCGAGATAATTCATGAGGGTTACTTTCTGAATTTTTCAGATACCACTCTGGATCATCTACCCAAATGGCAGCCCAGACTGTCTATGACTCAGTCAGACCTCTTCGCTTCCAAGATTCAAGGCCTTCTAAACAGCAGGGCAGTAGAAGTAGTTCCGCAAGAGCAATGGGACACAGGTTTCTACTCCCATTACTTTCTAGTTCCAAAGACAGACAGTATGCGCCCTATTCTAGACCTAAGGAAGTTAAGCAAATTCCTCTTCAAGGAAAAATTCAATATATCATTGCTCGGTACGCTTCTAACTCTGATTCATCAAAACGATTGGCTGGCCTCTCTGGACATGCAGGATACCTACCAACATGTTCCCGTGTACCCAAACCACGACAAGTATCTCTGATTTGTGGCCCTGGGTCAGTACTACCAATTCAGATTACTACCCGTTGGGGTGCCCTCGGTGCCGAAAAGTTTTTACCAAGTGCTTTACAGTACTCGCAGCATATCTCAGGAAAATTGGAATTCAAGTGTTTCCCGTATCTGGACTACTGGCTCCTAACCAGCTTCTCCAGACAAGGGACACAGGTAGCGGTGACCACGGCTTCCAGGTTCCTCACATCCATGGGGAGTCTTGTTGAATCTGGAAAAATGGCAGCTGCAGCCCTCCCAACAACTCCTCTTCATAGAAGCCCTCCTGGACACCTCCAGGGCCAAATGCCTTCCTTCCAGAGAACAGGAGAAACTTTATCCTCCAGATGGCTCACTTCATCAAAGAGAACGACTCAGTTCGAGCTCTCTCAATGAAGCAGATGCTGGGTCTCATGGCATCATCAGTGTTCACGGTGCCTTTGGCTCATCTTCACATGAGAACCACTCAGTGGATGCTCAGTACTCGGTGGTCCCCGACCACACATCCACAGTCCTTTCACATCAAGGAGCTAGAACCTCTAAAGTGATCACTCACCTCATGGACTTTAGGACAACCTGCTTCAAGGCTTTCTCTTTGCTCCACTGGAGACACAGATCACCATCATCACAGATGCATCTCTAGTCGGCTGGGAAGCTCACTGTCAGGATCTCCACACCCAGGGTCTGAGGAATCAGGACGAGTCTCAACTCCACATAAATATTCTGGAAATGAGAGTTGTCCTGTATGCTGCCTGAGCCCTGAAGGACATCCTCTGTCGCAAAACAATATTCCTTTAGATAGACAACAAAGCATTGATGTACTACATCAACAAGCAAGGTGGAGCACACTCTTACGTTCTGTGCAGGGAAGCTATGAGAGTGTGGGAATGGTGCCTGGAACACAAAGCTCTGATCCAAGCAGTCTACCTGCCTGGACTCCAGAATGATCTAGCAGATCCCCTCAGCAGAACACAGGCAGATCCACACGAGTGGTCTCTCGGCACAAATGTCATGCAGTCGCTCTTCGATGAGTGGGGCACACTGGACCTGGACCTTTTTTGCATCCCCACTCAATACAAAACTGCCTCTATTCTGCTCCAGCAATGCAGAACCTGGCGTGTTCTGTCAGGATGCATTCAGACTGCAGTGGACAAGATGCTTTCTGTACGCATTTCCTTCCCCTCCCTTAATTCAGAGGGTGCTGCTCAAGCTGGAGGCACAGGGGGGCAGAATGATCCTCATCGCCCCATACTGGCCTCATCAGATTTGGTTTCCGTTAATCAACAGATTATCAGAAGTTCCACCAAGACAACTACCACTTCACAGATCTTCTGACCCAGGGCCTAGTGGTCCATCCCAACCTGAGGTCCCTTCATCTCCTTGCCTAGCTCATGAGGAGATAGAAGTGGGTAGATTTGACTTCTCCCATCGAGTCTCAGACGTTATCCTAGCAGTGGCGCAAGCCATCCACTAGGAAAATTTACATGGCAAAGTGGAAACTATTCACAATCTGGTGTGCAAAGTCCTCCCTGAACACCTTTTCATGCCCATCAAACAAGGTCCTAGAGTATCTGCTAGACCTGTCAAATACAGGGCTACAATACTCAACGGTGAAGGTTCATCTCTGTGTGATCTCGGCTTATCATGAACCTATCCACACTATGTCAATGGCTCATTTGCCCTTGGTTAAGAGGTTCCTTAAGGGTATCCTCCACACTAGGCCACCAGTCAGGAGACCGGTAGCCGCTTGGGATATCAACCTTGTGCTAGACATGCTCACTTGTAAACCTTTCGAGCCTCTAGCAACCTGTGAGTTGAAGTTCCTGACCTGGAAGGCCGCCTCCCTTGTATCCATTACCTCCACTCGCAGAGTGTCTGAAATACATGCCCTGGTCACAGACCCTCCTTATACAGTATTTCACAAGGACAAAGTGGTTCTCAGAACACACCCTAAATTTCTTCCCAAAGTAGTCTCGGAGTTCCATCTGAACCCAGCCCTTGGTGCTTCCACCCTTCTTTGCGAACTTCCAGAATGAAGGAGAGTGTTCCCTACATTCTCTGGATGTTGAGAGTTTTGTGGTTCTACATCAACAGAACTAAAGGGATCCGCAAGTTAAAGCAAATCTGTCTCATTCAGCATGGCCCGGATGTATCAGCCTTTTGCCATTAGGTATATTTCAGCATGGCTGGTAGCATATCTCCACCATTGCTGTTCCATGGCACAGGTCAAGCTGGAGGGCAGGGTGTATGCCTATTCTACCAGAGCAGCCACGGCATCTCTGGCAGAAATACGGAACGTGCTCATTGCAGACATCTGCAATGCAGCTACTTGGAGCTCTGTGCACACCTTTGTGAAGCACTTTGCTTTGGATGTCCATGCCATACACATCCATCCTTTGGCAGGACAATCCTTAATGGACTTCTGTCCTGAGTGAGCTCCTCTGGTGGGGGGGATTATTTTTAGCTCGGTACTCTCCCATTAGTATGAATGAGTGGTGGAGACTATATGTCCAGGAAGATATGAAAATTATGCACCTACCGTAATTCTTGATCTACTTGGATTAAGTCTCCACCACTCATTCACACACCCACCCTCCATCCCTCGAGCTCACTTGTCTTGTTTTGGTATTCACTCCCTCGACGACTGGGCTGTGAAGACTCTGTTGTGTTGATCCTTCTTATACGGGTCATTCGGGCAATCTTATGTCCAATATAGGTTAGTTTCACTAGGTTAGTTTACGCTGCACCTCCTCAGTAAAAAAGGTACTGAGACAATTGGAGGGTTGATGCCGAGGTAGCCTATATGGCGCAAGCCGGTCTCGCCGCACCTCACATGCGTGGTCCTACCATGGTGCCGGCCCTCCTGAAGATTTTTGGCTCCCACTTAGTCCTAGTACCTCCAGTTTAGTCCCATTATTGTGACTCCATTAGTGTGACTAAGTGGTGGAGACTTCATCCAAGAAGATCAAGAATTATGGTATGTACGTAATTTTCATTTTTTATTTGTCAAGTGCATGTCTTAATCATCCTCCCAGTGTTGGAAGTCGAAGTGTGTGTGTGCGGTAAGAAGATCCCGACGAGGGATGACCACTCTGCCTGCCTGATCTGCATAGGCTCCAACCACTGGCCTGATGACTGCCTGCACTTCCAGAAATTCAACAGCAAGACCTGCGTCTGCCACCTCTAGACACTCGAGGCCTACCTGCTGGAGCAACAAGTGGCCGTCAAGCAGAGGACCCATTCGGGACACAGTTCTTCCTCCTCAGCTAGGGACTCTTCTTCCCCCCCAAAAGGAGAAAATATCACGTGGGAAGCATCACTACAGGGATAAGGAGAAGGCCAGATTGGAATCCCGCCCTAAGTCCCCTCACAGGCCTTCTGCTTCTTTCACCTCCGACGGGAGGTCGGAATCAGGTCCCCCAGTTACAACTGTTGTTTTGTGGGGCTTCATTGAAGAAGACTACCGCCTCCTCCCTCTCCAAAGGTAAAGGAGTCTTCTTCCCAAGGATGTTTGTCCGACCAAGTTCCCTTGGCACATAGGCCCCACAAGCACTCGCATGTGTCAGCACCAGAGGGATAGGCGTCACTTTTGGGAAAAAAGTCACACCATCACCAGAAAGTTGTCTGACAGGCATAAGGGGTCGGACAACACCTCCAGATGTCAGGAGGTCGTCGGGTACTGGACGCCTCCACCACCCGAAGATAGGGTGACATCGACTTCAGAAGGTTGACGGACATTGGGCCATTCTGACTCCACCTCGGAAACTAACTGGGTGCCAGCGGCAAAAAGAGCGGCCATCTGCCCCGGAGGATTGGGCGCCAGACCCAAGACCCCAAAAAATTGGGTACCAGGGCCCATGGATAGCCAGCCACCTCCTCCCAAGGAGCTGAACGCCAGACCCTGGGGGGGGCTCGGCACTGCCGGATTAAGCCCCATTGAACCTGATGCACGAGGCACCCGCAGACTAGGAGCCTCAGGACCAGACATCAGTACCTAGAGAACCACAGGGTGCAATGGGCCTCCCCCACCACCACCAGTCATCCTGCTGGCAGAAGGGTGCTTTTCAATGCGTGGTGGAACACTGTTAAGGGAGACTTGCTCCCAAGGCCCACAGAGCAGTCTCCTGTTTGGGTACCACCCAGGGAGCCATCGCCCCAAAGACCCAGGTGACCTCCCCCTGCTGACAGATCGTCCGCTGCCTGATGACGACTAGTGGTCACCAGCTCCAGGCGGCAGAAAGAGGCATCCATCATCTGTTCCCTCTTCCAGCAGACGTCCACCTCCTCTTCTGGGGATGATGCAGGGGACTCCTCCTCAGAATATTCCTCGAAGGACGAGTTACCCCTACCCTCTCCGGATCCGAGAAGGGACTCCCCATAGTCACCTCTGGATGACCCCTCCTTCTTGGACATTATGCAACACATCCAGACCCTATGTCAGTCAGATACGGAGGAGCTGGATCCAGAACGCCACAGACTGGCAAAATTACTAGGAGCGAATGACCCAAAACCTCTGGTCGTCCCACCACTGGTAGAACCCTTCCAGGACCTTACAAAACTGACCTGGAAGCATCCAGCTACTTTCAATAGAAGTGCCAGGGAAAGCAGACAGGCTCTGTAAGACACCCAAGGGAGAGCCTTATTTAGGCGAATAGCCAAAAGTCGACTCCATGGTGCTCACGGCCGCACAGTTTATTTGTTTATTTGTTTGTGAAATATTCGGAAAGACCTTTGAGTCAGGGACTCATTTACAAAGGTTCCACGTCATACATAAAAGGTACAGGGACTCATTTACAAGGTTCCACGTCATACATAAAAATGGTACAGGGAACGAGACTTGAGATACAGGTTGCAGCACAGTTATGGATAACATTACATTTATAGCATTATTAGTAGATGGTGTAAAACAGTGGCTGGGGTACAGTGTCACAGCCGGGAAGAAAAAGTACAAACAAACATAAAGAAAAAAGAGAAATTACAGAAAAAAACAGCAGAGGATTGGTAATCATGTAGTTTCACAGATACATTAGGTACATTGCCCTGCTAATAGCGTCTTTGAGGGAGGCACCGTCTGGTCAGGTGTCAACGGCAGTCACATTGGTTTGTGGCCAGAAGGTATTCTCTTAGCTTAGATTTATAAGGGCCCAGCCTTGTTTCATCCGTTATAAGACTAGGAAGGGAGTTTGTCCAGGAGGGGGCCCTGAAACTAAAAGTACGTTGTTATTGGGAGGTCCGGCCATGGGGAACCCATAGTAGCCGTTTGCTTGAGCTACGGGTTGTTTTGCCTGGAGGTGTTGGGAGGATAATTTGATGTAGGGAGGGTGGGGTGAGGCCCAATAGTACTTTTTTCATCATAAGGCAGGTGTGGTATCTGATTCTGTTGTCCAGGGTTAGCCAGTTAGTGGAGCTGTAAAGGGAGCAGGAGTGAGTGAAACGATCACATCCTAGGATAAGATGGCAGGCTTTGTTAAGCACGATCCTGAGTCTGGTTAGGTTTGTGGGGGCGGCACTGTATATTAGGATGCCGTAGTCTAGCAGGGAGAGGATCGAGGAGTTTATGGTAAGTAGGAGTGCTTCGGGGGTGAGGCAGCGTTTGTACCAGTAGAGTATGCCTAATCTGGAGCTAAGGGCAGTTGATAGGTGCAGGATATGTTGATTAAAACTGAGGGAGGGGTCTAATGTGATCCCTAGTTATTTATAGCAGTTTACTTGTTCTAGGGGGGTCTGATTTGCAGTGAGAAATTGGGGGCAGAGGTTCTTGTGTGGGTTCTGAGGGTGGGCGAATATCAGGACTTTGGTCTTATTATAGTTGATAATAAGGCGCTGAGAGGTGAGCCAGTCTTCGATTTCATAGTAAGAGTGCTGGAGAGATTTGTGGAGTTTGAGGGGGGCCGGGTCGGAGGCGAACAAGACTGCATCGTCCGCATAAAGGAGCAGATTTCCGGGGCATGAGGATGGGAGGCTGTTGAGGAACAGGCTGAAGAGTAGGGGGCCGAGTATGGAGCCCTGTGGGACACTGGAGCGGACTGGGAGGCGGGGCGATAGGACAGGGCCTACCTTGACTATCTGCATTCTATCTGAGAGATAGCTGGTGAACCAGTTTAGGGAGTCATTTGAGAAACCTGTATAGGCCAACGTGTTGAGTAAGAGGGCATGGTTTACCATGTCAAATGCTTTAGATAGATCCATGAAGATGGCGCCAGTGAGGTGGCCCTGGTCTAGGGCTGAGTGGATATGAGAGGTAAGCTCGAGGAGGGCGGTAGTGGTGCTGTGGCCCTTACGAAAGTCATGCTGCTGTCTGGATAGCAGGCTATATTTGTTTAGGTGTTCAGTGAGTTGGTCGACGACTATGCGTTCTAGTGCCTTGGACACCGGGGGTAGGATAGAGATGGGGCGGTAGTTGTTTGTGGATGTGCGGTCTCCATTTTTATGAATAGGTGTGATGTAGGCTGATTTCCAGTGGGTAGGGAATTTCCCTTGGCAGAGGGAGTGATTTAGAATGTGGGTGAGCGGGGCTAGGACTTCCTGGAGGGTGAGGCGGAGGATTTTAAGGTCCAGGGAGTCGTGACTGTAGTGGTTTTTACTTATAGCTTGTGTAAGGACTTGCAGGTAGAAAGGTGGAGCAAGGGGGGGATGGGGGGTGATACGGGCCGGCGGGGGGTCGAAGAAATTTGGAGGCAACACCTGGGAGAGATCGGTGAAGGCGGTGTTTAGGGCCGATGCAATCATAAGAGGGTCGGTGGTGAGGCTACCATCTATGAGTATTTGGTCAGGTGGCAGATTTGAGGTTTTGCCACAGCATTCCTTTATGTTCTTCCAGAACTTGCGACCATTTCCCCATGCGGAGGTTAAGGTGGTTTTATAATAGTTAGCTTTGGCGGTGCGTATGGCGCAGGTGCATTTGTTTCGGGCCTCCTGATAACGTTGCCTGTCCTGAAGCCGTAGGGTCTCATTTGCAAGGTGCCATAGTGCGTCACAGTGCCATAGTAGGCCTTGGAGGTGGTCAGAGAACCATGGGGCATGGTTTCCTTTGGTCATAGTTTTGGTGAGGGGGGCAAACTTGTCACAGGCTGAGTTGAAGTCGTTGATAAACAGTTTGAGGGCGTGGTCAGGGTCGATGGTGCTAGTGAGGGGTGTCCAGTCCCATTTTCTGAGGTGGGCTTTGAGAGAGGCAAGTTTACCGGGCCCTAGTTTGCATTGTGTAGTGATTTTGTGTGCAGTTTTGACTGGGATACCAGACCAGTTGCAGAGTACTGGCGAGTGGTCGCTGAGGGTGTCGGGGAGAACTTGGGTGCTTGTTATTTTGTGAGGTCGGTTTGTGAAAACTAGGTCTAGTAGTGTGGATGCCCCAGTGCAGATGTGAAGCCGGGTGGGGGTTTTGATGACCTGAGTGAGATCGAGTGCTGCCGCCTCGTTGATGTAAGAGGTGGCTGTTTTGGCCAGCCAATTTATGTTGAAATCCCCCAGTAGTATTTTTTCTTGTTTAGGGGGTAGGGTGGCGAGGTAGGACATGATGGCATGGAAGGCTAGCTTCTGATCTCTGGGGGGGGACATATGCCATGGTGAGGAGGACGGGGGATGTAGACCTACCTAGTGTTATTGCTAGGGTGAGGGCCTGGGCCCTGCAGGTAAGCATTGGCAGGGGGAGCAGGTGGCCAGTGAGTGAGTCCTTGAGGTAGGCAGCACAGCCACCCCCTCGCTTTCCTATACGGTCGGAGCGATAAAGACAGTATCCAGGAAGGTTGACTGCTGAGTCAGGGACAGAGGGGGAGAGCCATGTTTCACTCAGGGCAATGATGTCAGGGTTGTGTTGGAGTACCCAGCTATGAAAGGAGTCCCATTTTTTTTGCAAGCTGCAGATATTTAGTGAGGCGATGCGCAGGCCATTACCAGGCATTGGGTGGGATGATGGGGATGTTTGAGGGCCAGGGTTTGGGTGGACATTACCTGTCAGAAGAAGAAGAAGAATGAGAGACCTGAGTCGGTTCAGGTTTGTTCTAGTATTAATTCTTTGGCCTTTATGTTGTGTCCGATGGTGGGTATTGGTAGTTTCAGGGTAAGGGGGGCAGATAGGAGGAGGAAACGGGGAGTGAGGGGTTGTTGTATGGCGGGTATGGAGGGAGGTTGGCAGGGGAAAGGGGGGCTCCAGCGGGTTTCTTTCCATGGTAGGTGACGACCTGAGGTGCGGGTGGAGGAGACCATGCATGCGTTGTCGTAGGGTGGGGTTTGATAGTTTTTTGGACTGATGTTATAGTGGCAGGGTGTACAGGTGCAGAGGAGGGGGTGCAGGGCAAGGAGTGCCAGCCTGGAAATTGGCTGCAAGTTTCAGTGTTGTTCCCCATTTGCATGTGCTTGGTGGGGGGCGAAGGTTCCTGAGGGCAGTTCAGGAGTAGTGTGAGGAGGGTAAGTGGGAACATGGCAGGGCAGAAAAAATGTGAGGAGGTAAGTTAAAAACAGGGCTGGAGAGAAAAGAAGATAAAAGAAAAAGGTGAAGGGGCCTCTAGTGGTGGAGATGATAAGCTGCAGATGGGAAAGTGGCCTGACAGGTTATTTCAAGATCATGTGATCAGAAATCAAGACACATAAGCGCTCACAGCAGCCAAGACACATAAGCGCTCAGCCCCCAGATCCAGAGTCAAAAAAGTTGGACCAAATGGGCCGAAAAGTCTATTCTTCAGCTACCTGCCGTGTCAGGTCACTGAATTTCTTGGATCATATGGTCACGTACCAGAAGTCACATTGGGCAAAAGCTATGGATCTGGTTAAAGCGCAGCCAGACTTGGAGGGCAAGGCAGAGCTTCTAGCTGTCATCCAGTCGGGCACGGACGTGGATAAGCATGTGCTGAGGAGTTCTTATGACTCTGCTGATGCAGCAGCCACCAGGATCTGTATGAGGTGGCAAGTCTGGTTGAGGGACCTGGTTTCCGCCAAGATCTGCAGGGTGCCATATTGGATGCACCCTTTCAGAGTCCTGTCCTCTTTGACACAGAAACACTCATAACAGGGCTACAGGATTCGGGCAAGGCGGTATCTGGACATTCACCACATGTACAGATCAGAACCACAGGCACCCTGGCTCCATCCCTTTCAGAAGAACCAGGAACAGCAGGGAAGATGCCAAATGCAGCACAAAGGAGGCTTTAAGATAAGAGGTCCCCAGTTCCTTCAGGGGCCCAGGGCCCCAAAAGTGCCAAAGTGGCCAGACCTCCCCTGCCCACCCCCTCCGTCACAGCATGACTCCCTTCCAACCCCCCCCAGAGGAAGAGCAGGGGGAGGTGGTAAGAGGGAGATTCTCCCTTTACCTATCAGGATGGTCCAATATCACACCAGACCAATGTGTCCGCCAGATAGTCAAGAGGGGATACTCTCTGGAGTTTACCCAGATTCCACTGGACAATCCACCCATCACCTCCCACTGCTCACCTTCCCACGTGGCTCTCCTGCGAGCAGAGATACAGGCCTTGCTCGAAAAAAGAGCTGTTCAGGAGGTACCCTGTGCTCAGAGGCAGAGGGTATTTACCCCCACTTCTTCCTAGTCCCGAAGAAGATGGGAGACCTCTGTCCCATTCTGGATCTGAGCCAGCTGAACACCTTCATTGAATACAAAAGGTTCAGAATGGTGATCTTGGTGAGCCTGTTGCCCATGCTCCATCAAGGAGACTAGCTCTGCTCCCTGGACATGCAGGATGCTTATATGCAAATAAAGAGCCTGCCATCCCACAGGAAGTACCTTCGCTTCACCTTCCAAGGAGAGCATTGCCAGTTCAGGGCACTTTCATTGGCACCAAGGGTCTTCATCAAGTGTCTAGCAGTAGTGGCAGCAGCCCTCAGGAGGGGGGCCATTATGTCTACCCCTACCTGGACAATTGACTTCTTACTGCTTTGTCAGAAGACCGACTATGTCAAACACTAGAGGAGACTTTGTCTATTTCAGGCCTTGGGCATCACACTAAATTTGTCCAAGTCATTCCCATGGCCTGCTCAGAGGCTACAGTATATCGGAGCAGTCCTGTACACCGTCCAAGGGGAACGCCTTTCTTCCTGCCGACCGGGCAGTCAGGCTAAAGGAGGTCACTCACAGGGTGATGTCTTCAGACCAGGTCCCAGCGTGGGTGGTTCTGCAACTTCTAGGCCATATGGCCGCAGCCATAGCCACAGTTCCCCTTGCTCATTTGAATATGAGAATCCTGCAGTGGCACTTCAGAGTTAAGTGGGATCAAGGCATGGACGAGCTTGACGGGCCAATTCGAGTCTCCAATGCTATCTGTAAGTCCCTGGTTTGGTGGGTCACCCCTGCTCATCTAGATAGGGGTTCCCTTCCAGCACCAGGGATAGATTTGGAATATCCCTCAGAGTGGCAGAGGTGCTTGTGGCAGTGAAAAAACCCTCTACCAGGGCAACATATGCCATGAAGTGGAAGAGTTTCTGCTTGTGGGCATTCCTCCATTCTTTGGATCCCCTCACCTGTCCGGTGTGGTCTGGGACGCTGGAAGGGAACTCCTCTGTCTAGATGTGAGGTGGAATCTGTACTGGAGTATCTCCTCTCCCTCTCGGGCTTGGGCCTTAGCTGCTCGTCCATTAGGGTGCATCTCTGTGCACTTATCATGCACCACTGAAGACTCTGGCACAGTTGGATCTATGCAAGACCTTTTTAAGGGAAATTTGCATATCAAACCTCCCAGGAGAGACCCTGTGCTGCCTTGGGACCTCCTGTTTGTATTAGAAAATCTTACCTTGACCCCCTTAGAACCAGCCACAAGTTGTGAGCTACGCCTTCTATCTTGGAAGGCGTTATTCTTAGTTGCCATTACTTTCGCTTGGAGGATCTCCGAGCTGTAGGCTCTGATGTGTAAAGAGCCTTATCTTGTTTTTCACAGGGACAGAGTAGCCCTGTCCGCAAATCCTTAGATCTCATTTTGAGAGGGCGCTCTTGTAGCAGGTAATACCATTAGAACTAAGGCCACCAGGTGTTAGGACTCCACGGAAAAATTTTCTAGCTAGCAGTCTGGTGGGGGGGACCGCCCCTGACGGCTCCGCCCGACATCAGACGTGGTATAAGCACGGTCACTGGTGCCAACCCAGTTCTTTTCCTGCCATCGAACTGCAAATATCGGCTTTATGGATGCCATAATTGCAGTCAACTGCATTTTTTCTCACGCATCACACAGTTTTTCTTGATAAAATAACTTTTCCTCAACAGTTTTTTCATCAGTTTAATGTCTTCATCAACACAGCAGCGAAAATCAAAATGTGCGTGTGGGAAGCAGAACCCAGCGAAGGACAGCCACTCTACCTGCCTGATCTGCCTAGGCCCAGACCACCGGCTGGATGATTACCCGCACTGCCTCAAGTTCAACAATAAGACCAGGATTCGCTGCACCAACACCTTGAAGGCCTTTCTTCTTGAGCAGCAAGTAGCCACCATGCAGAAGACCCCATCGGGATACAGTTCATCCTCTTTGACCAGGGAGTCTCTCCCCAAAGGAGAAGAGAGTGGGAGGGAAACACCACCACCGGGAGAAGAAGGCCAGATCAGAGTCCTACCCAAAGTCACCTCACCGGGCGTCTACAACTTCCACTTCCAGCGGGAGGTCGGAATCGGCCCCCCCAGATACCAAAGCAGCTTCTGGGGACAACCACAAGAAGTCGACTGCCTCTGCACATGCGAAACGTAGGGAGTCTTCTTCCCAAGGACAGTCATCCACCCAGATCCCCTTGGTACACAAACCCCACAAACATGGGTCAACCCATGACAGACAGGCATTGGCTACGGGCAAATCCACAGAGTCTGGCATCCGCAAGCCTTCTGTTTTGTCCGAGAAGCATAGGAAGCCAGACGAACCCACAAAACACCGGGAGGTCGTCAGGTACTGGATGCCTTCCCCACCCAAGCACCGGGTGTCATCTGCCACCCAGACGACCGGACACTCTGACTCTGCATTGGAAAAGGAGCAAGCGCCACCGGCTAAAGAAAGGCCATCTGCCCCCAAAGACCGTCCATCAGCCCCGGAGACTGATTCCCCAGGCACGGGGTTACCAGAAGCCTCCTTCAAAGAACTGGACATCAGACCACCAGACACTGAGGATCTGATGCCCGGCGTACCCATTGACAAAGTGCCCGAGGACCAATCACCACTACCTCCAGATCAGACGCCCCCACCACCAGTCGTTCCACTAGCTGAGATGGGAGCACTATTTAATGCATGGTGGAATACCATCAAAGGGGATCTTCTTCCCAGACCTAGGGATCCATCCCCAGTATGTCCGCCACATAGAGACCTCACTCCTGAGTGGCCTTTACCACCAAAGGAGCTCCCACCGTCAGACAAAAAAGACAGGCGGATGCCTAGGTCAGGTGGCTGCAAAAGACACCTGTCCATCCCATCCTCCAGCGGACACCCGCTGTTGTCTTCAGGGGATGATGCAGGGGACTCGTCTTCAGACTATTTCTCAGAAGACATGCTTCCCATTTCATCTCCAAATCTGAGGGACTCGCAGAGGTCACCCTTGGATGGGCCCATCCTTTTTGGACATTATGCTCCATATTCAAGTGCTATACCAATGGGACACCAAAGACTTGGATCCAGAAAGGCGCAGACTGGCCAACTTTTGGGGGGGTTACAGACCCTAAGCCACTGTTCGCCTCCCCCTTTGGTGGAACCTTTTCAAGATGTGACCAGGTCCACATGGAGGCATCCAGCCACTACAACCACAGTACCTGATAAGGCTGATAGACTTTACAAAACACTAAAAGGGAAGTATTTTCTGGGCGAACACCCAATGGCAGACTCGATGGTCCTGATAGCTGCCCATGGCAGGGCACAACAACCATGCCACATGAGTGTCCAGCCACCAGACCCAAAATCCAAAAAGTTGGGCTAGATGGGATGCAAGGTGTACTCCTCACAACTTGCACCGTTAGGTCACTGAACTTCCTGGCCCACATGGTCATGTACCAAAAGTCCCTGTGGGCAAAGGCAATGGACCTGATCAAAGTACAGCCAGATTCAGAGGGTAAGGTGGAACTCCTTGTTGTCATTCAGTCTGGCATGGACATGGACAAGCACATCCTCAGGAGTTCTTATGACTCCGTGGATGCAGCAGCAAGAGTGGCAGCCACTGACATTTGCATGCAGAGGCATGCTTGGCTCAGGGTTTCTGGCTTCCAACAGGATCTTCAGGTTGCTATCCTGGATACTCCTTTCCAAGGACCAGCCCTGTTCGGTCAGGACACTGAGAAACTGATTACCGGACTTCAAGATTCAGACAAAGCAGTATCTGAAATCCACAGAATGTACTGGTCAGAGCCACAGTCCATGCACCGCCGTCCCTTTCAGGAAAAATCAGGGACAGCAAGGAAGGAAGGTGCCAGACACAATACAAGAGAGGCTTTAAAAGTAAAGGCCACCCTGTCCCTTCAGGTGCCCAGGAGCCCAAAAATCCCAAGGCACCCAGACCTCCCCTGCCTACACCCTCCAACACAGCATGACTCCCTACCCGACCCCCCCCAACACCACAGCCAGTGTAGGGGGAGGCGGCAGGAGAGAGGGATTTCTCCCTCTACCTATCCTGATGGTCCAGTATAACATTGAACCAATGAGTCCTCCAGATAGTAGAGAGGGGATACTCCCTAGAGTTCACCCAGTTTCCACCGGACAACCCACCAGTCCCCTCCCACTGCTCACCCTCCTATGCACTCTTCCTGAGGGCAGAGATACAGGCCTTACTGGACAAAAGAGCCATACAGGAGGTTCCTTTTGCTCAATGGGGCAAGGGATTTTATTCCCATTTCTTCCTTGTCCTGAAAAAAACAGGAGACCTCATCCCATTTTGCCCACAGACAGAGCAGCAAGGCTAAGAGAAGTTGCTCGCAGGGTGCAAGACTTGGACTTGGTTCCAGCAAGAGTGATTCTACAACTGCTGGGTCACATGGCAGCAGCTATTGTGACAGTTCCACTCTCGTGTCTGAACATGAGAATTCTGCAATGGCACCTCAGGGTTCAATGGGATCAAAGTATGGACGAGCTGGAAGAGCCCATTTAGATCTCCAATGCAGTCCAACAGTCCATGACCTGGTGGCTCACCCCGGCCCATCTGATCATAGGGGGTTCCCTTTCAGCGACCCAGTCCACTGCAGACTCTCACCACTGACACATCAGGACTGGGATGGGGAGCACATCTTGCTTCACATCAGACAAGGGGTTCCTGGAACTCAATGGGATGAGCTCTTCACATAAACATTTTGGAGATGAGACCCGTTCTGTAAGTCCTTCAAATTTTCCAAGGGGTACTCCTTCCCGGAGCTGTAGTGGTCCAGTCAGACACTACCCCAGTAGTCTTCCATCTCAACAAGCAAGGGGGTACACATTTGTATCCTCTATGCAGAGAGGTGATGAGAGTTTGGTCCTGGGCGGTGGATCACAAGCTGGACATCACAGCAGTCCATGTTCCAGGCATCCACAACGTCCTCACAGACAGCTTAAGTCGCTCTCGATCTCAGAGTCACGAGTGGGAACTACAGCAAGAAGTCTTAGACAATGTCTTGTGGGGTCAACCAGAACTGGACCTCTTTGCGTCCCCACACAATGCCAAACTGCCCAATTTCTGCTCGCTAGATCCAGGGCCTGGTGTTTTCTGGCATGATGCATTGTCCCTCTCTTGGGAAAGGAGGTTCTTACTTTGAGACGGCGCTCTTGCAGCAGGTAACACCAATAGGACTTTGCCGCCAGGTACTAGGACCCCACTGAAAACTTCTAGCTAGCAGTCCAAGGTGGGGACGTCCCCTATGGTATAAAGGGGGAGGTCCCCAGCACCACCCCAGTTTTTTTCCCGCCATCGACCTGCAAGTATCGGCTCCACGGACCCCTTTATCACAGTTGACCACCATTTTGCGCTTCACTTAGTTAACGTTCGTTTTCTTATTTTCCTCACCTTTTCTACATTCTCGGTGCGTGTTTTCTCCATCCACACAGTGGCGGAAATCTTAAGTGTGTGTGTTTCAAGCAGATTCCGGCAAGAGACTGACATTTGGCCTGAATAATCTGCTTGGGCTGGGTCACAAGCCAGACCACTGCCTACATTGCCAAAAATGTAATAAGACTTGGATTCACTGCCTCAGATCTTTAAAGGTCTACCTCCTGGAACAGCAAATGGCTGCTATGCAGAGGATCCAGTCCGGACAAGGCTCTTCTTCAGCCAGGGACTCCTCCCAGAGAGAGAAGAGATCGGGTGGAAAACACCACCATAGGGAAAAGGATTGAGCCAGGTCAGAATCCCACCCTAGGTCCCCTCACAAGACCTCTGCATTCTCCACCTTTGGCAGGAGGTTGGAATCTGTTCCCCCCAGTTCCTTAATCCTTCCCGGGGTGACCGCTAAGAAGACCACCACCTCTTCTCATTCACAGGGCAAAACGTCTTCTAGCCATGGGTGTTCATCCACCCGTGTCCCTGGCTCTAAGGTCCCACAAGCCATCGCTTGGGTCTAAGTCATAGGGACAGGCATCTTTGGGCAGAAAGTTGGACTCTACCGCCCGCAAGGCCTTAGGGTCATCCAACAGGTCGAAAGGGTTGTGCGACTCCTCCAGCTGCCAGGATTCCGATCACCATCAGAAGCCTCCTCCACCGAGGAAAGGGTGGCGTCCTCCTTGGAAGGTCATCAGACCACAGAGCCTTCCGACTCCGCATCAGAGATGGACCAGGCGCAACCACCCAAGCAGCAGTCTGCTCCAAAAGAGCATGCGTCAGATCAGACGACAGGTCACACGAGTATAGACCAGACGCTTGGACCTATCGGCCGTGGGTTGAATCCTTTGCTTCAACCTCTGGGGGAACCTGCCCCAACAAGAAAGGTCCCATCTGACCCGAGGGCATCAGGCAACACACCAAGCACACCATAAAAGCCATCGCCAGGACCCCCAAATGTCCCCACCCCGCTGCCAGCACAGCCTGTCGTTCCACTGGTGGAGGTAGGGGCTTTGTTCAATTCGTGTTGGAATATTATTAAAGGGGATCTGCTGCCCAGACCACGGGAGCCATCCCCAGTCCCCAGAGGACTTCCGCCTCTGGCCCTACCCAAGGAGCCCTCGCCTCAAAGACCAAAAGGACCTCCGATGCCAGACCGCTCGTCCTCTGGGGATGACAACCAATGGTCGCCAGCTCTTAGTGACCATAGAAGGCACCCGTCATCCATTCCCTCTTCTAGGGGATGTCCACACACTTCCTCTGGGGAAGATGCAGGGGACTCCTCCTACTACTATTCTTCTGAAGACGAGTTGCCTTTGCCCTCCCCGGACTACAAAAAGGATTCTCCTAGGTCTCCCCCGGACAATCTGTCCTTCCCGGATGTGATGCATCACATCCAGTCCCTCAACCAGTGGGACACGGAGGAACTTGAACCCCGAACGTCACCAACTGGCCAAGTTCCTTGGGGCAAACGACCCAAAACCTTTTTCGTTCCTCCACTTGTAGAGCCCTTTCAGGATGTTAGCAAATTTGCCTGGAAAGCATCTCTCCACCACCTCGGCTGTCCCCAGGAAGGCAGACTGCCTGTACAAAACTCATAAGGGGGAGCCTCACCTTTTCTCTCTCTTGCCTGTCTGGTTGCGCAACCAAATGATCTTCCTGGACTAAAAGTCTTCATCATTTATTCAGACTATTGGGTTACACACCGGAGGTGCTGGGACCCTGCAGGAGCCAAAAATCTTCAGAAGGGGCTTGCACCAAGGTAGGACCATGCATGCGTGGCACTGCAAGACTGGCTCGTGCCTATGTAGGCTATCTTGGTGTCAATACTCCAACTGTCTCAGTTCTTCACGTCTACTCAACAGTAGCATTTAGCCATTCAGTATTAGTTTGACTTGGTATTGTTTATTTAAAAAAAAAAGATGAGAATTTTATTATTTTCCTCTCAGTCCTGCCAATCAACCATGGATGGAGACATTGACGGTAGGGACTCTCCATTGGAAGACTACTCTGGCAGTAGTTTGTGTCCAATCTACCGCCTCAAAGACCAAAAGGACCTCCGATGCCAGACCGCTCATCGTCTGGGGATGACGACCGATGGTCGCCAGCTCTTAGTGACCATAGAAGGCACCGTCATCCATTTCCTCTTCTAGGGGACGTCAACACACTTCCTCTGGGGAAGATGCAGGGAACTCCTCCTACTACTATTCTTCTGAGGTGGAGAGGTTGTGGGATAACAGATGGACCAGACACCAAACTTCAAATTCAACACACAATCTCTGTATGCTGTTCATTCAAAATACAAAAGATAACGTTTTGCAATGGCACATTTCTTCTTCAGTACATAAGTTTGCACTAATAGACTACAAATGTCCTTTCTCTCCACTTAACCAGCACCTCCTAACATTGATCTCTGATCCAATTTAGCAGTTAAGATTTAGCATCTTTTATGCAGGCCTTGTTTGCTTACATAGTGGGGGCCCAAAAAGAAGAAAAACAAAACAAGCTATAAACAAAGAACCTCAATGCAGAATCACTGAAAGAAGGGTTACCCCAAAGGGCATTGGCAACAAATCAAGTTTAAAAGAAATACATCATCATACATACTTCCATAATGCACTGCATCATGTGATATATGCAAATCACCAGGACATTTTTGGCTTGTTAAGTTTACAACAATTTACATGCATTTTAAATAGCACAACTAGCTTAATTTCTATAGTAGTCACCTAGTACTTGTTATTCTTATTAAAAACACCAAGTGCTATGGTATTTTAAACATTTACAGGTTTCATAAACATAAGGTATATAATAACATGGTGCTATTGCATACTAAATCCAATAACGATAAACACAACCTGTTTAACATATTCTTGGAGATCACAATAATCTCCCTATATGAGGACCTGAGAGGGGAAAGGAAAATTAAAGAGGACACTGTAGCATAGTCAAGGAAGGACTAACTGAACTTATAAGCTCAAATGGGCAGACTAGGTGGGCCATAGGCCCTTATCTGCCGACACTGTCTATGTATCTATGAAGGGAGGGAGGTGCCCACAGGTCTAGACTAGAAATAGTAAAGGACAGATTAGACATAGAAATAGGAGAACTGTTGCAACTGATTTATAAAAAGGCTGGTCCTCAAGAGTGGCCAGAGCTCCCGGTCACACTCTCCAGAGGGGGAGGGTCTGACCACGGGCAGTCCAGTGTTTGGGAAGGGGACAGTCTTCTCGTAAACACAAAAACAGGTGGGCCCATTCCCAATCTAAGTTGGGAACCTGGGACCGCTCTGCCTCAAGTTTGTCCTCCTCCCGTAGGAAGAGGAAGCAGCTGTACCACTCAAGGTCACCCTCTGGTACGTCTATCAGGAGATCTTTGGTGATCAAGTGCAGTAGGCCGTCTCCAGTTCCTCAACGGCTTCCACTCATTTCGCTTTGATTCTCGACACTGGAGCCCCTCTCTGGTCTCTTCTGGGGTTTCTGGTAGGCTGTTTCATCACTGGGCCGCTCTTATGGAGAAGTGGGTACAACGTCTGTCTCGTTTGCCCCTTCATGTGGATCCAGTTCCAGGGCCTTCAGACCTAGGAGCCTCGGAACGTAGGATGGGCCCTTCTGGGCATAGCATTTGGCACTGGCAACAGTTTTCTCCCTTGCCATTGCTGCCAACACTGGTTCCCCGTGCCTTCCCCCTCGTTTTGTTTTTTCTCAGGGACCGGCACAGGTACCATTTTCTTCCCCTCTTCTAGGTCTGGGTTCGGTCTTTGGTCAGCTCCATTCTGGATGGCGCCGGGTTCTGGTGTCTCCTGTTTACCCTATTCCCAGACCAGGCAAGGGCTTATTAGGGGAGGCTCCTACACCCTCGGAGGGTGATCTGGATCAGGACAAGTCCAACCCTGACCTCATTATTTCTGAAGATGGTGACAAGGACGCTTTTTACAGCTTAGATGGTAAGCCCCCGACACTGGCTGGAAATCCTATGAAGGACCTCTCCTTCCAGTCTTTGCTAAAAAATATGAGGGCCACCTTGGCTCTACAGACTTCTTCTGTTGGCCCAGGTAGACTTTGCATCTTGAGATCTTGCCTAGGAGGCAGTATAGCGCAGTGGTCTAAGGCTCTGAGCTGCAAATTTGGTGACATCCAGCAGACCAGACCTGGGTTTGAATCCCACAGCTTCCACTTGCATACTGTGTGACCCTGAGCAAGTCACTTAACCTCCTTGTGCTCCCAGGTCGCTCCTGTAAAAAAAGCTTTCAGCTTAGTGTGCTATACCTGGTTAAACAACTAAATAAAAAAAAAATAAAAAAAAGAGTGGCTCCATGTTCCTAATGTTCCAGTGAACCTCATGCCACCTATGCCCCCACCCTCTGAGACCTTGTCTGAAGCTGTGTGGGTGATGCCAGCTCTTATTGCCTCTGTCTGCAAATCCATAGATAGGAAGCATGTTCCTCCCAAGGTGAGACCTATTTTAACCTCACAGCCCATCATGGACTCGCTGGTTGTCCTTGCTGAAAATGACAAAGCTGTTCTTCCTCAAGAAGTCTCAGCATGTCCTATCAATAAGGAGTCTCACAAGATAGATACCATGGGGAAAAGGGCTTTCGCAGCCACAACTCTGGTCATGGCGTATCACCAGCTGCCAAGGGCACTTATTCCAATACGACTATGCCCTTTGAACTTAAGTCCATAGTGGAGAATCTTCTGGGAGTCTAACTCTAAAACTGAGATTTTGCAGACTGTCACCCGGGGGATAGAACGCAACAGCCATCAACTGAAAGCTTCCATTCATGCATACGATACAGCTTCCAGAGCAGCAGCTGCTGGAATCTGTATTATACAACTGTAACCCCTCTATGTTCCATTTTTGTAAGGCATCTATGTGTCCACATTTGTAACATGGATATACATAGGGGTATCTACGGGTTCGGGGAAGGATGAGGCTACTTGGCACAAGAGACCTAGGTTTGACTACTCTGCACAGGGGCACCCAAGTAAATCCAACTACAGGAAGCAATAACTGTAATGTCCAGAACCAGAATTGGGATTTTTCAGTGTGGCTTTATTTATTAACTCACTGAACATAAACAAAGCTCTGTATGGTCCCCCACAGGGCTACGTAACTGTAATGCAGATTAGAGGTTAAACACAGCGGTCCATTTGAGGAATGAACACTACAACAGTTGTCTGGCTTTGGACCCACCAGGCACTCAGCCCGGACTTTGCATGTGCATTGGATACACAGCCCGACTGGCCCGGCTCCCCTGCCGGCCACTCGACTGACAGTCCACTTGGCAATGAACCCAAACTCTACTTGGAAAGACATCCCATCAAACAAGGAGGCTCCCAAACTGTGGCTCCCCACACCACTTGAAGTCTGCGACTCCTAGAGAGATTTTGTTTTCGTACTTCCTATTCGAAACTCCCATCAAACAGGGAGACTCCCATCAAACAAGGAATAATTTTCCCATCCTGTGGCTCCCCACACCACTTGAAGTCTAAGACTCCTAGAGAGATTTTCAAGTTGCGACCCACGTCTGGGTACCCACCCCATCACTGGCCAAGTGCATGAGGCAAGTAGCAAAAAAACAGAAGAAATCCGTAGAGGTGGACCTGGTTACTAAAGATGGGGGGGTTTCCCACCTCCAGCTCCCACAGCCCATACCCGGCCATTTCTCTGGACACACAGAAAACTTTAGAACTTTTAAAATGTTGATTGAACGGTGGATGACCTGAAGCACCCCCTCTACAGCGAACTTTAAATCCATATAAAACTTTAAACTGTTTGACTGCTCTATTTGTTTGTCCTAGTTGACATAGTCCTCCCAAATAGCAGTCCACATTTATTTCTCAACTGAAGAAAACAAGATGTTTGCCCCTTCAAATGGAGCCAAACACTCACCCATTCGTTGCAGGTGCCCCAGAGGCGAAGTACTGTAACCTTTGCTGTTATACAAGAACAGACTGAAATTAAATCAGACAGCTTCCTTCCATGGTGGGAGAAGGGATTGCCCTGGAACCCACAGAGAACTTTCTCCCCTCGAAGGAGGGGCACTGAGACCGGGAGCGGTCTCCACCACTTTAAAAAGGTAAAACACAGGAACACTTCCTTTTCTTAGTGAGAGATCAAACAGCAGACTGATGCTTCCTTCTTGCTTAAGGACAAACGGAAGACTGACTTTGAATTTCCTAAAGTTCTAAACTTCCTCCCTGAGCTGGAGATTCCAAAGTGGCTCATGCAGCTGCGACAGTTCTATAATGATGTCATCTCTCAAGTCTCAGCTGTGACTGAGGACAGAGTGAGACAGTGTGAAACCCATTTAACTGGAGTTTCACAAGCTGCCTTCCTGCCTACCACTAGGTCTTACTGGGATTCTAGTAACCCCAGGTAACAAGGGGTTACACGCCGTTCTGACCAGGAAAATGACTGTCCCCAGTCATTATGCACCCGGCCTTAGGCCATCCCACCCTATGTGCTACCTGCGGATGGGGGTGATCAGGCCCCCTCCTACATGTGCAAGCACAGGTAGGCAACACTAAGGGCCTAGAGGCCTATAGCTGACATAGCCAGGCAAGGGCTGCATTGGGCTGATAGGGAAGCAGACACATCTGCATCTGTAGCTTAGTTTTTGTGGATTTACATGGTTTTCTGCTTGGAGTAACTACACCATTCTTGCTCACTACATCCGTGAAAGTCTACTGAACTGGATTTCTGCAAAACATCATCACCAGGTATCTGCATTTTTCATTTAAAAATCAACTTTTTGGAAGCTATCCCTAGCAAAACATAAGTCAAGCAACTAAGTCTGACAAACTCAGTGACTCTAGGTCTGCTTGAATCCACATTTTCGTCTGACCTGCTCCATGATCTGTATATGTGGCTTTTCAACAACCTCTTTGAATGACAAAGAAGCATGCAGACAAAAGGATTTCACATCCTGCATATGCACAGGCACAGTTCATCACCTTCAGAATTCTAACACATTCTGTGACTCTGTACCTCAGCTGTTGATCATTTCTTTTGGCTTGTGACTTAACCACCAGGTATATACTCCTGTCTCTCCTGTTATGTACTTATACTTATACTACTCAAAAGGGGTTGTACCTACCTATCCCTCCACTTCTATCTCTTGGGCAGTCGCATACCTAAAATTAAGCCAGGCATGTTCCCTGTAGACATGTTTATACACCTGGCTCAGAGGCTCCTCCCTGGTGATATTGAATCTAACCCTGGTCCCAAACTCTGCACCCCACTCTCTACCTCAACTAGCACTAAAAAAGGCCTGGTACTAGCCCATATGAACATTAGAAGCCTCCTGAGTCACCTGGCTGAACTTGAAGCCTGGGCTAAGTTGGTGGATCCTGACATACTATGCCTCACCGAAACCTGGTTGAAACCTACTGTATCCGATACCTCCTGCCCTCTACCTGGGTATAATATTCTTCGGCGAGATCGATCTGGGTCCAAGAGGGGGGGTGGGGTCGCTATTTACTATAAAAGTCATCTGTCTCTTAGCGTCCTACCTAACCCTGATTCCCTCATGCTATGTGAAGCGCTGCATGCAACCCTGACACTCGGGTCGAAACACCTACATATCGTTTGTGTGTATAACCTGCCAACCAGTGGGCTGAACGGTCTCCAGAACCTACTGCACGCTTTCTCAAAATGTAAAAACAAATGAAACACTCCTCCTCGGTGACTTGAACCTGAACTGGCTGGGCCCACATCACAATCTCCTTGCATCTTTGATCCAGAAGCACAATTTTCACCAACTTATAACTATCTGCACTAGAACCACGTCTTCACTATCAGGGTGGTTACTGGACTGGATCCTTACAAATAGACCAGATCATGTTTCCAAAGCTACCGTCCTGGCTGACTCACTTACAGATCACTCACCAACGCTCTGTCACTGGCGCTCCTACCCACCGCCTGCTCCTCAACCACGACTGATTACCTTCATGAACTATGCTGCCCTCGATACACAAGCCTTCTTATCTGACATATCTGACATAAACTGGACTGACGTTTTCTCCACCTCCAATGTTGACACTGCCCTTAACATATTTCTCACCAGGTTTGGTGAAGTACAAAAGAAACACCTCCCAAAGGTAAAAAGAAGAGTCAGAGGTCAGCAGTCAAGCTGGCTAAATAAAGAACTCCTATGTAAGTTAAAAGTCCAAGATAAGCAATGGAAACAATACAAAAAATCTGGGCTCCCCCTGGATCTTATCCTGTACAAGCAGTATAGAAATGATTGCAAAAGGTGCATCAGGCAGGCTAAAAGCATATACTGTCAAAACCTGCTGACTAACTCCTCCAACGACCCTCAAAATTTTGGAGCCACATTAAAACTTTTTAGGATCTCACGCAGCTGTCACCCCTCAGAAATGGTCGCCAAGGTGTCCACTGTAATGACTCCTTCACTATTGCAACGTGTTTAACCAGCAGTTTTCCGACCCATCTGCCTACACGGCTTCCTTCAATCTCCTGCTACACAACTGAACTCAACATTCCCTGGCGATTCACCTACCTCATCTAAACCATTCTACTTCAAAGCGGTCACCAGGCATCAAGTCTTCAAGCTGCTCAAAGCTATCTCTGACAATACCAGCCCCGGCTCTGATGGAATGGAACCCCGTCTATTAAAGATGGCTGCTCACCTCATATCTGGACCTATAGCTAGAATCTTCACCCTATCCCTCTCCAATGGCTCTGTCCCTGAAATCTGGAAGGCCGCCAGAATTACTCCCGTGTTTAAAAAAGGCAGCAAAAATGACACGACCAACTACAGACCAATTGCTATACTATCAGTCCTTAGCAAGATCCTTGAGAAATTAGTCTCTATTCAAGTTACCGAATTCGTTGAAAACTCCAACTTACTCAATACAGCACAGCACGGCTTTAGAAAACACCACAGCACCATGACTGCACTAGCAAAATTCTCCTCTGACATTCTTACCAACATGGACAAAGGGAAGCTAACAGGGCTGTTTTCATCGACCTCACTAAAGCGCTCGACCTTGTTGACCATCCTTACTACTTGCCTCCCTCAGAAATCTGGGCTTCTCCTACCCTGTCACTACCTGGTTCAGCAGCTACCTTGCCAACAGGACTCAAGCAGTGAAATTCAACTCGCGATCTCTGACAGTGCTGTTATCAATATTGGCGTCCCCTCAGGGCTCCATTCTCGGTCCTCTCCTCTCTCACTATTTGTAAACAATCTCCTGATGTAGTAACCTCTGGCCACTCACTACTTTATGCTGTGACCTGGTCATCTATGCCCACTCTGACAATATCACCAACCTGAATGCTGCCCTTACCACAGACTTCCACTTGGTGCAGCGCTACACACCCAACGCTTGTCCTTAACTCCAATAAAACTAAAGCCATGCTATTTGGATCCCCACACAAATTAAGAACCTGCTCTTCTTCTCTCTCTGTGCCTGACATTAATGGTAACCCTCTGGAGTCTGTTAGCTCTTTTTGCTACTTGGGCATTCACCTTGACCAAAATCTTGACCTAAAGCTGCACATCCAGGAAACTTGTAAATCTGTCATTGTAAGCTTAGGGCTGCTTACAGGACTAATCACCTGCTTACCCTGCCGCTAAACTGGCAATTGCAAGAGGAATCCTGTTACCAACCCTCACCTACGGTGCTCCATCTTAACCATGGCCAGCAAAACTGCTCTGCCAATGGGACACCACCTTCAACAATGTTTGCAGGTATGCGGCTAAAGCACCGCGCCTGAAGCACCATTGTCAGCTATACAAAGACCTGGGCTGGCTATCTCCCTCCTCCACCAGGCAATATTACCTCTGCAACCTTTCGGACACCATCATCAGAGCATCAAAGCCAGCTGAGCTCTCAAAACTACTCCAACCGGTTATACCTTCAAGGGACCTTAGATCCTCTGACAAGTCCTTATTGAATATTCCTCTCTGTCAAGACAAAAGGGCTCGGAGCCTTCAGTTATGCTGCCCTCACTTTTGGAACTTGCTGCCCCAGGGACTAAGAAATGCTCCTTCTCACGATGCATTTAAGCACAATCTCAGAGCTTTCCTTACCTCAATGGACAAATGTGTTTGTTTTGATCCTCTTGATCCCATGCTCTAACCTGTTCTCCTCCCTCCCTATTATGTATTATAGGCACTTGCTTTTTATATTCTTGGTTGTTTTTGCTTTTATGTTTCATGTTTGTTGATACTGTATAACATTGTTGTTCTGATGCCAATTGTAAAGCTCTCTAATTACTGCCTAGTCACTTAGCTTGCCCTCGCCTCCTGAGCTGTTTTCCCCACCTTCATTCCTTATCCACCCTCTGTTCCTGTAACACTTACTTTCCCAGCCCGCCTCTTCCCTTCCCACTTAGCCATTTCTCCAGTACCCCTGTCATTACCCCTCCTTTCCTGCCCTCCCCTCTCCTGCTCTTTGCGCCTCACTCCCCCTCTAACCGCCCTCCTCCCCTCTCTGCCGTCTTTGGTTCCACCGCCCGGCAACAGGTTGCTACCTTTGTACCGCAATGCCGTAACTTGCCGCACCCTTCCTACCTTTCTTTCACCTTTCTGCCCCTCTCCTGCCAGCTTCCTCCTTCTTTATTCTTCCTCTTCTCCCTATGCTTAGTCTCCACCCTCCCTCTCCTATTTTATCTCGCCTCCCACCAGTTTGCGTGACTCCTCTCTCTCCTGCCGTCTGGTAGTTCCACCGCTCGGCCGCAGGTTACTACCTACCCCGCCAATGCCGCTTTTCACCACCCTCGCTCTTGTCCTCCTCCCTTCTGTCCGCTGCGCCTACTAGGTGCACTCTATCTCTCTACCCCCACTCATTTCCTATCTGTTCCGTGCCCTTCATCCCTTTCCCCTATACCCTGCCCTTCCCACCCTACCCTTCCCTCCCCATTCCTTTAGTTCAAATCCTCCTCACCTTGCACCTAGTCCCCCACCGCCTCCCTGCACATCACCCTCTCTCCTCTCTATTTTTTGCACCCATAGCTTCACTGTCCTGTTCCCGACCTCTCCATTCTCTTGCCGACTCCTGGTTCCACCGTCCCGGCCACAGGTGGTAACCTTCTCCCGCAATGCCGCACTTGGCACCTTAACCTCCCTCCTGTCCTCCCCTTTGCTATCGCCCTACCACCCCCTGTCTCCGCTCTCCTGCCCTACCCTTACACCTGTCCCCTACCACCTCTCCCCCTAGTTCTCAACAACTGAATACATGTAATTTTATCCTTATTGCTATGCTTGACTACACTGTGTGACTTTGTCCTTTGCAAATGTATCCTGCTCTGTGTAATTTCTTATGTATTTTGCAAATGTATCCTGCTTTGTGTAATCTCTTATGTATCACTGTGTTCTGTAACTGTACCTCCCAGGTCGTGCCTGAAAATAGTCACTTGTTGGCTAGCGCACTTACCCGGTCAACAAAAACTAAATAAATAAATAAAATATCAGCCTCTACTCTATCCACTTACTATGGACACCTAGTGGCTCTGGTAGAACCGTCCAGAACATAGCCCTGATAGATCAGCACTGCAATCCCTAAGGCCATTCAGGACCACAGCCTGTCTATCCCCCCTAACCCTCTAGGGAAAACCGATCTGTCTCTAACATAACATCCCAAACAAAACAAAAACCCGGGGACCTCCCCGACCTTGAGCAGCCTGCAACTACAACCATTAGCAATAATAACACAGTACATTTAAATTCTACACCATAAGCACTGACGAGGGATTCCGATGAGCCCCTCCTCCTCTTCTTGTCTTCTCTTCTGTCTTCCAGGAACACCTGTAAGAAAAGACATAAACAAAAAAAAACACATCCTAATCTGCATGTACAGTCTATCTAAACAACAACAATGACAACAACAACCCTTACCATACAGAAAAAGCACTGAACAATCCCAAAAAAGAACATTTTTTTTTTTTTAGAAAAAGGTAGAAAAACAGTATTTACATTAAAGTATAGTAATGACATTGGTAACAACACACTTTTTTTGGGGGGGGTGGAATGCCCTAAATGTCCCAACTAGTGACTACAAGGCCCGAAGGCCAATCCATTAAAGAGTCTCTCCTGAGCCGGAGCCCCGTGAAGCATAGTTCTTTAAGGCAATAATCCCGAAGGGGAGAGTCTTTGCAGACAGTTCACACACTGTTTGAAGTCTATAGTGTAAGGTGTGTATTGCAATGTCATAAAGATAGAATAAAAAGATTTTTTCAGACTTACCAGCCTCTTGAAGTATTCGGACATCACAAACCTGGTCCCTTCCGAAGACTCTCCTTGGCAGCATTTCTTCTGATACAGCTGGGTGGACATCTTCCGGGAACCCACAGGAGTGCACATCTGGAAACAGCTGGGCTGATGTCATAACTGGAGAAGGAACCTTAGAACAGGAACAAAAAGAAAAACAGCTGGTCTGGCATCATCCGATTACCAGGCGATGAACAGGAAAACAGCTGGGCTGGTGTCCTCTCTGGATCTGAAGTCATCTGGTGGTACAGTAGATGGTTGCTGAACAGGACAGTACACTGTGGACTGAAGAATATGGGGCACCTGATTCCTTGTTTATTTATATTGGCGGATCAATAAGGGCACTTCACAGTCTAGCTGTGGCAGTATTGACTACCACTGCTCGGCTCTCCATTTTGTAGGCACGGGCTTAATTACTGGGAGGTCCTTGCACTGAGGCCAATAGTAGAGGGGGTCAGGGGCTTGAATTATTACTCCATCTGGACGCACATAATTCACACAGTGGGAGACTTCACGTCCCTCTCCATCCACTATTCTCACTCTGTCCATAAACAGTGTCCTGCCTCTTCCACTGTGTATACCTTTCATGGAACAGTCTATTCTTTACATGCTGGTTAGCCCCAGGATGCACATGTTTCATTGCTTCATCCCAGATCCAGGATTTCCTGCAGTTCTCAGTCTCCTCCCAGACTCTCCGAGAAAGGTAGGAAAGGTCATACAAAGATTTCTTTGGCCTTTCTACAGACCAGTCTCTCCTCTTTACTTGCTTTGGTCAATCTGAGACCGCTGGCCTGGCTTGGGGGTGGCCAGTCCTGGTTCTGCCAGCTTCACAACCTCAATGAAATTAAAAACGGATCCCTGACTACTTCTTCTTCTGGTGAAACCAGGGCAGTGGCATCACCACCTTCTTGAACACATTCCTCCGAGGCAAGATCCTGAGGCTGTGTAACCGTTCCTTTCTCACAAGGCCACATAGGTTCCCCCTCATCTTCCTCTTCACTGAGGATCTGAGCCCAGGAGTGAGCAGTAGTTCTCACCCCCAAGACTATCCATTCATCACTGGGAGCGGAGGTAGACACCTCCCATTCAAAGGCCTCCCGCATCTCATCTTCACCTTCGAGACTTGGGCTAGGCCCCCCCACCCAGGGGACTGTTGATGCTTTATCTGAACTTGCTTTCTGAGATCCAGCATCCAATGCTTCAATTTCAGATTCAGTCTCTAATTCTGCACTCTCTAACTTTGTGCCACACTCCCCCGAGGGACCCTCCTCCACAGGCTCCGCCTGATGCTGTGTGCTGCCAACTGCAGATTCTTGAAGTTGTGTCCATGTGGG
This sequence comes from Neoceratodus forsteri, assembly GCA_016271365.2. Classification (NCBI taxonomy): domain Eukaryota; kingdom Metazoa; phylum Chordata; order Ceratodontiformes; family Ceratodontidae; genus Neoceratodus; species Neoceratodus forsteri. The sequence goes on along the minus strand of CM057449.1, from coordinate 1,338,390,810 downwards.
AGCCAAACGAATCTGAGGCGCTTTATACAAGCCATATTTTGTAGACATCCAGCACAGTGAGGAATCATGAAGACATCCCTTCCAGCACTCAAGCACATCTGGCATACACGCACTGGATAATTAGGAATTGCCACATCAGGAGGGAGTTGCCCTCTATAGCACCAATTTTCAATATCTCTCAATCTATTACTGCTGTTACTGCAACCCGGCATGATCCGGTAACGAGCTGGTCCTGAGTCCATAACTGCAGAAAACAAACAAAGTTCACTGTAACTGAAAGTCCCACTTTAAATGAACACACTCTGTAGCTTTAAAATGGCTCCTCTGCTGCTGTGTTTACTTTACTACCCCACCGTGTAATGGCGGCGGCAGCACTCCTGTGCATCAACATTCAGACTCTGGGTCAAGCCACTGCGCACCCGATTTACATCAGCTACTAATAACTTTTATTTCAAACTGCACAACTTGCTCTTTTCTGGCTGTTCTCACATTTACAGGATTTTCCTTGGACTTTTTACATGCTGGCAACATTTATTTAATCACAGTCCCTTTTAAAACTTCAGGCTTCAGCACAGGATTGCCTGCTTTTACTAGTGTTGCAATTATTTTACAACCCACAGTCTCTCTCTGGCTGCAAACTTTAAACTGAGGCTACTTTCATTGCTATGCACACGTTTAATGGCTTTACAGACTTGCACTTGCCAGCAGGATGTCACACAATTGCTACTTACAGCTATACAGCTGCTCACATTTTATATGGCATTACTGAAAATCATCATTTGAGCAGTTTAAATCGTTTACTCACTGTTATGGTAGCAGATTGCCGCGATGGAGGAAACGCCTGCAGCCAGATTTTTGAAGGCCTCAGATTTCAAACGGCGGGCAGTCTCCGATCGTAGTATTAATCACACAATCACTGATCCCACAACCGATAAGCGGGTTGAGCCGATTTTGAACTAGAAAAGTCACTTTTCACTGTTTACAGCTTGAACACTTCACGTAACACTCCTCCACTGCCAGTACACGCACTACTCTCTGTCTCCTCTCGAATGCTGAAGCAGACACTGAAGAGCTGGCTGAGGCGGGACTAATGGCAAACTGACCAACCACACAACGCCATGCAAATGAGCCTCTTCTTCCTCACAGGGCTCCTCTCCTCCTCACGGCGATCGTCGAGCAGGCAAATTCAAACTGAAAAGATGCACTTTTTTTTTTTCCAACTGACTCACAGCAGGGAGCCCATTTCAACCATGTAACATTGCCATTAACTCTGCAGTCTCTAGTATTGCACAGAAAGCATTTCCAACATCCAGGGCATAATTTCTCTGTTGCTACCCTAGTTTTCCACACTTTTCTTCACAGAACTTTATTTTAAAACTGACAAACGCTGTAAACTATGTTGATGCAGGACAAGGACACACACTTTGGCTTTACAGCTCCTTGGTAAACAGTTGGCATTTTTTAAACAGCAGCACAAGATTCACAGCACACAGCACACACTTGGGAAATTGCTTCAACTTTTTTGGGCTACTGACTGCCAGATAGCCAAAACGCTAGCCTACTTGCCCAAGCACCTTCCTTCCCAAACAAATCCAAAGCGGTGCCTCCATTTTTGTAACCTCTCTATGTTCCATTTTTGTAAGGCATCTATGTGTCCACATTTGTAACATGGATATACATAGGGGTATCTACGGGTTCGGGGAAGGATGAGGCTACTTGGCACAAGAGACCTAGGTTTGACTACTCTGCACAGGGGCACCCAAGTAAATCCAACTACAGGAAGCAATAACTGTAATGTCCAGAACCAGAATTGGGATTTTTCAGTGTGGCTTTATTTATTAACTCACTGAACATAAACAAAGCTCTGTATGGTCCACCACAGGGCTACGTAACTGTAATGCAGATTAGAGGTTAAACACAGTGGTCCATTTGAGGAATGAACACTTCAACATTTGTCTGGCTTTGGACCCACCAGGCACTCAGCCCGGACTTTGCACGTGCATTGGATACACAGCCCGACTGGCCCAACTCCCCTGCCGACCACTCGACTGACGATCCACTTGGCAATGAACCCAAACTCTACTTGGAAAGACATCCCATCAAACAAGGAGGTTCCCAAACTGTGGCTCCTACACCACTTGAAGTCTAGCGACTTAGAGAGATTTTTGTTTTCGATTCTCCTATTCAAACTCCCATCAAACAAGGAGACTCCCATCAAACAAGGAGTATGTTCCCATCCTGGGCTCCCCACACCACTTGAAGTCTAAGACTCCTAGAGATTTTCAAGTTGCACCCACGCCTGGGTACCCACCCCATCACTGGCCGGCTTATGAGGCAAGTAGCAAAACACAGAAGAACCGTGAGAGTGGACCTGGTTACTAAAGATGGGGATCTATCCACCTCCAGCTCCCACAGCCCATACCCAGCCATTTCTCTGGACACACAGAACTTTAGACTTTAAATCAGATTGACGGTGGATGACCTGAAGCACCCCTACAATGAACTTTAACATTTTAAACAGATGACTGCTCTATTTGTTTGTCCTAGTTGACATAGCTCTCCCAAATAGCAGTCCCCAATACTTGAAATCCAACTGAAGAAAATAAGTTGTTTGCCCTTCCAATGAGGCCAAACACTCACCCATTCGTTGCAGGTGCCCCACAGGCAAGAAATGTAACCTTTGTGTATACATGAACAGACTGAACTTAAATTAAACAGGCAGCTTTCTTCCCAAGGTGGGAGAAGGGATTGCCCTGAACCTACAAATAACTTTTTCTCACCCCCCCCCAGAGGGAGGGGGGTAAACAGACACTACTGGTGTCCTTCTTGTTTGCTTGAGGACAAACTGAAGACTGACTTTGAATTCCCAAGATTCTAGAACTACTCTGAGCTGAAGATTCCAACTGTGGCTCATGCAGTGTGACAATTCTATAATGATGTCATCCCTCTAGTCTCAGCTGTGACTGAGGACAGAGTGAGACAGTGTGAAACCCATTTAACTGGAGTTTCACAAGCTGCCTTCCCTGCCTACCACTAGGTCTTACTGGGATTCTAGTAACCCCGGGTAACAAAGGGGTTACACAACATTCTTGGTTTAGGACATCAGGGTTTTCCTCTGACACCCAGCAACAGGTCATGAATGTCCCCTTTGGTGGTACATATCTGTTTGGCCAACAGGTGGAGCAAGCCCTGGAACCTCCCAGAAAACTAGACCTGCTTTTAAAACAGCCAGGCCGGCTCCTTCAGCCCCTCAGAGGGGAAGGAACCATCAGTTTTTTTCGTAACGGACAAGCCTTTCGAGGAAAAGGCAGAGGAGCCCCAAACAGGCACCAGCCTCCTCAACCCCATATGAAAATGCAGCAGAAGGCACAAAGGCCAAAGGCGCCCAGTGCCACCCTCTGAAAGTCTGGCCCCAGTCTTGCCTTAACTGCCCAAGGTGGATTACTTCACAGAACTGGGAGGTCGTCTAACTTGATTTTACAGCCAATGGAAGTCTGTCACTAATGGGTCCTACGAAATATGCGAGAAGGATACGCTGTCTCTTTTGTGGAATTTCCACCAGACCTTCCACCCATGTGGCAGCACCGTCTGTCACCCATCCAGTCAGAACTTCTCACTTCGGAAATACAGGGCCTTCTCAAAAACAGGGCAGTTTAAGTAGTTCCCTGGGAAGAGAGGAACACAGGATCTTCTTCGGGGAAATCTCTTGCAGCAGGTAATACTTTTGGGTCCTCGCCAGTGGGCACTCTTCTGCATGGCAGCTTCTTCCGGCAGTCTTTGCCTAAGGGCCACCCACACTGTGACCTCATCACTGTGTGACTATATAAGTGTGGGTGGTCCGAGGCATCCTGAGATCTCACTTCAAGGGGGAGCTCTTCCAGCAGGTAATACCATTAGGACTAAGACTGCCAAGTGTTAGGACCCCAAGGAAAAATCTTCTAGCTAGCAGTCAGTGGCAGGGGATCGCTCCACTTGCTGTCAGACGTGGTATAAAGGGGGTGGTCCCCCGGCACTACCTCAGTTCTTTTCCCGCCATTGACCTGCTTACATTGGATCTACGGACACTACAGTTTGCAGTGAACAGCCTTTTTTCACGCCATTGCGCAGTCAGTCAGAAATCACTTATTTTCTGTAATTTTTGACGATATTACATGTCTTCTTTGTCCTTCTCATGACGAAAGTTGAAGTACCTGTGTGGGAAGCAAATCCTGGTAAGAGACAGACACTCTGCCTGCCTGATCTGCCTAGGCCCGAACCACCGGCCTGACGACTGCCCACACTGCCAGAAATTTTATAGCAAAACCAGAATTCAACGTGCCAGTACGCTCAAAGCATATCTCTTGGAAAAACAAGTGGCCGCCATGCAGAAGACCCAGTCAGGGCATAGTTGTTGTTCTTCACCCAGAGAGTCTCCCTCCAAGGAGAAAAGATCGGGAGAGAAGAACCATCACCAGGAGAAAGAAAGGGCCAAGTCAGAATTCCACCCTAAGTACCCTAAGAGGACTTCTGCTTCTTCTACCTCCGGCGGCAGATCAGAATCTGTCCCCTCAGGTACCACTGTTGTTTCAGTGGCTACCTCCAAGAAGACATCCTCCTCATCACAAAAAAAAGGTAAGGAGTCTTCTTCAGCAGGGGGTTTGTCCACCCAAGTTCCCTTGGCCCACCGACCCCACAAGTCATCCCCAAGGGTCGACCCAAGAGGGACGGGCATCCACCTCGGGCAAATCTTCAGATGCCACCCAAAAGTATGCTGGTTTGTCCGAAAACCAAAATGACTGGACGATACCACCAGATGGCAGGAGGTAGTCAGGTACTGGATGCCTCATTCCACTGAACACAGGGAGATGTCTGCCTCTGATGGTAGGCATGCTACCGGCCCTTCCAACTCCGAGTCTGATAAGGACCAGGCACCTCCGGATGACAAATGTCCATCGGCTCCAATGGATCAGACGTCGGCCCCAGCATCCAAGGATAAAATGCCTGAGGATGCACGACCACCTCCTCCCAAGGAGCCTGATGCCAGACCACAAGGGGGCTCAACTTCACAGAAAGAGCCTCACCCAGATCTAATACCAGAGGCACCTGTGAAAGAGATGCTTCGGGGTCTGATGCCCGGTCCCTCAAACCTGATGCCTCCACCCCCCAGTTGTCCCTTTAGCGGATGTAGGGATGCATTTACCTCATGGTGAAACACCGTCAGAGAGGATCTGCTCCACAAGCCAAGGGACCCATCCTCGATGCAACCATTACCCAGGGACCTGTCCCTTAGGCTACCTCCTCCACTGAGGGATCATCGGGCATCAGAGGAGGAGGACAAGTGGATGCCCAGTCCAAGTGGCAGAAGAAGACACCCGCCATCCATACCATCCTCCAGTAGAAGACCGCCATCGACCTCAGGAGATGACGCTGGAGACTCCTCCTTAGATTATTTGTCAGAGGACAAGCTCCCTACCCTTTGTCCAGACCCAAGAAATTCTAGGTCCCCACTGGATGACCCGTCTTTCCTGGACATAATGCATCACATCTAAGATCTATACCAATGGGACACGGAAGAGCTGGATCCAGAGAGATGTCTGGCTAAATTCTTGGGGGCTATCGACCCTAAACCACTGGTCATTACCCCCTTAGTGGAGCCTTTTCAAGATCAAATCATCTTTATTTATAAAGCGCCTTTCAAAACCAAGGTACTGTACAATAGATACATATATAGACATAGATTAAAATAATCATAAATTAAGAGCCATAACTCAGATATGCTAAACTGAATAAATATGTCTTTAACTCCTTTTTGAATTTCTTGATGATTGGACATTCTCTCAACCAACGAGGTAGAGAATTCCACAGGGTTGGTGCCGAAAAAGCAAAGGCACAAGATCCCAATGTTTTTAATCGAACCCTGGGAATCTCCAGCAATCCCTCATTGGCAGAGAGGAGAGGACAGAGGGGGCAGTAGGGTACCAGGAGATCTTTCAGGTAGCCGGGTCCCTGATCATGTAGGGCTTCAAAGGTTAGTAAACCAACCTTATAGGTGATCCACCACCTAACAGGCAGCCAGTGCAGTTCGCGGAGCACAGGCGTAATATGGCTGGATCTGGAGATCCCGGTCAAAAGCCTTGCCGACGCGTTCTGCACCAGCTGGTTGACCTGGAAACACCCGGCTACTACAAATGCTGTGCCAAGAAAGGCGGACAGGCTATATAAAACTCCCAAACAGGAGCCTTTCCTGGGAGAGCACCCAAAAGCTGACTCCATGGTACTTATGGCAGCACATGGTAGGGCACAACAACTGAGACATACGAGTGCCCAACCTCCAGACCCAGAGTCCAATAAGTCAGACCAAATGGGCCAAAAGGTATATTCTTTGGCTACCTGCACGGTCTGGTTGTTGAACTTCCTGGCTTACATGGTGACCTATCAAAAGTCATTCTGGGCTAAGATAATGTATCTGGCTAAGGCTCAGCCAGACTCTGAGGGGAAAGCAGAGCTCCTGGCAGTCATCCAGTCAGGGATGGATATAGATAAACATGTCCTCAGGAGCTCTTATGATTCAGCAGACATGGCAGCAAGGGCAGCAGCGACAAGTGTCTGCATGAGGAGGCATGCTTGGCTAAGAGTTTCGGGTTTCCGACAAGACCTTCAGGATGCTATTCTGGATGCTCCTTTTCAAGGGTCAGTCCTATTCAGCCAGGAAACAGAGAAACTCCTCACTGGTCTACAGGACTGGGAGGGGGGGCAGTGTCTGACGTCCACAATATGTATAGATTAGAGCCACAAGCTAACCGTTGCGTTCCTTTTCATAAAATCAAGGACAGCAGGGAAGATGCCAACCTCAACAAAAAGGAGCCTTTAAGAGACACCACCCTGTCCCTTCAGGTGCCGTTGAAATCTCAAAGCGCCCAAGGCTCCTCTACTTTTAATACAGCATGACTCTACCGACCCTCCTCCTCCACAGGAAGTGCATGGGAGGCAGTAGGAGGAGATTCTCCCTCTACCTGTCAGGATGGTCCAATATCACACCACACAAAGAGAAACAGCACTCTCAGAACAAAAAGATTTAACAGACAGACCAAATGGTAGTTTCAACAGCCGGAGCCTGTGGCTGCAACCCAATATCACGTCAGACCAATGGGTTCTACAGATAGTGGAGAGAGAGGACACTCCCTACACTCAACTTCCACCAGACAACCCACCAGTCTCCTCCCACACTCTTCTCATGCGAGAAGAAATACAGGCCTTGTTAGACAAGAAAGCCATCCCGGAGGTTCCTTTTGCTCAACGTTGCAAAACCTTCAACTCCCACTTCTTCCTTGTCCTAAAGAAAACGGGAGACCTCCATCCCATTCTGGATCTCAGCCAACTGAACAATTTAATCGAATACAAGAGGTCCAGGATGGTGACTCTGATAAGCCTGTTGCCCATGCTCCATCAAGGAGATTGGTTCTGCTCCCTGGACATGCAGGATGCATACATGCTTATCAGTAGTAATAGTAGTAGTAAATCATTTTTTATTCACAATGAATAAAAGGATACATTCAATTGAGCAAAGCTCATTTTCAATGAAGTTCCTGCCGTCCCACAGGAAGTTCCTACACTTCACCTTCCAAGGCTGGTACTACTAGTTCAGGGCGCTACCATTCGGCCTATCATCGGCACCAAGGGTTTTTACTAAGTACCTGGCAATAGTGGTGGTGGCCCTCAGGAGAAGGGCTCACTTTGTTTACCCTTACCTGAATGATTAGCTTCTTACAGCTCGGGCAGAAGACCAATTAAACAGGACCTTGGAGGAGACAGTCAGTCTATTTCAGTCTCTGGGCATCACTTTAAAGTTGCCCAAGTCACACCCATGACCTGCTCAAAGGCTACAATACATAGGAGCAGTCCTGGACACAGTCCAAGGAAAAGCCTTCCTACCCTCAGACCGGGCACATAGGCTGAAAGAGGTCACTTACAGGGTACAAGATTCAAACTTGGTCACTGCAAGGGTGGTTCTGCAACTACTTGATCACATGGCTGCAGCCATAGCCACAGTTACCCTCCCATGGCTGAACATGAGGATACTGCAGTGGCGCCTCAGAGTTCAATGGGACCAAGGCACAGATGAACTAGAACAGCCCATTTGGACTTCTGGCACTGTCCGTCAATCCATGACCTGGTGGATCAACCCAACCCATCTGAGCATAGCAGCTCCCTTCCAGTGACCAAACCTACAGCAGATCCTTGCTACAGATGCCTCGGGACTAGGATGGGGAGCACATCTTGCTGGTCACCAGACGAGGGGTTTATGGAACCCCACAGAACAGTCTCTACACATCAGCATTTTTGAGATTCAGGCATTTCAAGCGGTACACCTTTTGGGGCCACTTTTGGTCCAGTCGGTCAATACCCCAGTACCCCACAAGCAAGTAGGCACATACACTTATCCCCTATGCAGAAAGGCCATGAGAGTATGGACTTGGGCAGTGGATCACAGCCTGGATCTCATGGCAGTCCACATTCCAGGGATTCAAACTGTCCTCGCAGACTGCCTAAGTTGCTTTCGGTCTCAGAACCACAAGTGGGAACTTCAGCAAGAGGCCGTAAACAACCTCTTCAAAATGTGGGGTTGGCCAGAACTGGACCTCTTTGCGTCCCCCACACAATGCCAAACTGCCCAATTTCTGCTCACTAGATCCAGGGCCTGGTGTGTTTGGGCTAGACGCATTGTCCCTCTCTTGGACAAGGAGGTTTCTGTATGCCTTCCCCTTCCTTCCTCTTCTTCAGAGGGTCCTGCTCAAGTTGCAGGCGGAAGGGGCCCAGATGAGACTGGTGGCACCTTTCTGTCCGCGACAAATTTGTTTTTTCTCTGTTGCAACAGTTGGCATTAGAACAACCGATTCTGTTGCCGTCTCCATTCACTTGCTCTCCCAAGAGCAAGAGACGTTGGTCCATCTGGCCCTCCAATCCCTGCATCTGCATGCTGTTAGCTAAGGAGAGATTTGGAGTATCCCCCAGAGTGGCAGAGGTGCTTGTGGCAGTGAGAAAACCTTCTACTAGGGCCACATACGCTATGAAATGAAAGTATTTCTGTTTGTGGACGATTCCACATTCCCTGGATCCCCTCAGTTGTCTGGTGAAATCTGTGCTGGAGTATCTTCTCTACCTATCGGATGGACTTGGGCCTCAGCTACTCGTCCATCAAGGTGCCTCTCTGCGCTCTTTCAGCTTACCATGCGCCAATAAATGAGAAAACTCTGGCACAGTTGGACATCTGCAAGACCTTTCTAACAGGTATATTTCATATCAAGCCCTCCAGGGGAGACCCAGTGCCATCTTTTGGAAAAACTCACCTTGCCCCCCCCCGAGCCAGCCGCAAGTTGTGAGCTACGCCTTCTCTCATGGAAGGCATTATTTTTAGTTGCCATTACCTCAGTTTGGAGGATTTTTGAGCTGCAGGCTCTGATGTGTAAAGAGCCCTATCTTAGTTTTCACAGGGACAGGGTAGCCCTGCGTACAAATCCTAAGTTTCTACTGAAGGCAGTGTCTGAGTTCACATTGAACCAGGACATCCAACTACCAGTTTATTACCCAGAGTACGCGAGTAAAGGGGGAGGCTTTCAAACAACATGAAGTCTTGCTGTATTCTGACCATATGCAATTAGCCCCAGCACTTGAACTGCACCGGAAAGGAAAGGGTTAACTCTGTGCCAGGGCATAGAACGTTGAGCTTGAGTTCAGTTTTCAAACCTCTGTCCCAGGTACTCCTCAGAGTAACTGTTAGATTCTTTACTTCACCTGAGAAGTCGCTCTGGAGATCCTCTCCTCTCCTTTGGTTTGGTTCAAGTAAAAATCAGTCGGTTTTATCAACCGTTTAATTCTTTTTCAGTATTCTGATCTCTGCCCACGGTACAGTAAGTGTACTTAGTAGGTAGTTTAGAGTTTTGTTGGTAGAAATTGTTTTTTGTTCGGTTTCTTTCCAGTCGGTCCGGTTGGGAACTAAAGCAATTCTGTATTGTTTTTTGTGGTAATTTTTTCTACCTTTTGTATTGTGGTTCCCAGTACCTATCAGATCCTAAAAAAAATTATATTTTCTTCGTTTTTCTTAACCGACCCGTGACAAAGTTGGAACCGATAGGTTTGTAGTTGCCTGGCTTAAATGCTGGTACGGGTAATTTATTAATTTTAGGCATGTCTGTGAAACCCAAAAAGAAAACCGGTCTCACTTGGTTTCAGCACTGCACTGAGTGTTGGGAGGCCTTTGCTAAGGCTGATATCCATCTCATCTGTGTTTACTGTCTGGGGTTTGACCACCTCGAAGAAGACTGCTAAATTTGCAGAAACTTTCCCAAAGCCACTTTAGACAAACATTTAAGTAGGCTGAAGGAAAGGGAGGCTGAGCCCCTTTGAACCATTATCTTCAGCTGAGCTGAAATACTTGACTTGGAAAGCTGTGTTCCTGGTAGCCATTACCTCAGCTAGGAGAATCCGTGAATTAGGCCTCCTCCTCACTCATGAACTTCCGCACCAGGCTTAAGTCCCATCTGCTGACCTCAAGCGCATGCCACTGTCATGGCACTCAAAGCTCCTAAGGTACTCCCCTCCTCTCCAACTTCCGTCTCCTAGCTTAACCTTCCTACTACCTGCCTTATACAGACTGCTCACCAGAGGCCACGTGTAACTCCTGAATAAACTATATGCAAAGTACTACCAATTGCTTACATGTCATGATGATAACCATGCCTGTACCCATGCCTGCATCTACTGCTTTTCTTTTACCGTGCCTGTAAGCCATGCCTGTATCCTCTGCTTTTCTTTTTACCATGCCTGTAACCATGCCTGTAGCCACTATTTTTCTTTACTGTAACCACCTCATGATGTAACTCACAATGCCTCAAATGTTCCTTATGTCCTTGTTCATTCTTATAACTTGTATTGTTATCCCGGGTCGCCCCTGAAAAAGGGACCTTCGGTGCTCAGTGGGCCTACCCGGTCACCAAAATTTAATAAATAAATAAATAAAAAATTACAGGCCTTATCAGTGGAACCTAATTTTATTTCATTTCACAGGGATAAGGTGGTTCTTCAAACAAACAGAAAGTTTCTGCCCAAAGTGGTATCAGACTTTCATTTGAACCAGTCTGTCATTGCCTGTATTCTTCACTGACCATTCTTCCTCTGGGGAGAGAAGACTGCACAGTCTTGATGTAAAGAGGGCCCTTAGTTATTATATAGAATATAGTAAGGCTTATAGAAATGGCTGTTCACAGCTGTTTCTCACTTATGGAGAAGTGGGAAAAGGTAAACCTGCCACTAAGAGAACTATTGCCAGGTGGATTGTCTCCTGTATCCAGTTTTGCTACTCAAGATTGGGGAAAGAGCCACCCTCAGGCCTGAGGGCTCACTCCACCAGAGGTACAGCTGCTTCAGTCGCAGCAGCTAGAGACATACCCTTAGTGGAAATCAGTAAAGCAGCCACCTGGAAAACTGTTCACACATTTACCAAGCATTATTCTCTTGACATTGTCAATAAGTGATGCTAGGTTTGGCACAGCAGTGCTGCAGATCCTGTTCCTAAAGTAGGTTCTGTAACTCCCTCCTCCACTCCTCCAAGGGGGGTACTGCTTGGTAGTCTGCATATAGTCAAAATACAGCAAGACTTCATGTTGTTTGAAGAAAACATTACTCACCATAGTAATGTTGTTTCTTCTAATGGAGTCTTGCTGTATTCTGACCTCCCCTCCTAGAACCTAGCTGTTTTGGGATGTGGGTTGGCAGGTGCAGTGCTGCACCCCAGAGGTGTACTAGGTCACCTCTTCTTTTAGAATGGGTTTTTTTGTTGTTATAATTTAAACTATATATTAAGTTTACTACCTGCTTGGATTCTTTTTGGGGTTCTCAACCTGAGTCTTTTGGACCCTAACAATCTGTTTATTGCCTTTTGGCACAAAAGTTCTAAAACAATTTATATTTAATAGGTAGCATAGTGCTCATAAGAATCTGACAGTTACACTGAGGAGTACCTGGGACAGAGGTTTGAAAACCGAGCTCGAACTCAACATTCTATGCCCTGGCATAGAGTTAACCCTTTCCTCTCCGGAGCAGTTCAAGTGCTAGGGCTAACTGCATATGGTCAGAATACAGCAAGACTCCGTTAGAAGAAACAACATTAGTATGGTGAGTAATTTTTTCTAGTTACATACTCTGGATGTACATAGAATTCTACATTACTGCCTAGCAAGAACTAGTTCCACCAGAAGGACAGACCAGTTGTTTGTCTGTTTTGCCCACAGAAAGGCTGGGGCACCTGTAACTAAACAAACACTAACTAAATGGTTAGTGCATTGCATTACTTTCTGCTACCAACAGCACAACAAACCCTTACCGGGACCGGTAAAGGGTCACTCCACCAGGGGAATAGCGACGTCATTCGCTTCCCTCAGGAACGTATCTTCAGCAGACCTCTGTGCGGCCACTACTTGGAGTTCAGTGCACACCTTTGATAGGCACTACAGTCTGGACATTGCTTCTAGGAGGAGAGCAGGTTTCGGCCTAGCGGTCCTTCAGGGACTCCTCTCCTAATTTCCTACAGTCACCATCTTGTCCTCCACCCTTCTGACCTGGGTCTTTTTTTGGACACTGCTTGGGACTCAGTCCTAATGGTATTACCTGTTGCAAGAGCTCCCCCTCGAAGTGAGATAGTACAGTTATGTAAGAACTTACCATAACAGTAGATCTTGAAGAGGAGCTCTTGCAGCAGGTGGTTTTCCCACCCACCTGTCCCTGGGGACAAATGTTATTATTTTCTCTTTGGGGATAGGAGCTCATCCTCGGTTATCCATCTGTTTTTTCAGCCAGGTGTCCAGTGGGAGAACTGAGATGGTACCACAGACTGCTAGCTAGAAGATTTTTCCATGGGGTCCTAACGCCTGGTGGCCTTAGTCCTAATGGTATCACGTGCTGCAGAGCTCCTCTTGAAGATCTACTTTTACGGTAAGTTTTTACATAACTCTACTTTATTTTTTCCACCGTCTTCAGCTTGCACACAGCAGTTTCCTCTTCCCAGTGTGTGCAGTTCTTTATCGACGAGACAGTGAACTAGGAACGGCGTTTTTTCTCACTGTCCCACAGTCATCAATGTGAACATCTTTAGATTTACAAACGACGGTGCATCAAAGGATTCCTTCATCGACGATACTACCTACACCGACGTTAACGATATTTGTGAATAACAACTATTTACACATCAGTAAGATGTGGAGCAATAATCCTCATCCTCCTCAAGGTTGCTCCCATCAACGGCTATTGTTACCAGTGAACACCATTGATGGTGCACCACAAGATGACTTCGTCAACGACGTTTGCACGATCGTCGACACTGCTTGCAGTGACTCACATTTACATATCAACAGGACGTGGAACAGTACTCCTCATCGTCTTCCAAGTTGCACTCGTCAACTGCCACTACTAACAGTGTACACCATAGACCGTGCACCACAAGATGCCTTCATCGTCGATGCCATTTGCACTATCGTCGACAATGCTTGCAGTTGTGCTCATTTTGGAATCACCAGGACATGGAGCAATACTCCTCGTTCCTCCTGGGAGTTGCACCCATCGACAGCCACTGCTACCAGTGTACACCATCGACGGTGCCCCACAAAGATAGCTTAATTGTCAAAGATTATTACACACTCATCAACTGCCACTACTACCTGTGGCACACCATCGATGGTGTGCCTCAGGATAGCTTCGTCGACACACTTGTCTAGCCTGTCATCGACCATTCTTGAAATAACAAATAAATTGCTCTCCTAGAAAAGGGGACTAAATCCAGAGAGTCCCAGCTGACGACAGCCCACAGACACTCATCCAAACATAACAGGGACAGAGAAAAATCCTCCTTGTCCTCTTCTACAAAACATTTGTAGATGGCCACCACTTCAGGTGACATACCATCGAGGAAGCCATGCAAGACACTACGTTCATCTATGACTTTAGCCACCTTGTCATCAGTGAAGTTGTCAAGCACCCTTTCAGCAGTTTCTCCTGATTTACAGGTCAATCCACTGGATTCTCTGTCAACGATTACAGGGCCACTGTCAGCCGTTCGACAGTACCTCCTTTTCGACCTTTACCATCTTCTGCATTTAGTTTGCCATTGACGACAGCTTCAGGTTCTGTGGTGAAGGATAAGGGCTTGACCCTTATGGTCATTTCTCCTCCTCCTTCTCAACCGGCCACCCATTGGGGCCCAGCTGACGGCTCCGGGGATCCTGGTTTATACACCCCAGGCTCCAGACCTCTGCATCTGCAGAGACTTACACCATCTTTGATTCCTGTGATTTCTCATAGACTGGCAACTCCTGTCACCACATTGTCATCTACAGATGTGGCTACTGTCATCCAGCCAGTCTTTACAGATCATGAGAGATACTCAGACCTCTACTCCCAGGGACTCTTCCTATCGGTCGTGTTCACCTACTCCCCCTCCAAAACATTTTCCGTTCAGATCGGGACCTTCCTCCTAATATATCTCCTTCTTTTATAGAGGATGACTATGAAGAAGAATTAGAATATTTTCTTGATGCCAGTCCTCGGCCTCTCTCCGAGGCCTCATCCTTGACTTCTATTCCTGGGACGCTGCTCACCACACAGCAGCCTCTCCACCAGATGTCCCATCTTTTCATGGTCTGATGGCCCAGATCCAAACAATGGTGGAATTTTGGACCACAGAACAAGACAAACAACGTAGAGACATGGCAGATTATCTAGAGCTCCCAGAGGAATCTCTAGTTGTGGGTACCCCCACTGATTCAGACATTCTGCAATGCAGTATTGGCTGCCTGGAACCAACCTTCAACGGTCCTGCCATACCAAGGAAAGACAGATAACCTATACCAAACTCCGGTGGACCATCCTTACTTTGCAAGCATCCCAGATGCAGATTCTGTGGTCATTAATGCCGCTCATAATCGCACTAAAAAGCCTAGACACATGAGCTCCTTACCAACTGACAGACTCCCACTGCATAGACTACCTTGGCAAAAAGGTATACCAAGCAGAAACAATGAATCTTCGGATTCCCAACTATATGGGACATATGGTTAGATAGATTAGATAGATATTTTTAATTATATAGCGCCCAATTCCTGAGACTCTGAGTGCTGAAACAATAAAATCACAGTTCAGTATTATTTAAAATCATCAAACATGCATAATTAAAAACAATGTAAATACAAAATTTTATTCTATCAATAAAATCACATTATAAAAGCAAATTCAAATAGGTACATTTTCTGTCCCCTTTTAAAGGCTTCTGCCGATGGGCCCCCCTCAGATAATCAGGTAAGGAGTTCCACAGGGTTGGTGCGGCCACTGCAAATGCTCTGTCTCCTGAGTGCCACAACCTAACCCTGGGAACCCCCAGGAGGCCCCCCTCGGCGGAACAGAGCATCCAGGCTGGATGGTAAGGGTCAAGGAGATCTTGCAGATAGGTGGGACCCTCCTCATGCAGGGTCTTATAGGTAAGGAGCCCTATCTTGAAGACAGTTCTCCACCTGACTGGCAACCAGTGCAGTCCATGGAGGACTGTGGTAATATGCTCACACCTCTTTACCCCGGTCAATAGTCTTGCTGGAATGTTTTGCACCAGCTGTAGTCTGCGGAGGTTGCCTCCAGATAACTCAAGGTACAGGGCATTACAGTAATCCAGCATGGAAGTTACGAAAGCATGTACCATTGTGGGAAGGTCCTCAGGAGGGATCAGGGCTCGGATTCGGGCAATGTTCCTGAGATGATAAAAATCACTTTTGACCATGGCTGACACCTGTGCATCAAGTGTCAGACTGTCATCCAGGATTACACCAAAATCCTTCACCTATCTAGAAGGGACAATGGGAATGCCCCCCAATACTAGATTAGGGGACATCCCCCCCTCCTCCATGACAACCTGGCTCTACCGCCAGTACCTCGGACTTGTCTGGGTTGAGTCTAAGCCAGTTTTGAGTCATCCATGACTGGATTTCCTTGAGGCAGTTGTTAAATAAGGAGTCTGACACCTGGACATCAGGTGTACAGGACAAGTACAGTTGAATATCATCTGCATAGCAGTGAAAACCCAACCCGTACCGCCTGATCATGTCCCACAATGGCAGCATGTACACTGTGAACAATAAGGATGACAAGACTGACCCCTGCGGCACTGCACAGTTCAGAGGCTTCAGGCTAGATGAGACAAGTCCCATTTTCTCCCTCTGCACTCTGTCCATCAAGTATGACCTGAACCAGCTCATGACATTGCCGGACAGGCCACACCAGAACCACAGGTGGTCAAGCAGCACCTCGTGGTCTGCGGTGTCAAATGCCGCAGAGAGGTCTAGGAGAACCAAGATGGTATGAGCTCTCCTGTCCCTCGCCATCAGGAGATCATTAAGCACCCTTACCAGGGTGATCTCCGTACTATGCCCCGCCCGAAACCCAGACTGGAAAGGCTCATAGGTAGATGAAGATGTGAGGTATCTCTCAAGCTGAACAGCAACCACTTTCTCTATAACCTTCCCTAAAAATGGGAGGTTTGAGACTGGCCTGTATTTGCTGATGCAGTCCAGATCCAAAGAGGGCTTCTTTAAAAGGGGTCTAACCAGAGCATTTTTCAAGGACACTGGGAAGATCCTACTCCTCAATGAACTCCAGACAACCTCAGCAATCACAGGTCCTATCCGGTCAAGACATCCAACCACAACGCAGGTCGGACCTGGGTCCAGATCACAATGTGTAGGTCGCAGCTTTGAGATTATCCCCATCACTTTTTCCACCCCAACTAGCTCAAATTCATCCCAGAGAGGAGGAGTGTTTTGGTACAACTCAGGCCGGACACTGCATCCCTTTCGAGAGATACTCAAAGAGACCTCAGCCCTGATAGAGGACACCTTGTCGGCAAAGAACAGAGCCAACTCCTCGCACCTAGTGCTAGAAACTGCTCATTCTACATGGAGACAGGATGTAAAAGTCTGTCTCCCGTACGGAAGAGCTGAGCTGGTCTGTTCCTCACTGCAGCAGTCTCCCTAGACAAAAACTCTGCCTTCTTTTGGGAGGTTGCCTCCTGATTGTCAACATAATGTGACCTCAGGGCAGTTTTCCACCATCTGGCCAGATCTCCTCCAGCACCTCTAACCTCTGCCCCTTAGCCTTTAAACTCCGGAGTTCTTCATCATACCAGGGTGATCTCCGCCGAGTAGGCAAGGGGCTGGTACAAAAGGTTGCAATTGAGTCGAAGGCTGCAGTCACTATCCCATTATAGGCCACCACTGCTTCCTCTGCCCCATCACACAAACTGCCCCCACTCTCGATAGGTCCAGCACCGCCGACAGTCCCATAAATACCAACGTACATTGTGGTCTTCAGCTACAGCTCTTGTCAACAAACTCCCTTATTTTCCAGAAAGGAGCAATTGTTGGCTACTATGTCCACTGGTAATTCTATCTCACGGCGCATCCTTAGATCACAGTATGCCACTGTAGATACTTCAGCTCGGACCCCTGCCACAGGTATTACTATCAGGAGACATGCATGGCTCAGCATCTCTGGATTTACCCCAAATGTGCAACATAAGATTATGAATGTACCATTTAATGGCTCAAAACTTTTGGTCCTGCCACCCAGATGATTACGGATGACCTCCAGGCATCTGGTAGACAACTTAGAAAAGTCCATGGCCTGTATCACTCTGCTCAGCCATCAGCTCAGTACCGCTACCAATACTTTCAGTCCAGAAGAAATGGTAGAAAGCGGGGAAACTATAGAGCCACCGGTCGAGACTGCACTCAGTCCCAGCCTGCCTTTAGAACCACCACCCCATCTTCTACACCACCGCTTTCTTCGGTTTCAGTTGCTAGGTCAGCACTACCAATTCAGAGCCCTGCCCTTTGGACTTTCATGTGCTCCAAGGGTGTTTACCAAGTGCCTAGCAGTGGTGACCACGGCACTTGGGGACGAAGCCACACCTGGACGATTGGCTTATCTAGTCCACTCTGAAATGATTTCAAGCCTTGGGCATTATGGAACTGTCCCAAGTCCCACCCATCCCCACCCAACGTCTCCAATACATAGGAGCAGTGTTGGACACCCCCACAGGTCAGGCCTACTTACCAGAGGATGGACAAACCAAACTCATGTCCCTGACCATTCATGTTCAAGAGGCACAGTATGTATCAGCAAGACAACTACTATGCCTTTTAGGGCATATGGCAGCAGCCATCTCAACGGTAGCCCACACAAGACTATGCATGCAGCCTGTTCAATGGGCACTTCAAAATCAGTGGCATCAAAAGTCAAATTCCTTCGAGGCTTGCATTCAGGTCACTCCAAACCTCCGAACTGCCCTCAATTGGTGGACATGCCATCCCCCACATCTTTCACGGTGTCCTCTTCCAGTCCCTACCAGCATCCCAAACACTAACTACCAATGCCTCTCCCGATGGCTAGGGCGCACATTTAGGTCCATACAAGACTCTGGGACAATGGGACCCAGGCTCCGCTTCTCTCCATATAAATCTACTGGAAATGGGAGTAGTGCGGCTTACCCTCCGGGCCTTCCGTCCATACCTGTGCCCTGACCCACTCTTAGTTCAAACAGACAACACTACGGTAGTTTACTATCTCAACAAACAAGGAGGGACCAAGTCCCTCAGTCTGTGCAATGAAACTCTGACAGTGTGGTACATGGCATTACAACAGGACTTCACCCTAAACAGCCGTCCATTTACCGGGACACGGCAGCACTTTGGGCGGACTACCTCAGCCATCACTCTTCCACCCATGAGTGGACATTACATCATGAGGTCCTTCAACAAATCTTTCAGATGTGGGGAACTCCACATAGACATCTGTTTGCTTCCCCAGTGAACCACCACCTGCCCAACTTTTATTCTGTTACCCCGAACAAAAAGGGACTATCTGTAGATGTCCTATCCCAACCTTGGACAGGACTTTTTTAATATGCCTTCCCTCCCATCCCCTCTCCTACAAAGGACACTGTTAAAGTTGCAACTCGAGCCGGCCACAGTGATCCTCATTGCTGCCCTGTGGCCTTGGCAGGTCTGGTTCCCATTAGTACAACAACCTACAACTTAAATGGAAATGTTTTTTCCATATGGGCTGCCTCTTGGTCCATGGACCTCTTTTCATGTCCAATAACACAAGTCATGGAATAGTTATCCTTGCTTGCGGCTACTGGCCTGAGCTATTCCTCCTTTAAAGTTCACCTGGCCTCCATCTCGACTTTTCATGAACCAACTGAAGGCAAACTGATTTACCAACATCACTTGGCAAAAATGTTTCTCAGGGGAATGTTACGTCTTACCTCAAGAGGTAGCTCTTGCAGCAGGTAACACATATGGGACTGTAGCCAGCCAGCAACAGGAGCCCATGGCAAACTTCTTTCCAGCAGTACAAAGCAGGGACATCCCACATGGTATAAGAGGCGGCGGTCCCCAGCGTGCCCCACTTCTTTTCCCGCCGTTGACGCACGCTCATCGGCTTCATGGCCCAACTCACGCCAGTTCGACCGCGTTTTTTTGAAAATATTCTGTCACTGTTTTCACTTTATTGTCCATTGTTCCTGCATGTTTTCTCCCTTGTTGAGGCACATGAACAAGTGCGTCTGTGGGAAACAGATCCCCGCCAAGGACGGCCATGTGGCCTGCTTGTTTTGCCTAGGTCCAGACCATGACCCCCCCAGTCCTGCTCCCACTGCCAGGCCTTAAGTAGCCGGACTCACATCCATTGACAGAAATTTCTCCAGGCCTTTCTCGCATAGCAGCAGTTGGCAGCCATGCAGAGGGGGCTCCTCCTCTGAACGGAAATCTTCCCACTTTCTGCATAAGAGCTCTGGGAAACATCGCTCCTCAAAGTCCAAGGAGAAGCACAGGGAGAGTTCCCACTGCAGGTCACGATCCTCTGGATCGTTTACTGCCTCTAGGTCCGAGTTATCAGGCCATGACTCCCGGCTGACAGTGATCAAAGCCCTGGCCACCTCTGGTGGTAAGATGCATTCTGCCCCCCCGGTCGGCCTCTGTACATGGTGCTGACTGCTGGGAGAAGGCTAAGCCTCAGGTCAGACAGCAGGGAGATCCTCTTCCCTCCTGCCTAAACAGACCTCAAAATTGGCAGAGAAATGCCCTATTCTGCTGTCGGACAGGCACCACTCTAAAAAACCTTCCAAGACCACATCAGACTCTCACCAACATCTGTCTGTGGATGACACCCCTAAGGCCTCCCAAACACCGCTTCCACCGGCTAGGCCTCCATTGCCCCCGGCGTCCCCACCACGATCGGACGTCAGGGCAGAAGAGACACTGGCACAGGAGGAACTGACACCAGCTCATGGAGTTGCTTCTGGACCCGACAACGGTCCCAATACTCCATTGTCGCCTCCAGCACATCCACCATCACTGGACAAGACTGCCATCGGTACCGGCACCGGTGCCCTCGGACTGTCTGAACTGGCTACTGGTTCTCCAAAACTGAACCTGAGCCAGGTGAAGGACCTTTTCTCCCACTGGCGGGAGGCCATCAAGCCTGACATCCTCCCACTGAAACTTCTACCAGTTACGCCGGTGGAACTGGATTTGGCTCCGGACCTGGATGGGGGTACCTCCCACCCGCAGAAAATGCGGTCTCCCAAACCCACTTGGATGAGGATTGGGGAAAACAGCCCCCCCCAAGAGGCCATGCAAGAGGGTAAGTGAAAGAAAGGACCACAGATCCAGGTCAAGGAGCCCCAGTTCTTCCAGCTCCTCAGGCAGGCATCGCCACAAACGCAGGAGGCGCAGGTCCCCATCAGTCTCATCCTCCGATTCATATCACACGTCTGGTCCATCTCCTCCTTCGAGGAGTCACCTTCTGGGGAGCCTGAGGATATGCCCAAGTCACCTCCAGATGACCCGTCTTTCATGGAGGTCATGCAGCACATTCAGGCTAACATGGGCTGGGACAACAGAGTATCTGGACCCTGAGCATATGAGGCTTGCCAAATACTTCAGACAGAAGGATCCTAAGCTAGTAGTCATTTCCCCCATGGTCAACACCTTTGAGGATGTCACACAGGCCATCTGCAGATGCCCTCACTCTTCCACGGCCGTCCCTAAGAAGGTGGACCATTTATACAGGGCACCCAAGGAGCAACCCTTTTTAGCTGAACACCCTGCTGCAGATTTGGTGGTCATCTCAGCAGCTCATGACCATTCACAGAGGCCCAAACATCTGAGCACCCAGCCTCTGGACAGAGAATCTAAACAGCTGGATTCTATGGGCAGAAAGATATACTCGTCTGCCACCA
The DNA here is from genome assembly GCA_016271365.2 of Neoceratodus forsteri. Classification (NCBI taxonomy): domain Eukaryota; kingdom Metazoa; phylum Chordata; order Ceratodontiformes; family Ceratodontidae; genus Neoceratodus; species Neoceratodus forsteri. Next base: position 1,338,369,497 of record CM057449.1, on the reverse strand, counting down.
GCAGCATCAGGGGCTTAAATTTCCTGACTCATATGGCCCAATTCCAGAACACCCTTTGGGAACAAGGAATGGACATCTTGCAGGATGTGCCCGACTGCCCCCAAAAAGCAGAACTTGCCAAGCTATTACAGACCGGGTCAGTCGTAGGCATGTATGTGCTACGATCTGCTTATGACTCTACGGACACGGTGGCAGGGGTGGTTGCCATGGGTGTTGGTTTACGGTGCCATTCCTGGCTCTGTGTGTCTGGGTTCACTCAGGATGTCCAGTCCAACATCCTAGATGCACTCTTCAAAGGCTCTGTCCTCTTTGGTGAGGACACAGAGAAGATTATCAACAAATTACAGGACTCCAGTAAGGCTGTCCGCACCGTGCAGTCCGTGTACCACCTGAAACAGACAATTTAGAAGGTCTCATTTTCGTGGCCAAGGGGGGGTCAACAGCCTCAGCAATCCCATTTCCAGCAGCCTCAAACTCAACGGGGAGGCTTTGATCGGAGAGGCGGCCCTGGAGGATCCATGGGCTCCGCCTCTCACCAGACTAAACCCGCCCACGCCACCTTCCCTCTCCTCCAACAGCATGACTCTCAGAGCACAACCCACCTCTTCACAACATCTTGGGAGAGGAGGTAGGAGGTTGTTTTTCTCTTTATGCAGAGGCCTGGAGAAAGGTGACCTCCGACCAGTGGGTCCTCGAACTCATAGAGCACGGGCACTCCATAGAGTTCATAGACATTCCACCAGACAGGCTCCCACCCCCATCCCATCACTCTGTGGGACATGCAGGCCTCATTCATCAGGAGATAACAGGCCCTGCTTGCCAAGAAGACCATAGAACCCATTCCCCCAAGCAAGAGGGGAACAGGGTTCTAATCTCACTTCTTCCTGGTCCCGTAGAAGTCAGGAGACTTGAGGCCCATCCTCGATTTCAGTGACCTAAATCGGTCGGTTGAGTACAAAATGTTCAGGATGGCTACTGTTCAGAATCTGCTCCCTATGGTCCATCAGGGAGACTGGTTAACGTCTCTGGATATGCAGGATGCCTACCTCCACATCCTGATATCCAAATGTCACAGGAAATGCCTCCAATTTGCTTTCCAAGGCAGGCATTTACAGTTCAGGGCATTGCCCTTCGGCCTCTTGTTGGCTCCGAGGCTGTTCACAAAGTGCCTGGCAGTGGTGGCCGCAGTGCTTTGGAGGAGGGGGACACTGTGTTTCCATACCAGAATGATTGGCTTCTCTTGGCCCAGTCCAGGGAATGCCTTCAGAGTGCCATTCTGGATACTTGCACTCTCTTTCGGAACCTGGGGATCACCATCAACTCAGCAAAGTCGTCCCTGATCCCCTCACAGCTCCTGCCAGTCATAGGGGCCCTCCTAGACATGGTCAAGGGAAGGGCTTTTCTGCCACAGGACAGGGCAGAGCACATTCGGGCCTTAGCCAGGCAGATTTATTCAGCCTCCACTGTACCAGCCAGACTTCTGCTGCGGTTGTTGGGTCACATGGTGGCGTCCATCATCACAGTCCCTTTCGTGAGACTTCAGATGAGGACAATCTAGTGGACTCTTCAGGTCCAATGGGACGACCTGGACCTGCCAGTCTCTGTCACAGGACCAGTTCACTCGGAACTACTCTGGTGGATGATGTCACCTGCCCTCCGGGAAGGGACTCCATTTCAGAAGGAAGTTCCTGACCAGGTCCTTACCACAGATGCTTCAAATTCGGGATGGGGTGCACATCTAGGCGTACACAAGACCCAGGGATCCTGGTCCTTGACCAAGGAGTCCCTTCATATCAATGTCCTAGAGACGAGAGCTGTTCTCTATGCTGTCCAAGCCTTGGACACAGTGCTCAAGGCCTGACACCTCCTCGTTCAGACGGACAACCTGTCGGTAGTTTTTTACCTCAACAAGCAAGGAGGCACACACTCATACCCATGTGCAGGGAAGCTATGAGAGTGTGGGACTGCACCATAGCCCGTCAGATAGTTATCTCAGCAGTCCACGTCCCCGGTGTTCAAAACACACTAGCAGACTCCCTCAGCATAACAAGGTCAAGTGCGTACGAATGGTTGATTCTCCAGTCTGTAGTTAATGACCTGTTCGCCATGTGGGGAACACCAGAATTGGACCTTTTTATTTCTGCCACCAACACAAAACTGCCTAGGTTTTGCTCGCTAGATCCTGAGCCTGGTGCTTTCTGGCAAGACGCGTTGTCCCTCTTCTGGAAGGGGAGGTTCCTGTATGGCTTTCCCCCTTTTTCTGCTCCTTCAGAGAGTTCTCCTCAAGGCACAGATGGAAGGGACAACAGTGATCCTGATAGCTCCGCTGTGGCACTTTCAAATTTGGTTTCCACTATTGCAGCAGTTGGCTGCGGAACTACCAGTCTCACTTCCACTGAGCACTTACTTACTGTCTCAGGACAATGGGACCTTGGTTCACCCGAACTTGCGATCCCTGCATCTTCACGCATGGCTCCTGAAGACCTAGTCAAACCTCGCTTCAGAGTTTCGGATAAGGTCACCAAAGTCCTGGTGGAGGCTAGAAAACCCTCCACGAGCGCTACATATGCCTTGAAGTGGAAGAGGTTCCATCTTTGGGCCACGGCGTGCCATCTGGATCCTCTGGCCTGTCTGGTTAACATCATACTGTGAAATACCTGTTATCCCTGTTGGAGTCAGGATTGAGTTACTTCTCCATAAAGATACATCTGGCCGCCCTTTCTGCCTATCACGCTCCTGTTCAGGGCAGAACAGTGGCTCAATTGGAGGTGACCCACACCTTTCTCAGAGGTATACTCCACATAAAAACCCCTATTCGGGATCCTGTTTCCCCTTGGAATAGTCTGTTTTGGAGAAGCTGACCCTTCCCCCATATGAACCCGCCACGGATTGCGAGCTACGTTTCCTTTCCTGGAAAACGTTTTTAGTTGCTGTTACTTCTGCTCAAAGGATTTCCAAGCTTCAGGCCCTGATGTGTAAGGAGCCCTATTTAGTGTTCCACAAAGACAAGGTAGCTTTGCGTACAAATCCTAAGTTTCTTCCTAAGGTTGTTTCAGAAATGACGTTGAACCAAGATGTCCAACTACAAGTCTACTGCCCTAACCACTCCAGTCAGGGAGAGGCGCTTCTCCATACCTTGGATGTTCATCATATGTTGCTATATTATTTATCCAGAACCAGGGGGATCAGAAAATCCGACCAGTTGTTTGTATCCTTTGCTCCATGATCTTTGGATTGCCCTGTATCAAAGCAGACTCTCTCTAGGTAGTTGGTGCATTGCATCACTTTCTGTTACCAGAGGCATGACAAACCCCTATCCAGTCCAGTAAGGGGTCATTCTACAAAAGGTGTTGCTGCCACTTTCGCAGGCCTCAAAAAGGTCTCTGCTTCAGATGTTTGTGCAGCAGCCACATGGTACACGGTCCGCATCTTCATCAGACACTACAGTCTGGACATTGCCTCAAGACGCAGAGCCGGCTTCGGTCTGGCGGTCCTGCAGGGTCTGATCTCTTAAGGGCTCTTTTTCTTCCCCTTTTCCTCTCCTACCACCCAAGAAGTTGTCGTCAGCTTATACTGCTTAGGAATCAGTCCTATATGTGTTACCTGTTGCAAGAGCTACTTCTTGAAGTAAGATAGTACAGTTACATAAGAACTTACCATAACAGTAGATCTTCAAGAGAAGCTCTTGCAGCAGAGGTATACTTCCCACCCTCCTTCCACTTGGAGGTCTCCCGCTGCATGTGTCTAGCACCATACTGCCTATCTGCTGGACAAAAAATTGCCCCTCGTTTTCCTGGATGGTTCTCAAGCAATTCGACTGCAGGTGTCTCCAGCAGTGGCAGAACTGAGGCACGCTGCCTTTTATACCATGTGGGACGTTGGGGATGAACCGATGTTGGGGGAAGTCCCCGCTTGGTACTGCTGGAGAAAAGTTTGCCGTGTGGTCCTTTCCCCGGCTGGCTACAGTCCTGTATGTGTTACCTACTGCAAGAGCGTCTCTCAAAGATCTACTGTTACAGTAAGTTCTTATATAACTACTATCTTCAACCCCCTTAATTTCCTTCTGGAAAAATTGACCCTGGCTCATTCTTTTTTTTTGAACTTGTGGCCACCTGCAGCTCTATTTATAGTGGCAGTGACTTCTGCCAGATGTATTTCTGAGCTTCAGGCTCTGATGTACAGAAAACCTTACCTTATTTTCCACAAAGACAGAATTTCCCTACGCACCAACCCATTCTTTTTACCGAAGGTGGTTTCGGAACATACTCTCAATCAATCCATGGAGCTGCCTGTTTATTACCTCAAACATCCCAATCCAGGGGAATCACTTCTATGCACTTTAGATGTGCATGGGATGCTCAGATACTACACATCGAGAACTAAGCCACTTAGAAAGACACCACAGCTCTTTGTCTCCTTTGCACAATCTAGAGAAGGGCTCCCTGTTACAAAAAAACCCTTTCCATGTGGCTGGCTAACTCCATTACATTCTAACAAATACAACAAACCACTACCTGGCCCTGTCCATGCACACTGTATAGGAGCCATGGCCACTACAGCTGCTTGCTTCAAAGGAATGTCATTTACAGATATATATGTGCAACCACATGGGCCACAATCCATACCTTCACAAAACATTATAATCTGGATATTGCCTCCCACCACCGAACAGCCTTCGGCCGTGTGGTGCTACAGGGCCTTCTCTTCCACCCTTCTGGTAATATTGTTCGGGAGTCATCCCAAAAGTATTGCCTGTTGCAAGAGATTTTCTTGAAGAAGATAGTATAGTTGTGTACTTACCATAACAGTTGATCTTCAAGAGAATCTCTTGCAGCAGGTGTGTTCCCTTCCTCCCTCCCCCATCCATCTCTAAGAGAGCAAATTCTTTTCCATCCACACAAAATGTATTCATAAATAACAGGGAGGTTTCTAGGGCACCTCTGTTTCCCACGGTTCGCATATCAGCGAGCTGAAGCTGGCAGAGAACTGAGGATGCCTGGGGCCGCTCACATGTATATAGTAACACAATGATGAGGTCACAGTGTAGGCATCCCCTAGGCAAAGACTGCTGGAAGAATCTGCCATGCAGAAGAGTGCCTTCTGGCGAGGATCCAAAGGATTACCTGCTGCAAGAGATTCTCTCAAAGATTTACTGATCTTACTTCGAGATACAACTTTTACAGCAGATTACACCATAAGGATTGAAGCCAGCAGGTGGCAGGACCTCACGGAAAACTTCTAACTAGCTACATACTGCGGGGCACCACCCCCGATGTCCCATACATCATAAAAGGGACGGTTCCCCAGCATCCCTAAGTTCTTTTCCCGCTGTCGACTCGCAGGCATCGGCTCCACAGACACTTTCAGCAACCAATCGATGCCACATCTAAGTATTTTATTTTCATGAAAAAGTTTGTTTTTTTGCTTATATATTTTTCCTGTATGTAGTCTTCCCCAATGTCCTCCATAGAAAGGCACTCTTCTAAGTGTGCCTGCAGCAAGCAGATCCCGTTCAAGGATGACCATTTGGCCTATGTGTGGTGCCTGGACCCACAGCATGACACCAAGGCCTGTCCTATTTGCCAAAAGTTTAACAGTTGAACGAGGATTCACCGCCAAAAGGTGTTGGAGACCTTCCTTCTCAAACAAAAATTAGCAACCATGCAGAAAAGCACCTCCTCCAGGGAAGACTCCTCTCACAAGTTGTCATGGAAACTTATTGAGAAAAGGAGGGAAAGGGAGAAAAAGCACTCCCTATCCAGGTCTGACACGTCCAGCTCCCGGGGGAGTTCAGACTCTGCCAGCCACTCTTCATGCTCTCTGTCTAGGTCTAAGGTCCAAAAACCACCGGCCAAGGCCCAGACGGGTGGTTCCAGTTCGGGAACCACACTTCAGCCTTTGAAGATCCAGCCCCACATTCATTCCACTGGCCGGTCTTCTGGCTCAGCTGGCTGGTCTTCCTCTACGGACCGCTCGCCAAAAGCACCCTCCAAGTTGGCCTCGGTAGTTGGCTCCGATTCCCTGGCCCGGGGCTTCGGCCAGTCTGGGTCAGCCTCCCAGCCCCCCAGAAGCTTCACGTCCTTGGTGACATCTGCTAAGCAGACTAAGGACTAGACATCCATTAAGAGGACCAAGGACCAGCGGCCACCAGCTGAGGTCCACACCCACTGACTGGATGATGATGCCTCCATGATACCCGAGGTCAGCACGTCCCACCGGACATGTACTGGGGACGCCGATACTGGGGTCGAACATCTGAGCGATGACCTGATGTCTGTTGGCAGAGAGGACACAGACCTCGCTCAAGAACTGACAACACCTGATGACCTGACGAGTGCGTCGGATCACAAAAAAACTGGCACGTGCAACAGCCAGTCATTTCACCAACAACGGATCCAACTGTGGGTCTCCAGATGTCTGAGATCAAGGATCTGTTCTTATTTTGATGGGAGACATAATCCCCACGAAGGCACCTCTCAGAGACCAGCCACCACCGAGGCCTCCTAGCCCTCCACCACAGCAGAAACGCCCTGTCCCAGGCAGGGGTCGTTCTAAAGAGAAGAAGCGGCCGAGGTCCACTTCCAGGACCCCTTCCCACTCCCCAAGTGGGCACAAAAGGAGGCGCCACCATCATAGGTCAGAGTCTTCCTCCTCGAAAGAGGCATACTCTTCCTCTGACTCATCCTCTAGATCTGGTTCACCATTCAGCATTCCCTTCCTGGATCCAAAAGACTTGCCAAGGTCCCCACCAGATAATCCCACTTTCATGGATATTATGAGGCATATCCAAGATAATATGAGGTGGGACACAGAGGAGCTGGATGCCGAGCAGTGCCGTCTGGCAAAATATTTATGCCAGAAGGATCCAAAGCCTGTGGTGGTTCCACCACTGGTAGACACATTCCAGGATGTGACATGGGTGGCCTGGAAGCACCCATATTCATCTTCTGTGGTCCCAAACAGGCTTACCACCTATACAGGGCACCGGTAGAAGAGCCCAACCTGGGAGAACAGTCTGTAGCGGATTCTGTAGTAATCACTGCCACACATGATAGGTCCCAGAGGCCAAAACACCTGAGCACTCAGCCTCCAGACCGAGAATTGAATCAGCTCCATTCTTTAGGCAGAAAAATGTATGCATCTGCCACATACTCTATTCACTCTCTGAACTTCCTAGCCCACATGGTACAGTTTCCAAATGCCCTGTGGGAGCAAGGATTGGATATGGCCAGAATCCTCCCTGACGGTGGTCAGAAAGAAGAACTGGTCATGCTGTTACAGACAGGTTCTGACGTGGGCACCCAGGTGCTTAGAGCGGCATACGACTCTGCGGATTCAGCCACCACAGGGGCAGCAGCGGGCGTGTGCCTTAGAAGACACGCCTGGCTGAGGGATTTGGGCTTCACACCAGACATCCAGACAGGTATTCTGGACGTCCCCTTCAAGGGGATGGTACTTTTCGGGGAAGACTCTGAAAAGGTTATAAACAAGCAACAGGATGCGGGCAAAGCTGCCCATTCTGTGCAGGCCATGTATAAACCAAAGCCTAAGCCATTTCAAAGGCAACAGCAGCATTTTCGAGGTAAACCAGGACAACAGCCTAGGTACGGCCAACAATAGAGAGGCGGCTTTACCCGCAAAGGCCCCTGTCAGACATTAGGAGGTGCAGGCACAAGAAATGCCAAGCCCTCCCAGGCAAACCTCCCCCCCCCCCACAGCCTGACTCTTTGCAGAACCCTCCTCTCCCACCTGCTCAGGTGGAAGAGGCAGTCAGGGGTCATCTCTTGAAACATCTAGAAGGGTGGCAGTGAATTACCTCTGACCAATGCGTTCTTCAGTTAGTTCGAAAAGGTCACTCTGTTGAGTTCATCAGGATGCCTCCGTCCAGGCCACCCCTTCTCTCCCAGTATTCCCATCATCACACCTTGAAAAATAATAAATGAAAACAAAAAAAACTGCGAAGAAAATCACTACTTAACATCAGTAGTTTCTCACACAATACAGTCCTGGATTCTAGAGCTCCTAAGACCGTTCTCATCTGCATTCAACAGCATGTCTGCAGTAGCACCTCTCTCCTTCACTCTCAAGACTGAACTCTACTAGACTAAACTGAAGTAAACTCTTTGCAAAGGTTTTTATATCTTTTTGGTAGGGTCACCTGGCTGAGCCCTTACATGTCTGGACATGTTTCAAAACCAAGGGTGGGAGGGGATTGTGTCAGGATTTCCTGGTTCAGTTAACAGTACAGTGTGTGTATGTGTATATATATATATATATATATATATATATATATATCCATAGATATTGACTTTCTATATCTCTGATCCACAGTGACTAAGCTCTTTTATACATAGAACCTTATATAGCAACAGGTTTATAGTGTGAATTTATGAAAATACCTTAAGGAGTTCTTATATAACTGTATTAATTATAAAATTATTATTGTTTTATATGGCTTCTGAATCCTTTTGCTTTAAAAAGGTTTCATTAATTGTATTCATTCCTGCTATCTCAAATAGCCTTCATGCTTTTTTGTACACAAAATACACTTATGCACTTGACACAACACCTCTCTGGGTGTTTGGCACCATTCCAGGGACTGGATGGATGGAAATGGAAAAAGAATGAAAGAAGAGACCTAGTATGAAGTTTAGGAGGGACAGTAAAGAGCTACACTAGATGGCCAACCTAGGGTGGGGGGGGGAGAAGAAAAGCAAAGAGAAAAGCGTTAACTGTTGCACAACAGAAGTTTTGGTAGCTAGGAAATAAGGAGATAGAAAAGTGGTCCATCAGTCACAACTGAGGGTGTAGCCCAACTCCGCCACATACCTCCCTCCTTAAGAAAAAAACAGTTCTCAAAACTGTACTGTTTTTTCAAGAACCCTCTCTCAGTCATAAATATTCTACCAAAACAGTACAGTAGAATGGGGATTGGTTGAAACTTTCTCTCACCCACTATGAGCTTCACCCCAGGGTCCCTTAATCATAAACAAACGAAGGGTGACAAACTGTCACTATACAGACATCCTTCTTAAATACATACCCTGGGGCATAATTCACACAGATACTGCCTAGTATCCTAAGACTAAATATAACAGTTTTCACATTCTGTTTCATAACTCCTCATTTATTGCTCCATGACGGGACTGGAAATGGCCATTCTCGTGAAAGGTCCCAGATCTATGTCACACCACAAAACTATATGGCTGAAGGGCCAAATATACCACCTCATTATTCTACCACTCTTATCCTTCATTTGATGGATCCAACATAAAGGATTATGATAAGTGACTAAGGTGAATTTTGCTCCCCTCTAATAAAATCTTTAGGCTTCTATTGCCCATTTAGCTGCCAAAGCCTCCTTCTCTACAGTGGAGTACTTTTGCTCTCTTTCGTATAGTTTCCTTGATATGTACAAAACTGGGTGTTCTTCCCCATCAGTTGTTTGGCTCAAGGCATCTGTATGTATCTCGAAGTCCACTTCAAAATTAGGACTCTTTAATACAGGTGATGAACAGAGGGCAGCTTTGACGGGTCGAAAGGCCTCATCACACTTAGGGTCCCAATGTACCATGTTGCTACACCATTTCTTTATCAGATCTGTCAGTGGTGTAGCAATCGATGCAGAGTTTGGGATGAAGCATCGTTAATACCCTGCAAGCCCTAAAAATGACCTCACATGTTTCTTTGTAGTGGGGATGGGGCACTTTGCCACTGCTTGCAGCTTATCTGTTTCGGGCTTGTCTTGCCCATTACCTAATAGAAAGCCTAGATAGCAGGTCTCGATCATGGCAGCCGTTCATTTTTGGGGGTTGATGGTAAGCCCTGCTGTGTTTATTGATTTAACCACTGCAGCCAAGTGTACCGTATTTATATTCCAGGTAGGACTGTATACCACCATATCGTCCAAGTAGGCCGAACAGTATCCAGTATGTGGTGCCAGTATACAGTCCATGTACCACTGAAATGTAGCTGGAGCTCCATGAAACTCAAACAGCATTGTAACAAATTCATAACAACCCCACAGGGGTACTAAAGGTGTTTTTTGTTTTCCCTTGCCTGCAGGTCTAATGGAATCTGCCAATACCCCTTGGTCAGATCCAGTCTTGTGATGTGTCCTGCATTCCCTATGTGGTCTATGATATCATCAATGCGGGGCATGGGATATGTATCCAACTGGGACACTTGATTCAACCTTCAAAAATCTAAAAGGCGGATTCCACCCTCTTTCTTTGGGACAACCACTATCGGTAAACCCCAAGCACTAGTGGACGGTGTTATGATCCCCAACTGTCTCATCTTGTCAGTTTCTTTCTTGACTTCTATCCTGACTCTTTCGGGTAGCCAGTAAGGCTTCTGTCTGATGGGAGAGGACTCCGTCCTTATACAATGTTTTACCCCATCACCCTTCCTGGCACACTTGTGAAGGTCGTTGGAAAATAATTAGTCAGACTCTCTACTTCCTTTCTTTGGGCATCTGACAGTGCAGGGTTTATTTTTAAATCATTGTGTCCCTCATGACTCTCCAATCTCTTATAGGCAGTATCTGGTTCAGATTCCCTTTCTGGCATCACTGTCATACCCAGGTGTACTGCTGACTTCTCTTCCGGTTTCTCATGGCACTTTTTCAGCAAGTTGGCATGGTAAATCTTTCTACCCATATGCTTTTTTGGGGTCTCAATCTTGTATGTGACGGGGCCTGCCTGATGTACTACAGTATATGGCCCTTGCCACTTCATTAACAATTTCTGCTCTGAGGAGGGCAACAATAATAACACCTTCTCCCCTGGGATAAATGTCTTGTCTCTCACCTTCAGGCCATTTTGTTTCTTCTGGATCTTTTGTGCCTCCGCACAGCTTTGATGGTCCTTGGTGGTATAAGTGACCAACCTCTTTCACAACTGTCCCATATATTCAACAATGTTTAAATGTCGCACAACAGTCCCTTCTCCCCAAAATTCTTTAACTGCATCTAATGGGCCTTGGGGATTGCGCCCATATAACATCGAGAATGGGAAATAATCTGTCGAGGCCTGGGGCAAACTTATAGGCAGACAAAAGAAATGGCAAAAAGGTATCCCAGTTCCTCCCTTCCTCATGCACAAACTTACGGGGAATTCGCTTCAGTGTTTGATTAAACTGCTTCATTAGTCCATCTGACTGGGGATGATAAGGGGAGATTCGAACAGCCACTATCCCCAGTAACTTGTAAAGCTCTTTTAACAAGGCTGCATTGAAGTTTGTGCCCCTGTTTGCAAGTATCTCTTTTGGGATGCCCAGGTGACTAAACACCTTAACCAACTCCTCGGCTAGCCTTGGTGTAGTGCCTGTACGCATTGGTATGGCCTCTGGATATTTTGTGGCATAGTCACATATCACCAAGATGAATTGGTTCTCTTTAGAACTTTTTAACAGGGGTCCCACAATGTCTATACCTATTCTTTCGAAAGGGTTGGTAACCAAGGGTAGGGGCATAAGGGGCACCATGTCCTTTTTGCCTATTTGGGCCACTTGTTGGCACTCTTTACATGTTTGCCAATACCTGGCTATTTGATCATATGTCCCTGGCCAATAAAATCTTTATAGAATGCGCTTCAGGGTGCGATCCCACCCTGCATGGCCAACCAATAGGAGATCATGCCCTAAAAACATTATTGGCTCTCTATACCTCTCAGGCACCAATAACTGCTCGACACTTTCTCCAGTGTCTGGAGTGGTATATAACCTGTACAATATATCATTTTTCAATATACTGTAATCACAGGGGCCCCTTTTGACAGTTCAAACAACATGAAGTCTTGCTATATTATGACATATGCAGTGAGTCCCAACCTTCGAACTGCTCCGGAGGTGAAAGAGTTAACTTTCCATGCCAGGCATGGAACACTGAGCTCGAGCTTGGTTGAAACTCTGTCTGTTGTTCGTCAAACTCAAACCGTTAGATTCTTTACTCCGCCTCACTGAACAGTCGCTCCAGAGATTTCTCCTTCTGCTCGGTTCATTTTGTCGGTTAAAGTATTGTTTTTCCCGGTTTTCGACCGAAATTAAACCGCAACCGGTCGGCTCAGACTCTGTCTGTGGTATTTATGAGTACTAGATAGGTTTTACATTGATTTCTATTCTGTGTGGAACTTGTAAACGGTTTATCGGTTCGGTTTGAACCGATCAGGTTGTTTAAAATATATTAATCTGTCATTTAGAGTGTGGTTACCGGTTCTTATCGGTTCTAAAAAAAATGGATTTTATTACGTTTTTTTTCCACGACCCGTGACATGGTTGGGAACCGATAAGAGGGTCTTACCTGACGGATTGCCATAAATGGGTAAGTTTGGTTAGGACTGGCACTATGTCTGAGAAACCCAAATGAAAAACCGGGCCCACTGAGTTTCAACACTGCTGTGTCTGTGGGGAAGTCTTTGCCAAGGCTGAGCCCCACACCACCTGTGTTTATTGTCTGGGGTTTGACCACCTCAATGCAGACTGCCAGATTTGTAAAAATTTCCCTGCAGCTACCCTGGAAAAGAGAGTTGGTAGGCTCAGGGAAAGGGAGGCCAAAAAGTCCGTTGAACCGGATGGCCAGCCTGGTTCGGTTCCAACCGAACCGGAGGGAATGCCCTCTGACCAGGGCGAGACTTCCTCGGGCAAAAGGAGATCCGACTCTGAGGAGTCGGTTCCAGCAAAAAGGACTAGGAAATCAGCTGGTGTGGAGCCAAAACTTTCCTCTCCAACCACTGAAGAAATAGCCAAAGTGATTAAAATTGTCCAGTCGCTTTCCCCGGTTCCAACCGAACTGGCACCATCAGGTGAGCATCCAGTTCGGCCGGTTCCACCGGTTCAGGATTATGATATAGAGGAATATTATGAACCGGAGGAGGGGGAAGAGGAGTATGAGGAGAGTGAATGTGGATTTGAAAGTCTGGATGTGCCCATTGACCCGGACATCTCCCCAGACAGACCTTCAGGAGTGTCTCCTCCTAGGCTGTCTGAGTCCCCTTCTCACTTTATGTTTTATAAGAAAGTGGCTGAAACCCTCCAGCTTCCTATGGAGGAAGCTGTGGATGATCAAGAGGAGCCTGACTATGTGGAAATGATGGATATCCCAGAGTCAAGGAGGCTGTCTATTCCTTTGCATAAATCTTTTGGGAAACAGACAGTTAAAATTCTAAAAACTCCTCACACTATACCTCCTGTCGATAAGAGAATGGACAAGAGTGCGCATTGTCAGGCTCTGATACGGAGTTCCTTACACAACAATGCAGCCATGTTGGGGTAGTGCAGGCTGCAGCCTGTGACAAAAGCAAATACTGTATCCCTTGGCTTCACACCCCTGACAAGGACTCCAGGAGGACTGATGCCATGGCAAAGAAACAGTACATGGCAGCATCCTTGGGACTCAGACAGGCAAATTATATGGCTTATGTTGCTAGATATCAGAAATCCAGATGGGATACTGTTATGGCTCTAGCAAAACAGGTCCCTGGCCAGCTTGCCAAGGAGCTGGAGCAGGTGGCTGCTGATGGTATTGAGGCATCCAAGGTGCAATTCCATGCTGCAGTGGACTCTAATGATGTGTCATCAAGAGTCATGGCTACATCTGTGGCACCGCAGAATGGCTTGGCTCAGATGTACTAGCCTGTCCAGGATACCCAGACTAAGGCCATGGATTTTCCTGTTGTGGGTAATTCTCTGTTTGGGGAGCAGACAGAGGTACATGAAAGAAAAATGGATGAGTATAGGACCACCTATAGGGTGCACAGGCCAAGGAAAGGCAGGCCCTCCTCAAAGGCAGCTTTCCAGGGGCAGGGGCAGGCCTTTTCATAGGCCTTTTTACCAAGCCCAGGCCTCCTCTTCTGCTTATGCCCAGAGGGGGTTCTTTAGAGGGAGAGGCAGACGGGGTACAAGCAGGCCTGCTTCCACCCCTCAGTCCAAAGCCCCTGCCAAGCAGGCACCCTGATGGGGTTGTCAGGGCCGATTCTCAGCTACCTGTAGGGGGCAGGCTGGCTTACTTTGTCCAGGACTGGAAGTCTCTGACATCAGACAAGTGGGTCCTGGAGGTAGTAAGCCAGGGACTGGTTCTCAGCTTCAAAAATTCCCAAAGATGAGAACCAGATCCTTTCCACCCACCAAATCCACCAGAGGCACTTGCCCTAGAGGCAGAGGTCTCTTCCCTCCTGGCTCTCAGAGCTGTGGAAAGGGTTCCACCCCTACACCAGGGCAAAGGGTTGTACTCCAGGTACTTCCTTACCCCAAAAAAGACAGGAGAATGGCTGCCCATCCTGGATCTCAGATATTTAAACAAGCACCGGTTAAAACCAAAATTCAAAATGGTGACTCTGGGAATTATTCTGCCCTCTCTAAGGCCAGGGGACTGGCTAGCGTCCCTGGACCTCAAAGATGCCTACTTCCATATTCTCATCAGAAGCTCCCATCGAAAGTACCTCAGGTTCGAGCTGCCCTCAGGCCATTACCAGTTCAGAGCAATGCCCTTTGGCCTCACCTCTGCTCCAAGGGTATTCACAAAATGCCTGGCAGTAACAATTGCTTCCCTAAGAAGGCAAAAAATTGCCATCTTCCCTTACCTGGACGACTGGCTCATAGTGGGCCAGTCTCCAGACCAAGTCAAGTTACATCTACAGATAACTCAGCAACTGCTCACCTCTCTAGGTTTCCTTCTGAATCTTTCAAAGTCAGTTCTAGAGCCTGTCCAGCTCCTCACCTTCATAGGCGCAGAGCTGAACACAGAGAAAGCCAGAGCCTTCCTTCCTTTGGACAGGGCAAGGACCCTGGTCTCTCTGGCCTCCTCTTTCACCCTGCAGGTCTCTCGACCAGCACGGCATTTTCTACAGCTCCTGGGGCACATGGCTGCCTCTACAGCAGTCGTGCAGGGAGCAAGATTTCAGATGAGGGACATCCAGTTCCATTTGAGAGCCTTTTGGTCTCAAAGGAAAGACCCTCTAACCAAATTGATCCCAGTAACTCGAACCCTGATCCAGGCTCTACAGTGGTGGCAGGATCAGAGCAATCTGAGACAAGGGGTTCCCTTTGTCACTCAGTCTCACTCCTTAATCCTTACTACAGATGCATCCCTCTTGGGGTGGGGAGCTCACATGGGCGACCTCACCACCCAGGGATTGTGCTCCCCTCAGGAATCTCTGCTCCACATCAATCTGTTGGAACTCAGAGCAGTTTTTCTAGCACTTCAAGTTTTTTCCAAATCTGTTCAGAACAAAGTAGTACAGGTCAGAACAGACACCACCACCACAATGTGGTACATCAACAAGCAAGGGGGCGCTCGGTCTATGGCCTTGTGCACCGAAGCAATGAAGTTGTGGTCTCTGGCTTACTCCCTGAACACCTCCGTCACGGCAGTTCACCTCCCAGGCAAGGACAATGTCCTGGCAGATGCTCTCAGCAGGATTTCCCAGGGCCATCACGAATGGTCACTGGACCCCCTGGTCTTGGAGGTGATATTTGCCAGATGGGGCACCCTGCAGATAGATCTTTTTGCAGCCCCAGACAATCACCAACTTCCCCTTTTTTGCTGCAGGCCCCCAGTGTTGGGCTCAGTCCCTCTGGATGCCTTAGTTCTCAATTGGGAAGGGAAGTTTCTCTGTGCTTCTCCCCCCCTTCCCTGTCCTGTTCAAAGTGTGAATCAAAATCAGATCTCAACCCTGCAAGATGATCCTGATTGCTCCAGATTGGGCCAGACAGCCCTGGTATCCACTCCTACTGTCCTTAGCAGTCCATCTTCCCCTGTGTCTTCCCAGGAATCACAACCTGTTAATCTGTGCCCAGGGGAAGGTTTGGTACCTAAACCTCAAATCTCTCAATCTCAAGGCCTGGCTCTTGAAGAGTTAGAGTTTGCTGACCTACACCTCTTCCAAGGTGTAATGGATATACTGAAGACTTCTAGGAAACCTTCCACCAGGGCTACCTATGACTCCAAATGGAAGAGGTTTTCCATATGGTGCTCTGGAGCATATTTCCCAGAATCTGCTGATTTACCCACAGTCCTGGATTATATGGTCCATTTAAATACCTTGGGGCTGAGACCAGCTACCCTAAAAGTATATTTGGCAGCTGTGTCTGCTTTTATTTCAGCAGGTAAACCCTCTTCTCTTTCAGCTCATCCTGTATTCTCCAAGTTTTTTAAGGGATTGGTTCACACCAACCCTCCATTCAGGGCCCCTGCCCCTGCCTGGGATCTTAATATTTGCATTGCTCAGCTTATGCAACCCCCCTTTTGAGCCTTTGTCTTCAGCAGAGCTTAAGTATTTGACTTGGAAGACTGTCTTTCTGGTAGCCATCACTTCTGCCAGACGCATAAGTGAATTACAAGCTTTGTCAGTGGAGCCTGATTTTATCTCCTTTCATAGAGATAAGGTGGTCCTCAGGACTAACAGGAAGTTCTTACCTAAGGTGGTTTCAGATTTCCACCTTAATCAATCTATGTCTCTTCCAGTGTACTTCACTGACCATTCCTCCTCTGGCGAGAGGAGGCTGCACAGCTTAGATGTGAAGAGAGCCCTTAGCTACTACATAGAGCGTACCAAGGGTCACAGGTTTGACTCCCTCCAACTTTTTCTCACTTATGGTGAGGTTGGCAAGGAAACCTGCCAAAAAGATCCATTGCCAGGTGGATTGTCTCTTGTATCCAATTTTCTTATGAAAACTGGGTAGGTTCCTCCCTCAGGCCTGAGGCTCACTCTACCAGAGGTACAGCTGCTTCCTGGCTGCTGCCAGGGACATCCTATCCTAGAGATATGTCAAGCAGCTACCTGGAAAACAGTTCACACTTTTACCAAGCATTACTCCCTGGACATCCAGGCTAGGAGTGATGCTTGGTTTGGCACAGCTGTGCTTCAGACCCTATTTCCTGAGTAGGTCCTGTCCCTCCTCCATGGAGGTAATGCTGTGTAGTCTGCATATGTCATAATATAGCAAGACTTCATGTTGTTTGAAGAAAAAAATACTCACCTTAGTAATGTTTCTTCTAATGGAGTCTTGCTATATTATGACCTCCCCCTGCCTGCCCCTCTCAGAACCTTTGTTTTTGGGATGTGGGTGGGCAGTGCAGTGTTGGCACTTAGTAGATCCCCACCTTGTTGTTTCACCCCTCCTTTTTTGGGGTGACTTGGTGCTGTGTATTTCACTTTTTGGGTCTCCTGACTTGAGTCTTTGTTTTGGGACCAAAAAATGTGTTCTTATGTTTAGTAGCCAGTTGGCTAGTGTAGGTTTACAGCTTCCACACAGGACCTCAGTGAGTTTAGCTCATAAAGATCTGACGGTTTGAGTTTGAAGAACAACAGACAGAGTTTCAACTGAGCTCGAGCTCAGCGTTCCATGCCTGGCATGGAAAGTTAACTCTTTCACCTCCGGAGCAGTTCGAAGGTTGGGACTCACTGCATATGTCATAATATAGCAAGACTCCATTAGAAGAAACAACATTACTAAGGTGAGTAATTTTTTCTTCTTGTCCAACCTGCGAAAAAAAAGGTTTTAAAGAAACATCACATTCCTGTTCAGCAGCTATATCAATGCTATTAAACATAGCCTGTATTTTTGCTTCAGGAAGTCCATTTACAGTCTGGTTCCATTGTTCTTTCTTCTGATTCAGGGGTTTCCTATCCTTACCAGGGTCCTCAATAACATCCCCTTCAAAAGGGAAGGTTTTTCCCAAAGTCCGCTCTTTCCGGTATTGGGCCCTGGTAGTCATGGCTGTGACCATCCCTTGCTCAGTTATCAATGTTGGAAAGTCTGAGAAATCATGACCTATAACCATAGGCACCAGTAGGTTGGGCACCAGTCCTGCTGTGACCACCTGGTTCTGTTCTTCAACATCCATCACTATTGTAGCAGTTGGGTAGTGGTGCATGTCCCCAAGGACCATAGGCATAGATTGTGGGGGGGGCAGAGGGGCAAGCTGCCCCCCCTGAGAAATTAGACCAGGACTTTTTTAGGAGCCCAGCCTTACCGTTCTCCCTCCGGTTATCTTTTTTTTTTTTTTTAATATTGAATGGGCTCAGGGCTATGCCCGGAATGCCTGCACCTCTCTGGAGGAGGGAGGGGGGGATGGCGGTGATGCGCCGTGTCTCTTAAACAAAAACTATCCCCTTTTCTGATTGGCTGCAAGCCTGCAACCGTAGTAGCCTGCATGTTACAGCCAATCAGAGAGTGTTGCAAGCTGGCACCATCGCGTGAGCAGTATTCCATTAGTGGCGCCATTTAGTTGTCTGTGTGCCTTCCATGAAGGAGCAGCAGCAGCATCCATATAGCGTAGGGCTGAGGAGAGATAGCTATTCGAGGATGTCAAGCAGCAGTCGTTGGTTGTCTGTCAGGTGTCACCAGTGTCTCAGTCAGTCTAGTGTTCCCACCCTCTTCCTGTCCTGAACAGCCCAGTTTAAATATACATCACCTGAGTCCTCTGACTACCTACTCTCTGTTTCTCAGTGCAGCCAGCTGTGCTCTGGGCTCTCCCGCTGCCACCTGAGCCTCCCATCCCTGAGAGCCTAGGAGGCCTGCAGCCACAAGGCCTCTACCACCGGACAGACCAGGCGGAGGAGTGAGTAGTACAATTACAGTGAGTCTGAGGCACAGCCAGGCTTGCCTGCACACCCAGCTCCTGTGTCCAGCAGGCCAGAAAAAGATTTACCATGTTGTCGGCGAGTCCCACACCATGCCCATTGCCCACCAGTTCCACGGTCCACCGAGAGGTATTATTCAGGTCAGTGAACAGCCAGGCCCAGAACAGTGAAGAAGCCGGCGGTCATGCAGGCTATAGCAGACCCATAATGTGACACATTCATCTGGTGTCAGAAAAAATGAGTTACTGTCTCGTCGGGGGATTAATCGGGAGAGGAAAGGGACTGTTGGGAGAGACTCGGCTACCTGACCTGCCTTCTTGGCCTTGCTGTGCCCTGCTGCATGCTGCCCTGTCTGTGCCCTTACTGATTTGGTGAGTAACTGTGCTGCAAGCTGGTTGTTGGAAATTAATACCATTCACATCCCAGAAATGTGTCTTTTGGGGGGTTGTCTTGGCCATGTGTCTGGGGGTGGGTGGAAGGTTTGCTGTCAGCTTGTGTTTCTTTGGGTGGGAGGATTTACTGGCTGTTGAGGCTGTCCATGTTGGTGGGGTGGGGGGGCCTATTTGTTTGGTATGGTGTGGACACTGGTCATGTTGGTGGGGTGGGGACACTCAGTTACTGTGCTACTGATGTGGTGGGGTTTGTTGGGAAAACTCACTGGATGGTCTGTGTTTGGTGAGGCTGGGGAGATGGTCTGTTTTGTGGGGTTGGGATCGAGGGAGACAGTCTGTGTGTTTTGGGGCTGACTCACTGAGAGGATGGTCAGTGTTTGGTGTTGGGGGAGGGCCTGCGTTTGGTGGGGCTGGGGGGGACGATCAGTGTTTGGGGCTGGGGTGGTTAGTGTTTGGGAGTGGGAGGGCGGTCAGTGTTTGGTGGGGCTGGGGGGACAGTCTGTTTTCTATTCTGGGGTCTGGTAGGGTGGAGACACAGGCCATGGTGATGTGGGAACACTGGCTGTGATGGTGGGGTGGAGACACTAGCCATTGTTTGGTGGACTTGGCTGGCCATTTGTCTGGGGGGACTGTCCATGATGGTGGAAAAGAGGGACTGTCCATGTTTGCCTGCCGGGTGTCTTGTGGTGAGAGGGGGACTATTTGCTGGTCGGGTGTCTGGGGGATCTTTCCATGTTGGCTTATGGGGGTGAATGTCGGTGATTGCTGATCAGGTGTCTAGGACGGACTATCAATGTTGTTGGGGAGGGAACTCTCCGTGTTTGCTAGCCAGGTGTTTGGGGATTGTTCATGTTGGTGGGAGGAAATTCTGTGTTTGCTAGCTGTGTGTCGGGGGTCTGTCCTTGGTGGGACATGGGGGACCGTCCATGTTTGCTGGCTGCCTGGGTGTCTGGTGGGACTGTCCTTGTCAGTTGGGAGGGGCATTCTATGCTAGCTGGCCCGGTGTCTGGTGGGGAGGGGGGACTGTTCAGGTGTCCGGGGGGACTGTCCTTGTAGGTGGGGTGAAAGGGGGGACTGTCCATGTTTGCTGACTGGGTTTCTGGTGAACTGTCCGTGTTGGTTAGGAGGGGGAACATTCTGCGCTTGCTGACTGGGTGTTAGCATATAAACATAAGTAAATGTTAAAACGTAATTTCCACCTCATCCTTTACCTGTCAAGGACTGTATCTCACAGACCTGTGCCCGCAGCTAGCATATGAACATTAATAAATGTTGAAACATTATTTCCCCCTCATCCTTTACCTGGCTGTAAAAGTAATCTTTCACTTTTTTTGATTTCTCCAATCATCCACTGTGGAGGGGTGAAACAGACAGATTCCTTGGCCTTGCTGTCTCTGTCTTCATTGCCTGGCAAACACAACCAAAGAGGTAGCTTTTTGTGTTCTTCCCCGTACAGTGTTACAAGACTAGCAAAAATCTTGCACTAAAATATGCACCCTAAAGAAATGATTATACTACTACCTGGCTATTGTTATAGCGACTACTGACTGGCCATGATTTTTTTGGGGGGGGGTTGGAACACTGGTTGTGTGTGTGGGTGGGGTTGCGGACACTGCTGGTTGTGCGTGTGTGTGTGTGTGTGGTTGGGGACACTGCTGATTGTATGTGTGTGGGGTTGGAGAAACTGCTGGTCGTGTGTGTGTGTGTGTGTGTGGTATTGCGGACACTGGTCATTTGTGTGGGTGGGGTTGGGGATACAGGCATTGTGTGGGTGTGGTGGGGGCACTGTTGTGTGGGTGGGTGGAGGCACTGGCATTGTGTCGGTGGGACGGGGTTGTAATTGTATACCAGGCAAACTGTGCTGACCCGTAGCTCAACATCTCTCTTTCCAGACAAAGAAAGAAACATAAACAAAATGCAGTATAAAATGTGGTTTTATTTATTTTTGTGTGCCTGTGATGAGGAGGCACAGACCTGGATGCCTGGAGTGGATACCAGATAAATGGAGCTGGAAATGGTGTTGGTTGGGTGGGGTGGGGAGAGTGGCTGTGCTGGTGCAGTGGGAAGAGTGGCTGTGCTGGTGCGGTGGGAAGAGTGGCTGTGCTGTTGGGTGGACACAGAGTGTGGAGAGTGGCTGTGTAAGTCCATCAGGGTGCAGAGAGTAGCTGAGCTGGCCAGTCTGGGTGGAGATAGTGGCCTTGCAGGTCTGGGGTGGGGAGAGTGGGCTGTAGCTTTTTGCATGGACATTTAATTCACTGTTGCTTGCTGTGCCTTCTTTTGCCCTGCCAGCTTTGTGCTGCTGTGCTGACCAGGGTGGACTGGTACACATGCTGAAAAAAATGGTTCTGGCCACTGGTGATGGAGGAGGGAGGGGTGGACGGGCATACTGGCACAGAAATATTTTTTTCAACATGTATGCCAGTCTGCTGGGTCCATGCCATGCTTACCTCCCTCGTACAAGGGGCTTCTGAGCACTAATGATAAGTTTCTGTGTCAAAATTAGGAACTGTTGGAAAGTATGAAATCCTACAATATAGAAATTGTGCATGTTTATATAGGTTTCACCTTACTGTGTGGTTCGACAAGATGTTCTGTGGTCTCTCCTCCTCATTTAGCACCCTGACCTGTGACCTTGCCATTCCCCCCCCCCCCAGGGCAGGGGGAAGGTCCATTGTTTTGTGGTCTTTTGGTGGTTTGTTGGGCATTGTAAAATGCATCGTTTCATTTACTGTGTTGTACTGCCTGGGTCTGCTTTACCCTGTCTCTATTCTGAATGTAAACATGGTATAAAAAAAGTTCATTTTTTGGTGGTGTGTGTGTCACTCTGTGTCTGTGTGTAGAAGAACAGAGACACACGCTCGGACAAAATAAACTGTATTAAACCACATCAAACTGAAGCAACCATGTTTCATTTGTGCCCTTCAAAACTGTCAGATTATATGATTTTGAAGTAGTCTGTGGGGGGGGGGGAGCATCCACGGCAACCTGGGTTACCACAACCGGCCCACCACACACTGTCATAGGTGATGCTAATAAAAACCACCAGCCAAGTACTTACCTTTCAGGGTGGGTCCTGCTAGGCTGTGCACAGGTATCTGGAGTCGTTGTTCCAGCAAACTTCCTGTGGCGTCTGTTCTCTTAGGTTATGTGATGTGACCACTTTTGTGCCAGGGCAGTCCATGTTTGCTTGGGTGGGGTTGTGTAACCCTGGGCATGGACAGAGATGCATATTCCTTAGGAGCCCATGGGGAGGAGAGTGGTAGGGGTTGTGGTGTGACCACACCATGTCCGTGATCATCTTGAACAATTAGGGGATTTACATTGTTCTGTTGCACTGTCCCAGGTACATCAGCATGCTTGTTAAAAGCACCACCTGAAGGTTATCAGCAAGTCCCATGCTTATGTATACAATGCTTGCTTGCTTGAGGAGAGCATTATCCTCTTCGATTACCTTACCTAACCAGATTCAGGCATGTGACATTGAATAATATGGGATGGGATGGAATGGGATGGGAGACTAATGAATTAACTTGGTTATAACAAAGAAAAGTGTTAACACTGGGTGCAAGTAAGCAATAATGCCCGACAGGGCGTGTGTAATGCTGGGATAACGTCACACCTCAGGTGGTTGGGCACGAGTGCATCCAATACATAAGGCATGACGTTATACTACCATGATACACACCCTGGAGGGCATTATTGCTATTATACAATGGCGTGTTGTTATACAGAATTAAAAAAAATAATTTTAAAGATGTTTTATTTGATGTGGAAAAATATTTTTAAGAGAATATACAAAAAAACCACACTAATGCTAACAATCATCAAGAGGTTCACGGAGAGGCTGAGACTAGACCTGTGATGGATTGAATGTACCGGGATGACATCATGGGTCTAGCCCAAGACTGACCAATCAGAGGCCAGCATTCATTCTTGTCATTGTATAATCGCATTTTTTTATGTAATCTTTGTAAATAAGGGCTCATGCTGTGAGGATGCACATGCTGGGATGTTTCCCATACCATCCATGTTTATAGGTATACTAAGGTGGCACAGCCATTTGCTGCACTTCCTTGAAACATGCTTTTTGCACTCCTCAAGGGTGGGAGGGCTAGCTCAAGCAGACATTTCAAGAAGTTCAGGATCCACTATAAGGGCTGGACTTGGAAGGGTTATGTAAGCAGCAAAGGGGGGTGAGAGACTAGTGAGCTATCCACCTGGAGGTTCAGGTGGGGGCAAAATTAGGTCAAGACTGATTTGAATTGAAGCTCAGGGGAGGTCCTGTCCTCTTGAGAAGGAAGTTAAGTTCCTTACATATTTTCAGCTTTAAAAGTAAGTCCTCACTCCCAAGGCAGAAGAACGAAGAACTGAATACAAAACAGGTCTCGGTCAGTTTTTCGACTCTGGTCTCAGGAGGAGTTGGGCCAAGAGCAGGCTGCAGTAAAACTGGTGGGGTGGGGAAGTGCTCTGACTTGGCCTGGGCTGGTCCCTCCCAGGAGTTATTCAGCTGTAGTCTTAAATGTTTTTTGGGCATTATTTGATGCTGGTTGATTTGTTTGCATTACACAAGCCACCTGCCCTCTTCACTGTCGTGATACGCGAAAATCAGGACTTTTTTGTTACTTTGCCCCCCCTGTAAAAATAACAAACTATGCCCCTGCCAAGGACACATACAATTCTCGTGTCTGATCCTCCTGGTTGTATATCAGTCACCAATTCTGGACAAATCAAAGTATTCTTACTGCCAGAATCAATCAGGCCCAACACAGTTCGACTGTTAATACAAATATCTCTCACAATGTAACCGTCATTCAACATGGACAAATTGGTGGCATCAGCTCTAGGTCGGGTACAAAACCTATCAAGGTGTCTTTCACCCTGACAGTTCCAGCAGAGGGGGTCTGGATTATAAAGTCTGGCTCCTTGATTCAGTCTCCCCTCTGTTCTACAAGTATATTCACTGGGGGCTCGATTAACAACAGGGGATTTCGCTGTTTGGGGGGCAAGTGCAATGGGGTCAGTTCTATAACCTTTTCTCACAGGCTGCCGAGCAGATAAAAAGTCTTCTGCCGAAGTGATGGCTAACTCGGCTGTCTCTAGGTGATGTTTCCTCACCTATATTTGTACTTCAGTGGGCAATATTTGGAGATATTGTTCAACTACTAAAGTCTCAATAATGTCTATGACAGAATTCTCCTCAGGCTGTAGCCATTTTAAACATAATTCCCTTAGCCTGGTAAAGGTTTCCCTAGGGGAATTGTTCTGATAGTGTTTAAGGGAAGGAAACCTCTGCCTGTAAGTCTGCATTTATAGCCTATCTTTTCAGAATCTTCTTTTTTACCAGGTCATAATTTTCAGCACACCTGATGTCCATATTGCTGTACGCTAACTATGCCCATCCAGTAAGGTATGGAGCAAGGCATACTACCCAATGTCTCTGATCCCACCCACAGGCTCGGGCAACCCTCTCAAACGTAGTTAAAGATGCTTCTACATCATCGGTTGCTTCCATTTTAGTCAATTTAATGTCTTTTGGATTATAACCTGGTGGTCCTGCCCCCTGTGGTCCTTGTCCAGTCGGTTGGAGAGCTTGCAAGGTGTCTGCCTACCTCTGGTCCTGGTGTTTCCTTTCCCACTCTCTTTGTCTTTCCATATCCAGTTGCTTAACCGCCAACCATTTCAACAAGTTACTGATATCTTCAGGTGGTGGGTCCTCATACGGTGGTTCCTCCTCCTCCTCCTCATTCTCTCCAATTCCTGCACCCATTGTCATGTCCATCGCTGTATTCTTCTTCGCGCCTCCGAACTCCAGGCCAGGTAGAAGGTCCTCTCCAGTCCTCAACACCTATGCTCTGGTATGCACGCCTGGCAGGCCTTCCTCCTCCTTCAGATCTTTGACATCAAGTGATTTCTGGAGATCTGCCATCCTGCTCTTTGCCCATGTCTGGATACCAGGGCTGGTATCTGGGTACTGGTCTCCCCCTTCTGACACAAGTTTGTCACAGCGTGTGGGAATAAACTTCAGACGAGGCAAATTTCAAGGTTTAAAACACACCTCTCCAGGTGTTTGGCACCATTCCAGGGACTGGATGGATGGAAATGGAAAAAGAATGAAAGGAGAGAACTAGTAGGAAGTTTAGTAGGGACAGTAAAGAGCTACGCTAGGTGGCCAACCTTGGGGGAGGGAGAAGAAGAGCAAAGAGAAAAGCATTAATTGTTGCGCAACAGAAGTTTTGGCAGCTAGGAAATGAGGTTGCGAAGAAAGCACAGCAGTTGGACCACAGTGGACTCAGGGAGGGTGAGGATGGTGGAACAGAGGCACACCCAGTCAATTGTTCCACACCACAATCCATACACCATTCTGGGGGAGCACAGCTCCCCTATAGATGCACCCGCAGAGAAGACTGATGACAACTGTCACAAGGGAGGCCCACAGGAAGGAGGCAGAGGACACCACAGGGAAAGGAAGCAGCTCCTGGTGGGGGACTCAATTATTGGGGAGATAGAACTGGTGGGAGCTGGGAAAACTGAAGTAAGGTGCCTGCCTGGTGCCATGGCTTGGAGGGACAGGAAGCGCATCCTCAGGATCACGAGAACAGCTGCAAGGGAGTCTGAGCTGGACGTAATTGTCCACCTAGGGACAAATGACTTGGCTCATCATGAGATTAGAGCAGTGCAGGAGGACATTGTAGAGTTAAGGAGGGGCCTAAGACAAGTAGCACACACAGTATCCTTCTCAGAGGTGCTGCCTGTCAATGGCATAGGGGAGGCAAGGGTAATTAGCACCATGCAGTTTAATGAATGGTTGAAAAAATGGTGTGGAGCACAGAGGTTTGGCTTCATTGGGGACTGGGGTTCCACCTGGAGGGACACCAGCCTATACTGGCAGGATGGTCTGCATCTGTCCAGGAAGGGAACAAGTCTTTTGAGCAATTGGTTTAAATGCTTCATTGGCAAGCTTTTAAACTAGTCAAAGGGGAGGCACTGATAAGCAGCAGGAAAATCCCAGCCTCTCCCTACAAAACAGGGTACTAAATGAGAAAAAGACCAATGTAGAAAGGTCAGTGGGGGATGCTGCAACAGAAGGTAAAGCCATCAAAAAATGGAGAGCAATGAGTACCAATGCCCGTAGTCTGGGTAACAAGCTTCCTGAATTAGTGGCCTTGATGGAGGAGGACCATCTGGATATTGTGGCAGTCACAGAAACATGGTACACACAAAACAATGACTGGGACGTAAACATACCAGGATACACTATCTACAGGAGGGACAGGGAGAGTAAAAGAGGAGGAGGAGTAGCTCTTTACATAAGGGAAGGAATAAAAGCAACAGAACAAAAGGGTAAACAGGGAGGAGAAGAAGCACTGTGGGTAAATTTGGAGACAGGCAATGGCACCACAATCCGCACAGGGGTTGTATACAGACCCCCTTCTCAGGGGGAGGAAATGGACAAGAAAATGATAGAAAGTATACTTAGAATGGCAGAAAAAGGGGAGATATTGCTGATGGGTGATCTGAATATGCCAGATGTTAACTGGAGTGCAGTTGCAGCAGCCACTTCGAAGAGTGGGGTTATTCTAGATGCCCTACAGGGGGCATGCCTTAGACAACTAGTATTGGAGCCCACTCGAGAGGGAGCAATCTTAGACCTGGTTCTCTCAAATGGAGATGGAGAGAGGATCACAGATGTAGAAGTGGGTAGCCATCTGGGAACTAGCGACCATCGAACAGTATGGTTCACAATAAACACAGCAATAGAGTCAAACCATACAAAGGCAAAAGTACTGGACTTTAGGAGGGCTGACTTTGCCAAAATGGATGAGTGCCTAAGGAATGCACTAGCAAATGGGCAGGAAGGAGGGGTGGAAGAACAATGGGGAATAATAAAAACTGCCATCACAGAGGTAACGAGCCTTTGTGTGAAGCAAATAAACAAAACAAAACGATGTAAGAAACCACTATGGTTCTCAAAGGAAGTGGCAGTGAAGGTTCAAGAGAAAAGAAAGCATTCAGGAAGTACAAGGAATCGCAGAAGGAGCAGGACAGAGAACTGTATCAGTTAAGCAAAAGGAGGCTGGGAAGGCAGTCAGAACAGCAAAGGCCCAAACTGAGGAAAAGACAGCCAACTCAGTTAAGAAGGGGATAAAATCTTTATAGGTACATCAGGAGCGAAGGAAGACCAAGGGAGGGATAGTGAGGCTTAATAAAGGGAGGGAGGGTGGGCAGAGGGAGACTGTGAAAGGCAGAGATACTAAACAAATATTTTGCTCAGTATTTACAAACGAAGAGGGGAGGTACCTAAAACAAACAGTAGAAGCACTCTGGATACAGAAGTTGATACCAGCCCTTTTACAGAAGAAAGGGTTCTGAAAGAACTCTTAAAACTGAAGGTGGACAAAGCAATGGCCTGATGGGATCATCCCAGAATTCTAAAGAACTAAGGGTAGAACTAGTGACACCACTGACTACCCTTTTAACAAATCATGGGAGGATGGGGTGGTACCTGAGGACTGGAGAAGGGCAGATGTGATTCCTCTTCACAAAAGTGGGAGCAAGGCAGAAGCAGGAAACTACAGACCTGTTAGTTTAACCTCAGTGATAGGAAAATGATGGAATCACTTCTGAAGGAAAGAAGTGTCAGTGATCTAGAGGCCAGAGGGGCACAGGACCCTAGGCAGCATGGATTCACAGCAGGAAGGTCATGCCAGATGAATCTGATAGATTTCTTTGACTGAGTGACCAAAGTAGTAGATCAGGGAGGGCTGTGGACATGGCCTACCTAGACTTTAGCAAGGCATTTGACACAGTCCCACACAAAAGATTAATATACAAGTTAGCCAGCCTAGGAGTGGTCCCAAGATGACAGCCTGGGTAAAGAATTGGCTGGAGAATAGGACACAGAGAGTAATAGTAAATGGAGTCCACTCAGAATAAAGGAGGGTTACTAGTGGGGTACCTGAGGGTTCAGATTAGGACTAGTCTCTTCAATGTCTTTATAAGCGACATTGCAGAAGGACTGGAAGGAAAGTATGTCTTTGCAGATGACACAAAGATCTGCAACAGAGTTGATGCACAAGGTGGGGTGGAAAGGGTGAGAAGGGACTTGGCAAGGTTAGAGGAATGGTCAAATGTATGGCAGCTTAGATTCAATGCTAAGAAGTGCAAGGTAATGCACCTGGGAAACAAAAACCCAGGGGAAGAGTACACAATGGGGGGTGAGATACTAACAACAACAAAAATGGAAAGGGACCTGGGGGTAGTCATATCAGATGACCTAAAGGTGGGCAAGCAATGTGAGAGGGCAGCAAGGAGGGCTGGGGGGATACTGGGATGCATAGGGAGAGGCATCACCAGTAGAAAACAGGAAGTTATTATCCCTCTGTACAGACAGCTGGTGAGACCCCATCTGGAGTACTGTGTGCAGTTCTAGAGACCCAGTCTCCAGAAAGACATGGACAGGATGGAAGCTGTCCAGAGGAGGGACTAAAATGGTGCAGGGGTCTGCACCGGAAGACATATGAAGAGAGACGAAGGAGCTTAATATGTATAGTCTCGAGGAAAGGAGGAGAGGGGGACATGATAGAAATGTTCAAGTACCTCAAGGGAATCAATAAAGTCCAAGAGGGTAGCATCTTTCAAAAAAAGAGGCGTGCAAGAACAAGAGGGCAGAATTTGAAGATGGGGGGTGGCTCAGAGGTAATTTACGGAAGTATTTTTTTACAGAGAGGGTTGTGGATGCATGGAACGGCCTTCCGGAGGAGGTTGTGGAGTCAAAATCAGTGGTGGAATTCAAGCATGCATGGGACAGTCATAAGGCCATTCTAGGGGGTGGGGGTTGGAAGAAGTAGGCTGCTGGTTAACTAGGATCTGCAGCTTGTCCAGTAGGTAGGGAAATGGGCAGACTGGGTGGGCCAAGCGATCCTTATCTGCCATCAAATTCTATGTTTCTATGTTAGATAGAAAAGTCCATCAGTCACAGATGAGGGTGTAGCCTAACTCCGCCACAGTCACCTTACCTGGATTGATCTCAGTGCTCCATCCGAACGATTGGCTTGCAATGCTAGATATGCAGGACGTGTATCTCCACATTCAAATCGCAAAACACCATAGGAGGTTTCTGCAGTTCAAATTCAGAGGACATTACCAGTTTCGGGCACTGCCATTCGGACTGTCATTGGCACCCAGAATCTTTACCAAATGCCTGGCAGTAGTAGCCGCAGCCCTCAGGAGGATGGGCCACTACACCTTCCCTTACCTGGATGACTGGCTCCTCACAGCTTTGTCCAGGAAGGGGCTAAACCAGGTGTTACAAGACATCTTTTCCATCTTCAAAGAAGTGGGTGTCACCATCAATTTGCCAAAATCGTTTCTCACCCCATGCCAAAGACTACAGTTCATAAGAGCAGTCCTGGGCACAACCAGAGGGAAGGCTTTCTTATTGAAGGACAGGGTAAATCACCTGAGGGGATTAACCCAGCACATTCTGGAGCAGAAGCAGGTCACAGCAAGGTCCGTGCTGCATCTCTTAGGCCACATGGCAGCTGCCATAGCCACGGTTCCCCTATCACATCTCCACATGAGAACCGCCTTCTTAACTACCCCACATTCACAGATCCTGACCACAGACACCTCAGGTTGAGGCTGGGGTGCCCCTCTAGGTGACAGAGGAACACAGGGATTATTGTCTGGTCCAGAAGGAGCCCGGCACAGGAATATCATAGAGATGAGGACAGGCCTTGCAGACCGATCTACTCCCGGGACGACTTCTGATTCAAACAGACAGCATGTCAGTAGTGTTCTACATCAACAAACAAGGCGGCACCCATTCATACCAACTCTGCCAGGAGGTGATGAGAGTATGGTATTGGGCATTAGACCACCATATCAGCCTGTCTGCATTTCATGTCCCACGGATACAGAACACACTGGCGGATATGCTGAGCCAATCCAGATCCAGTGCACATGAGTAGGAGCTTCTGCAATGAGTGACAAAAGCCCTGTTCACCAAATGGGGAACTCTAGAGCTAGATCTATTCACCTCCCCATACAATGCAAAACTGACCAATATCTGCTCGCTAGATCTGGGCCTGGTGTTTTCGGGCGAGATGCGTTGTCCCTCTCCTGGACAAGCAAATTCCTTTATGCCTTCCCACTGATCCAGAGAGTTCTGCTCAGACTGCAGGCAGAAGGAGCAGACATGATTTTGGTGGCCCCACTTTGGTCCAGACAGATATGGTTTCCTTTACTTCAACACCTAGTAAGTGATTCTCCATTCCCTCTACCTCTGAGCTCGTACTTGCTGTCGTAGGGCAATAAATCTCTAGTCCACCTGAACTTGTGATCCTTAAACCTGCACGCCTAGCTCCTGAAGGCTTAACGATTTCTCACCATGGGGTCTCAGATGGAGTGGCAGATATCCTTGTGGTGGCAAGGAAACCCTCTACTGGCACCACATACGCCATGAAATGGTGACGCTTCTGTATTTGGTCCTCCGCCCGTGGCCTGGACCCTTTGACCTGCCCAGTGAACTCTGTCCTAGAGCACCTTCTCTCTCTCTGTCAGATACAGGGCTGTGTTATTCCTCTATAAAGGTGCATCTTTCAGCATTGTCAGCATATTATGCACAGTTTGGAGACAAATCCTTAGCCCCACTGGATCTATCATGCACTTTCCTGCGTGGGATTCTCCACCTGAAACCCATCAGGGACTCGATCCCTCCTGGGGACCTCCCTTTTTGTTTTGGAACAGCTCACACTACCTTCTTTTGAACCAGTCATGGATTGCGAGCTACACCTTCTCTCTTGGAAGGCATTATTTTTAGTTGCAGTTACTTCTGCCCAAATAATCTGAGTGCCAGGTATTATGTGCAAAGAGCCATATCTGTTTTTTCATAGGGACAGGGTGTCCTTAAGAACTAATCCTAAGTTTTTACCCAAAGTAGTGTTAGAACTTACTCTCAACCAAGAGGTTAACCTTCCTGTTTATTACCCAGCATACTCCAATAGAGGAGAGTCTCTCCTGCATACTTTGAATGTGCACTGGATACTCTGATTCTATCTGACTAGAATAAGGGATCACAGAAAGTCAGATCAGTTATTTGTTTCTTTTGCCTCCAGGATGCTAGGGGCACCGTTATCCAAGCAGACTCTTTCAAAATGTCTTGTGAACTGCATCATGTTCTGCTATCAGAAGCACAACAAACCCTTACTGGGACCGGTGAAGGGTCACTCCACTAGAGGGGTAGCGTCCTCATTCGCTTCTTTAAGAAACGTGTCTGCTTCCAACATCTGTGCAGCAGCTATCTGGAGTTCTGTGCACACATTCATCAGACACTACAATCTGGACATTGCCTCCAGGCGCAGAGCAGGATTTGGCCTTGCTGTCCTGCAGGGGCTTCTGTCATGAGGGGTTCCCTTTCACCATTTTTCCAGGCCTCCTCCTCCTCCTCCTCCCGTTTTATGAGCCATCGCATATTGCTTGGGACTCCGTCCTTATGGTGTAACCTGCTGCAAGAATTGTATCTCGAAGTAAGATCGTACAGTTATGCAAGAACTTACCATAACAGTAGATCTTAGAGAACAGCTCTTGCAGCAGGCGCTTTCCCACCCACCTTCCCCTCAGGAGTGTCATATGCATTGGCAACATAATTACTGGTCTTCCTTCTGGAAGTGAATCCTTGATCTCTCTTCAGAATTATTACCGCTATGCCAGAGTCTCTGGTGGGAGAACTGAGGGATGCTGGCAGACTTCCCCTTTTATGATGTATGGGACGTCGGGGGCGGTCCCCCACGGTATGTCACTAGCTAGAAGTTTTCCGTTCGGTCCTGCCGTCTGCTGGCTTCAGTCCTTATGGTGTAACCTGCTGTAAGAGCTGTTCTCGAAGATCTGCTGTTACGGTAAGTTCTTACGGAACTACTTTACGGTAAGTACGGACCTATACTTTTCTACTCCCATTACTTTCTGGTTCCAAAGCAGACAGGTGGCATGTGCCCTATTCTCAATCTCAAAAAGCTGAACAAATTCTTGTTCTGGGAGAAGTTCAAGGTGCTCTCCTTGGGGACGCTTCTACCACTTCTCTGACAACACGACTGGTTGGCAACCTTGGACATGCAAGATGTCTGCCAGCACATTCTAGTACACCTGAATCAACACAAGTACCTTCGCTTTGTGGCCTTGGGTCAGCATTACCAATTCAGAGTCCTGCACTTTGGTCTCTCCTCGGCACCTCGAGTCTTTACCAAGTGTTTCGCAGTTCTCGCTGCACACCTTCAAAAGCTCAGCGTTCAAGTCTCCCTTACCTAGACTGTCTTTTAGCAAGTCCATCCAGGCAGGAGACACATATAGCAATATCCACAGCATCTCAGTTCCTCACCTCCATGGAGGTCTTGCTGAACCTGGAAAAGTCACAGCTTCTTCCCTCCCAGCAGCTGCTTTACATAAGAACCCTTTTGGACACTACCAAGGCAAAGGTTTTTCTCACGGAGGACAGGAGGCACGATATTCTCTGGATGGCCTGCTTCATCAGAGAGAACAACCCATTAAGAGCTCATTCAATGCAACAGATGTTAGGCCTCATGGCCTCATCCGGTTTCATGGTGCCCCTAGCTCGACTGCACATGAGGACCACTCAGTGGATGCTCAGCACACAGTGGTCCCCTACAACTCACCCGCAGCCTTACCCCATCAAAGTGACAGAACCTCTGCAAAGATCACTTGCATGGTGGATACAGGAGGACAACCTTCTACACAGTCTGTCCTTTGCCCCATCGGAATCCCAGATCACCATCACCACAGATGCATCTCTGCTTGGCTGGGGTGCTCATTGCCAGGACCTTCACACCCAGGGAGTATGGACCCTGGAGGAGTCTCCTCTTCACATCAACATTCTGGAGATGAGAGCTATCCTATATGCACTTAGAGTATTAGAAGTGGTCAATCACAAAATAATCCTTCAGACAACAAAGCGGTGATGTATTACATCAACAAGCATGGTGGGGCACACTCCTACCATCTATGCAGAGAAGCCATGAGGGTATGGAAGTGGTGTCTCTACCACAGTGTCCTCATTCAGGCAGTATACCTGCCAGGGGCTCAAAATGATCTGGCCGACCATCTCAGCAGCATGGAAGCAGATCCTCATGAGTGGTTGCTCATACCAGACATTGTGCACTCACTCTTAAATGAGTGGGGCAGTCCAGAACTGGACCTTTTTTCATCCCCACTCAATCCAAAATTGCCTCTATTCTCCTTCAGAAATCCAGAACCTGGCATTTTCTGTCAGGATGTATTCAGACCGTGGTGGACAAGACGTTTTCTGTACCCATTTCCTCCTCTTCCACTAATTCAAAGGTGCTGCTCAGACTGCAGGCACATGGTGGGAGACTGATTATAATTGCACCATACTGGCCTCGGCAGATCTGGTTTCCATTGATCAGCAAATTGTCAGAGGCTTTTATGAGGCAGCTGCCTTCATGAACAGACGACCTGATGCTAGGACCCCTGGTCCATCCCAACCTGTTCCCTTCACCTCCACGCCTGGCTCCTGAGGAGATAGATGTGGGCAGATTTAGTTTCCCAGAGAGTTTCATAGATCCTTTTGGCAGTGCATTAGCCCTTCACCAGGAAGACTTACACCACTAAATGAAAGCATTTTACAGAGTGGTGTACAAAGATCTACTTAGATCCATATCAGTGTCCTCTGGATAAAGTGTTGGAGTATTTGTTAGACCTTTCAGATACAGGACTGCAATACTCAGCTATGAAGGTACACCTCTGTGCGCTGTCTGCCTATCACGAGCCATTCCAGAACATGTTACTGGCTCAGTTACCACTATTCAAAAGATTCCTCAAAGGTTGTCTTCACACAAGGCCTTCAGTTAGGAAACCGGTTGCCGCCTAGGATATTAATCTTGTGCTAGACATGCTCACCAACGGGTAGGAAGAAATAGGTTGTTGGTTAAATAGGATCTGCAGCTTAACCTCTAGGTAGGGAAATGGTCAGACTAGGTGGGCCAAGCTGTCCTTATCTGCAGTCAAAGTCTATGTTTCTATGTTTCTCACTCATAAACTGTTTAAACCTCTAGCCACATGTGATTTGAAGTTTCTGACCTGGAAGACTGCCTTTCTGGTGGCCATCACTTCTGCTTGCAGGGCCTCTGAAATACATGCCTTGGTCACAGACCCTCCGGATACTATCTTTCATAAGGACATGGTAGTCCTCTATACTCACCCGAAGTTTCTACCCAAAGTGATTTCAGATTTCCACCTCAAACAGCCCTTGGTTCTTCCCACTTACTTCTCTTACTTCCAGAATGAGGGGGAACACGCCCCTCATTCCCTGGACATTGAGGGCTCTGGGGTTCCACATTGATAGAACCAGGGATACCCATCAAGCCAAGCAACTCTTTGTGTCCTTCAGCGTGACCTGGCTGGGTCAGCCAGTGTCCATCAAATGCATCTCTGCTTGGATAGTGGCATGTCTTTGCCATTGCTACTCTAAGGTGCAGATTAAACTGTAGGACTAAGTGCATGCCCACTCTACCAGAGCTGTTGCTGCATCCTTGGTGGAGATCCGCTCAGTTCCCATTGAGGACATTTGCAAAGCGGCTGCTTGGAGCTCAGTGCACACTTTCGTAAAGCACTACACTCTGGATGCCCATGCCAGGCAGCATGCTTCCTTTGGCGGGTCAATCCTCAATAGACTTTTGTCCTGAGTGAGCTCTGTCTCCTACTGCCCTGCTTAGGGGATTTGGTTTTAGTTTGGTTCTCTAACTCAGCAGTATGAATAAATGGTGAAGACTTTTAGTCCAGGAAGATATAAAAATTACGTACTCACCATAATTCTTGATCTTAGATACATAGATACATAGACAGTGTCGGCAGATAATAGTCTCCCTTATCTAGACTGTCTTTTAGCAAGTCCATCCAGGCAGGAGACACATATAGCAAAAATAAAGATATAAATAAAGAGATAAAGATAGTTGTCTTCTTGGACAAGTCGTCACCATTTATTCATATGCCCATCCACCGTTCCCTGAGATCACTCAGTCTGTTCCTGGTCTTCACTTCCTCATTTGGTTTGGGCTGTGAAGACATTGTTTACATTTATCCTTCTTATACGGGTCAATTGGGCTATCTTATGCCCTTGTTAGGGTAGGTGTTTCTTAGGTTATTTTATGCTGCACCTCCTCAGTAAAAGGGGTACTGAGGTGGTTGGAGGGTCAGTGCCGAGGTAGTCTACACAGATTCGGGCCAGTTTTGTGGTGCCACACATGAATGGTCCTACCTCGTTACTGGTCCCCCCCCCGAAGATTTTTGGCTCCCACAGGGTCTCAGTGTCTTTGGCATGCAACCCAGTAGTATGAATAAATGGTGAAGACTTGTCCAAAAAGATCAAGAATTATGGTGAGTATGTAATTTTCATTTTTTGTGAGACCTAGGAACTGATTACTCAGATGGTCTCACGATTCCCCGCCTCCCGCTATCTCTCTGCCTTCACTTGCTGTTCTATCTTTTCTTCCCCTTGCATATCTGCAGTTGTAAAAATATATGTGAACTTTTGTTTGAAACTGTATATAGTTATACTGTTGAAATGATTGCAAAAAGCTATTTGGAATTTGGGGGTTAACCTGAGATGCAGTTTGAGCTCCTCTCAGGCTTGTTTGCAAACTGTTTTGCAGAGCTGTCAAAAGGGGGCCAGCTTGGGACATTGTTTTTATTTGCAACCATGCTCTGCAAAGAAACTGACAATAACATATTGTGAAAAACAGGATGTCTCCTTAATGAGTTCCCAGGCAAAAACTCATAAAAAGAGCAGCAATACTTCTGCTAGAGTATGAGAGTCTGAAACTCGGAATTAGATATATTTATTTATTTATTTATCAAGTCTAGGATTATAAATACCTTTGAGCCATGGCTCTTTTACAAAGGTTCCACGTCAGAGAAATACAAATTATGGGGAACATCAAGACAGGCATTACAAAAATGTGGACATTGCAAACAGAGTTCAGATTAATACAGTTCAAGGGTAGCATTGTAACCAGGCAGCCAGTGGCATTTGTCAGATAAAATAGACAACAGATAAGAAGTGCCAGAGTCATAGGGAGCGGGAAGCGGGTGGGGGGGGAACGAATGTAGGAAGGGTGGCGAGAGGGTGAAAAGTGCAGCATTAGGTATACCAAGATGTGAGGGTAGAATCCAGTGGGGGACAACTAGAGCAGAAAGGAAGTGGAGAACAAGGTTAAGTTGGGCAGTCACAGGAACTGTTGGTAGTGAGATAGTCCTGGAGCCTAGTTTTAAACATACCAATAGTTGGGGCAGAGGAGATGGTTGGGCTGAGGCCATTGAACCAGAGTGGTGCTCGATAAGCAAAAGAGCGTTGTCCCTGTGAAGTGTGACAGTGGGGGACTTTCAGTAGCTGTAGCGTGGATCTCCTAAGGCACCATTTGTTAATTCGGTGTTGTAACAGAGTTGAGACCCCAGAAGGTGCAATACCAAGGTAGATTTTTTTCACCATGCAGCAGGTGAGAAACTTTATGCGGTTTGATAGTTGGAGCCAGCCGGTCTGAATGTACAGGTCACATGTGTGGGTGAGATGGTGAGCACCAGTGATGAGCCGACATGCTTTATTTAAGGCAGTTGAGAGGCATCTAAGGGTTGTGGTTGTGGCCGAGCCATAAATGATGAGACCATAGTCTATTACAGAGATCACAGAGCTCAGGACTGCAAACTTCAAAGCTTCTGGCGTGAGGTGTGGTCTGTGTTTGTAAAGGAGACCAAGCCATGTATTAGCAGCTCTAGCTACATTATCTACATGAAGATACCCTCAGATGAAGGACTTTTTCTCTGTTTGTACTGCCTTTGTAAATAGTTATACTGAACAATTTTTTTTAATTTTACTTTTATTGCTAATAAAAATGCTACTTGCGAATTTTATAACTACTCCTGGTTTTCCTATGCTTCCTGACCTGTGCTTCAATGACAGATGGTGTCAGACTAAGTGGGGTTTACCCCGTGCATACTCCAAGCTAGGAGTTTTGTACATGGGTACTAGACCTGGTACCAGGGAAGCATAGAAGGAAAGGCATGGATCTTGCAACAGCAAGCCCAGGAGTGCTTACCAGAAGAATGGCAGCCAAACTGGAAACGGAAACAAAAGTCCAGACTGAGACTGTACAGCCGGAGCCAGTGATGGAAGAACAGACAGGGACAGAACCTGAAAGCTTGTCTGCCTTCTTCAATTGGTGGGCTATACAACAAAGAGAGATGGAGAAGCAGAGAAAAGAGATGCTGTGACAGAAGCAGCGATGGCTCGATATCTTGCAAGCTATCACAGCTGGAGAATCTGGCACAGGTCCAGCAGAGCAACAAGACACAAACAACTTACAAGACATCAAACTTAACAAAGTTGTGTCCCTCGGATGATATTAAAGCATACCTGATAACTTTTGAAAGGGTTGCCAGAGCCTGCCAACAGCCAAAACGGCAATGGGCAATCGGGCTCTAACCTTACCTGACGGGAAAAGCCCAACTTGCCTACAGCAATATGGACACTGCAGTCAGAAAACTATGACCTAGTGAAAAGAGAAATCCTGAAAAAGAATGACATCTCAGGAGAGACCTACAAGCCAAGATTACAGTCTCTGAAGTACAACTCAGTCAACAATCCTTGAGAAGCCTTCACCCGACTTGGAGAACTCTTTATTAAAGGGAAACACTGGAAAAGGTTCAACTTTACCCAGGCACTACAAAAATGCTTGATTAGCGCTTTCGGACAGTACATTTGTTTTAAAAATTCCCTATAATTGCTTTTTTAGTTATTTAAACAGTGGCCTTCAACTTTCACATTCTGTTGCTGGCAGCCACCATTTCATGTGTAGCAGTGAGCTTCCTGAGCTCACTTTATGCTAATATGTCCTGCCAACCAATAGCAGAGGTCAAACAGGCATATTAGCATAAAGCAAGCTCAGGAAGCTTGCTGCTGTTCATGAGATGGTGGCTGCCAGCATCAAAAAGTGGAAGTTGTGGGTAGCTGTTTTAAATCATTAAAAAAAGTTGTTACTGTCTGATAGCACTAATTGAGAGTTTCTGTAGTGTCTGAGAAAAGCCGTCTATTTTCCAGTATTTTCCTTTAAGTGGCTCCAACCAGAGGGCAAAACAGTCCTACAGATCATCGACACTCTTGCAATGGAGCAATTCACCAACATCCTGCCTAAAAATGTGCAGCTTTGGGTAAAGGAATACCGACCAGAAAGTGGGGAAAAGGCTGATTTTATCAGTGTCACGTCACCATTCATCACTAGTGGACGATTGGCTGGAGACAAGCACCCCGCAGGAGATTTTTTTTTCTTTGTAAGGGGGAGGAGCCGACGCATGACATGGCACTCGTGGGTTGGCCAGTAATGGCTGTTGACACCTCCTGCACCTCAGTTCTGCTTCTGCCGCTGTAGATACAGCACCTCACTCCCGCTCTGCTTTTCCACTGCATCAGCAGCCTAGTCTACTGCATCTGTGGCCTAGTTAGCGTGGTATCGCTGCCTTCGGAGACATTCCTGTTGATGCCTTCGACGCTGTTTACCTCATCTTTGCCTCAGTTCTGCTGTCAAGCCACTCTACGCCGTTCCTGAAGCTGGTAAGACCATTTCATTTATTTTTTTTGGGTGGTGTTAAGTCTGTTCTGTATTGTGTTTTAATTTCTCACTCAAATCATGTCTGGTTCAGGGGACAGAAAGCACTCTTCCAAGGCGGGCTAGCCTCCCATGCATTGGTGTCCCTGCGGCTGGCAGTTTTCTATGATGGACTGACATGATATATGTCTTGCCTGCCTTGGACCTCAGCA
This sequence comes from Neoceratodus forsteri, assembly GCA_016271365.2. Lineage (NCBI taxonomy): Eukaryota > Metazoa > Chordata > Ceratodontiformes > Ceratodontidae > Neoceratodus > Neoceratodus forsteri. Next base: position 1,338,330,684 of record CM057449.1, on the reverse strand, counting down.
TGACATGGACCACTGTGATGCCTGCTTCTCGATGGACCACCGCGTTCTCGAGCACCGGGCATTTAAAGTCGGCAGGGCTCCACCAACTTTCGGGGTGAGGCGTTGCACTTGCCAGACCAAGCACAGGTCTCTCTGCTTTTCCTCTAGGTCTCCCAGATCTATATGGTCCAGCGAGGAGGAGGAGGCTTCTACTGCAGTGCTGGAGTACTGGTCTGGCCACTCCCAAGGCTGGAAGCACCGCCCTGGCAGTCACCTCAGAGGTGCAGGCTCCCCCATTATCGGGACTCAGTCTGGTCCACCGTGGGGTGTTTCTCTGCACCGTCTCAGATCCCAGAGTTGTTCATGGCTCCAGTGATCGAGGGGTTGCTGTGAGGGGTACTGGGTCCACCAGTGGCGCCACAGTGGGAGAACCTCCGGGGTTGCCAGACTGGAAGTCTTCTGGATCACCTCCTCTCTGCAACCGGATGATCGGTAGACTGACCCGGTCTGGTGACCTGACTCGTCTGAGTCAGTGGGTTCTCTGGAGCTTAGAACCCTTGCGCTTTCCCAGGTGCCCCCTCCCATGGCTCCGGCAACTGCGGTCAGCACCGGCCCATGCTAATGGTGGCACCAGAGGCATGGAGCAGGACAGCTGTCCCAGGGCTGTGGGAGTGATGGTCCTGGCATTGGGGGAGGGGTCGGCTGCCATCCCCCTCCCTGATGCTGGGTCCGAAGCCATCTCCTCTACGGCCTCCCCCGGGGGGGGCCCTGTGGAATCAAGGGGACTCTTGGCACAGGGTTAAAGGCAGAGGTCTTTCTCTGAGTCAACGGGGTTGAGGGGACAGGGTGAGGGGCTGCAGCCCTCATCCATAGCCCTTCAGGGTGAGGGGAGGAGCCATAGCACTGAGCCTAGGTTCTCTCCCTCGTCTGCTTTGAGGGAGTCCTTGGTGGGTGGGGCTGGAGACCGCCCTTTTGGACTCATGTGGCCCCGGTTCCCTTATAGAAACGTTCCTCTTTCAGGGCTCAGTCTGGATCACTTCAGGCTGGTTATGTGGCCATTAACTGAGCAGAATGTGGCAGAGTTAGGCTACATCCTCAGCTGTGACTGATGGACCACTTTTCTATTTCCTTATTTCCTAGTTACCAAAAAGTGCAGTTACTTAAGAACTTACCGTAAGAGAAGATCTTGCAGTAGGTAACACAGGACAGTAGGTGACAGGACCACAAGGCAAACTTCTAGTCAGTAGTCTATGGCTGGGACCGCTCCTGACGTTGACCCACCCTCAGTGTCACGTAATGGAACAAAGGGTGGGTGATCCCCGATGTGCTCCAGTTCTTTTACCGGAGACTCCGGCATCCAAACGTAACAAGATGTGAACCAGGGAACCAAGGTCAATGCTTCATGGAGCAATACATGTATCAGTCGACATAGATCGTATGCAGCAGAAAATCTCTTAGGGGGAAGGAGGGCAGGAAATATATCTGCTGCAAGAGCTTCTCTCGAAGATCTACTGTTATGGTAAGTTCTTATGTAACTGTACTATCTTACTTCAAGAGTCAGCTCTTGCAGCAGGTAACACAGGACTGATTCCCAAGCAGTACAGAAACCTACACAACCAAGGAGGAAGGTAAGAGGAGAGTGGATGGGAGTTCTCTTGGGAGAGGAGACCCTGCAAAACTGCGGGGCCAAACCCTGCTCTACCTCAAGAGGCAATATCCAGATTGTAGTGGCCGAAGAGATCCTTAACTTGAGACACGTTCAGCTTGGGATCTGAGCCTGACGCCTGGTCCAGCATCGGTCCGGTCCTTGAGTCTTCACCGGTACCGACGTCAGGGGCTGTGCGGCCTGGTGTTGGCAGACCTGCCGGAGGCGATGACAGGCTGGTGTTGACGGGTCCATCTTTAGCCACCTGTTTCTCTTGGGGGACTGACGCCTGCTCATCCTCCATAAAGGTGTCATCGGATCTGGTAGCGAGGGAGAAACCGGAGACGATGGGACTCCTGCCGGTGGCGGCATGTGAGGAACCTTTGGAGCGTCGTCGGTGCTGGTCCAACGAAGGCTTAGCGTGGGGACGTTTGTCAGCTGGATGTTTGTCCAACGGCTGTTTACTGGATTTCTCCACCAGTTTCTTAGAGTGCCTGGGCGGGAGGGAGGAAGATCGCCCAGATGAGTGACCCAAGGTTTTCTACCTGTCCCAGGGGTCGGCACTGCATACAGAGGCCGACCGGGAAGGACCTGACTGGTGTCCCTTACCTGTGTCAGAAGAGCAGTCTGTCAGGGGTGCCAAAGGTCTAATTGTTATCCGCTTGAAAAAAGGTCCTGAAGGCCCGGAGCCTGTGTCCTTGGTGCCCGGACCATGGCCCGGACCTTGACCATGGTGAGTCTGGTGTCTTGGAGCGGCAGAGTCAGAGCTGCCCCTGGAGGCAGAGTGAGAGCCAGAGGATCAAGAAGACAAATGGGACCTCTCCTTCTCTCTCCTCTTATCTTTGTTTCCCCGATGACTTTTTGTGCGAATGGTGGAAAGATTCTCTCTCAGAAGAGGAGTCCTGCTGCATGGTGGCCAACTGTTGTTACATGAGGAAGGCCTGCAAGGTCTTCTGGCAACGGATCCTCATCCGGCTGTTGAATTTCTGACAGTACGGGCAATTGTGTGTGTCATGATCTGGTCCCAGGCACCTCAGACAGGTTGAATGTCTGTCTTTACATTGGATCTGTTTCCCACAGGTGCACTTATTAGTGTGCCTAGAAGAGGGCTTCAGGAAAGAAGACATAGAGATGAAAGGATTGCTAAAAGCGTAACTTTCGACAAAAAAATAAGACATTTCAGTTGTTGGAAAATGGTGGTTGGACTAGCGAGAGGCAAGCCATGGAGCTGATGAACGCGAGTCGATGGCGGGAAAAGAACTAGGGCATGTCAGAGACCGCCCACCCTTTATTCCATGTGTGACGTTGGGGGTGGGCTGATGTCAGGGGGGCCCCGCCATAGACTGCTGGCCAGAAGTTTGCCATGGGGTCCTGTCATCTGCTGGCTACAGTCCTAACTGTGTTACCTGCTGCAAGAGCTGACTCTGGAAGTAAGATCTTCTGCTGCGCAACAGTTAATGCTTTACTTCTTCCCCCACCCCACCCCACGCTAGGCTGGCCACCTAGCATAGCTCTTTACTATCTCAACTAAACTTCCTACTAGTACTCTCTTTTCATTCTTTTTCCATCTCCATCCGTTCAGTCCCTGGAATGATGCCAGACACCCGGAGAGGTGTTGTGCAAAGTGCATTTTGTGTTACAAAAAAGCATGACGGCTGTTTTAAATAGGAATACATATAGTTAATAAAGTCTTTTTAAATAAAAAGGATTCAGAAGCCATATAAAATAATAATAATTTTATGATTAGTACAGTTATAAGAAATCCTTAAGGTATTTTTATAAATTCACACTATAAATCTGTTGCTTTATAAGGGTCTATGTATGAGGCTGAACAAAAGAATGTGGTATGCTTTATAAAAGTGCTTATCACTGTGGATCAGAGATATAGAGTTAATATCTGTGGAGATATACACTGTACCTTTAACTGAACCAGGAAGTCCCCCAAAACAAAAAAACCCTTGGTTTTGAAACAACATGTCCAGACATGTAAATAGAAAGGGCTCAGTCAGGTGACCCCACCAAAAGATATAAAACCTCTTCACTGAGTTCACTTAAGTGCAGTCCAGTAGAGTTCAGTCTTGACAGTGAAGGAGAAAGGTGTTACTGTAGACAAGTTGTTGAATGCAGATGAGAAGGGTCTTAGGAGCTCTAAGATCCAGGAATGTATTATGTGAGAAACTACTGATGTTAAGTAGTGATTTTCTTTGTAATTTTTTTTTTGTATTTTTATTATTTTTCTAACTTTTGAAAACTAAATATCACACCACAGTGTGTTTTAAACCTGCAAATTTGCCTCGTCTGAAGTTTATTCCCACACACTGTGACAGAGACCTGCAAATCTCCTTGTTTGGGATCACCTGCTAGGTCTCCTAGCCCTGGCAGAGGTAGGTCACTTGCTGTGACCAGTCTTGCTCCTTTGCATAAGCATCCAGCCCCTCTTTTCCCGGGCCATGTAGGTCCTTTGGGGTCCTTGACCTGAGAGCAGTTCATATCCCAGGCTGCAGATTTCCCCCGCTACGTTAGAGCCATGGACAAGTAGATCTTCCACCTGTTTCCCCCGCCGCAGCCGGAATCTGAATCATCAGGTTCTTTGGCCTCCTTGTCTTCCTCCGTCGAGAAAGAAGAGACATCCATCTACCTATCCTCAGACACTGATCAGACACAGTATCAGCACTTCCTTGCGAGGCTGGTCAAGGACCTGCACATCTCCTACATTGCCCGACGCAATACTGAGAGTGCTACGCAGACCTTTTTAGGCGCATACAGTGCAGATCACTGGATGGTCCTGTCCTGACCTGTTCCCTTCCAGGAGGCATCATACAGTGCCTGGCAGCTTCCAGCTACCCCAGCTCAAGCCCCTTCAGACTGCCAGCGCCGGTATTGCACACCCCAGGAGTCTCCAGGTTCCTTGCCGCATCCCCCTTACAGGGCTGTCGCATCTGGACACTCCTACCAGGCATAGGTGACTAGCCCCTGGATCCAGACTCTGCAGAGTTAGACCACCTGGAGCAGAGTCTCTTCTCCTCAGCACGAATACTGCTGTGCATTGCTTCACATCAGGCACACCACACTGCCCATAATGGGCACCTGTGGTCGATGCTGGGTCAGGTTCTAGCATTGCTGCCTGATTCAGAGGCAACCAGGCAAGCCACGGCCCTCTCTGCGATAGGCCTGGAGTTGGCGAGGTGCAAGTCAAGGGCACCGTATGACACCAATGAGGTCACTTCTAGGCTTGCGGGGACAGTGAACTGCATTAGGTGGATGCCATGGCTTTGCCTCTCCAGGTTATCACCACTGGCCCCAGCATAGGGTGATTGCCTCCCCATTCTGGGGGACCTGCATTTTCTCCCACAGAGTGACACAGGAACTACAGGGGTGCCTTCCTTCCCCCAGGGAACTGGGTACTCCACCTCATCCTGACCAGTCACAGGCCTGGTGATCTGTTAAAGGGTCTCCTCCTCCTCCCGTGTTTTTCCCCCATGGGAGGCTGAGGGGCAGTAGTTCCTCAGGGAAGTACAGAACCCCCTTCAGGGGGGCTCAGTACTCACCCACCAGTGATGAATGGTGAAGACTGATGCTGGAAGATATGAAAATGATGTACCTACCGTAATTCTTGATCTTCTAGTGTATCTTCACCATTCATCACTGAATCCCACCTTCCCCTCAGAAGGCCCCAGTCCCTGGATGAGCCTCCACCCTCCTGGTTCTCTCCCTGAACCTTGGAGGGGGACTGCTTCTCCCCACAGCCTCAGAACCCTTCTCCTGTTAGGAGAGGGGTCATTGGGAGGAGAACAGTAGGATTTCCAGAAAATCCTGGTGGGCCCCTTCTTTCTGCCCTCAGGGAAGACCCCAGGGCCATTCCACACTCCTCGGTGTGCCAGTCCTCCTGGGGGGGGGCTTCCTTGTATTGGGGGTGCAGTCAAGGGGGCCGACAGGACCTTTTTCCCCACCCGCTCCCCTTTCACTTATCTACCTCTTAACTCTCCCTCTTCTTGGAAGGAGATGTTGACAGGTTGAGACCTCTCTTTCCCCCATTGAACCCTGTGGTTTCTCTTGTGTGACCTCTGTCCAGGTGGGGAGAGGTTAGGTCTCCCATCCAAGGGAATTCCACCCTGGTCTTCCAGGGAGAGGGAGAGCAGGGGGACCTACCGATTGTGCTTCAGCCAAGAGGGATAAATGCAGCTGAATGCTTAAAGCCCTCATTTTGTAACTTTGTTGCTTCCTCTCAGGATACCCCTGTCTCCTGGGCCTTTCAGACCTTGTTGGGTCCCTGCCTCTCCCCCCCCATTCTTTCTTCTTCTCTTCTTTCCTATATATCTGGCCATCCAGGGACAGGGGCTTTAGGGCCCAGATCCTCTGGCTGGCTTATTCCTTTTTCAATTTATATCCTTTCCTTTTCCTGTCACTTGCCCCACCCTCATTTTTTTCTATTCTGTTTTTACTCTGTGTCTAATAGACGTACACAACTGAGGTGGAGGAGGAGCCAATGGCAGTTACTGGCCAACCAACAAGTGCCACGCTGTGTCAGCCCCATGGGTGGCACTGTCCACACCAGCTCCTCCCCATTAGGAAAAAAAATCTCTCGTGGGGTGCTTGTCTCTGGCCAATCACCTACCGGTGATGAATGGTGAAGATACACTAGAAGATCAAGAATTATGGTAGGTACATCATTTTCATTGGCTGAAGGCTACCAGATGGCCAGACTGATGCCACAGCAGCGAGATAACAACCAAGCACCGGTAAGACCCTCTTTTTCCCTAATCTAACTCCCAAGTCTGAACTCAAAGACTTTACTTGCTGTAACAGTAATAAGCCAGGCCATATTGCAAGAAACTTGTCCTTAGCAAATTGGGGCACGTATTTAACAGATGTCAAGGTGGGAGGATAAGACCGTGAAGAGACTTTTAGATTCAGGAAGCAGACAAACCCTGGTGCATGTTGAAGTCCTCGAAAAGAACTGTGCCAGAGAAACAGGTACTGGTGTCATCTGCATCCACAGTGACACTCGATAATATACCACCACCCAAGTGACTGAATATTAATGTGGTGTTGCATCAAATGAAAGTGAGGGTAGTACCTAAGCTACCTGTACTTGTGATTATTGGAAATGACTTTGCAGGATTTAGTGAGTTAATCACAGAGGGAGCAAAACCTGCAGTTTCGTCTGCTGTGATGACAAGAGCACAGGCAAAGAAAATCTCAGATGGTGGGGACTCGCTTTATTTCAGTGGTTTTGATTCAGACTTGTTTGAGCACAGCTCCAAGATCCAGAAGTCCAGGAAAGAAAGAAGATGCCTGAAGAAACAGTGGCAACAAAAGACTGATGGACATAAGGGGTTAATATGTGAAAATGCTGAAACTAAACTAATGACTGATTACGATTTTATTTCAGAGCAAACCAATGATGTTTCTCTTTCCAAGTGTTATTTTAAGCAGCTGGGGGTGAAACCAAAACAGGGTGAACCAATGTTTAAAAATGTAATGGGTTACTGTACAGAATTTGGGTTTAACCTCAGACACAGGAACAGATAGAACTGCAATAGGTAGCAACATCTTCATGTATTCCAGGCCAGTAAAATCTGTATAGTAATCTTACAAGGGTGCGATTCCTCCCCAAGTGACCAGCCATAGGACTATTGTGCTATCTGTAACAACTCAGCTCTATACTTTTGGGTATAACCAGTTGTTCCTGGGTCAAGTGTTAGAAAGTAGCCCCAGTCACTGAAAAAGACAAGGTGACCCTACTCTTGATAGATGTGCCTTTTGAGAGAATTGCAATGGATGTGATTGGCCCTTTAGGCAAAAGTAAAAAAGGTAATAGATTCATTTTGGTATTATGTGACGATGCTACTTGAAACCCAGAGGCAGATCTCACTTCGAGATAGAGCTCTTGCAGCAGGCTCTTTCTATTACCATTAGGACTATGCTGCCAGGCATTAGGACCCCACCCACAGAAAAAATCTAGCTATCAGTCTATGGTGGGGATTGCCCCCTGAAGTCGACCCCTCCCCCGATGTCAGCCATGGTATAAAGGGGCAGTCCCCTGGCATTACCTCAGTTTTTTTCCCACTGTCCACCTGCGCATCTTGGCTCCATGTATGCCTTCTGCTTCCAGTTGACCACCATTTTTCACGCTTTGCACAGTTATCGTTCTTTCGACAAATTAAACCGAATTCGTCGTGTACGTCTACCCAGCCAACTTCACCTACAGAGTGGCAGAAATAGAAGTGTGTATGCAGCAAGCAGATCCCAGCAAAAGATGGCCATTCAGCCTGCCTTCTGTGCCTAGGCCTGACTATAAGCCGGGCGCCTGCCAGCATTGCCTCAACTTCAATAGGAGGACTCGCATCTGCCGCCTGAAAAATTTAAAAGCATACCTTCTTGAACAACATGTGGCCATCATGCAGAAGGCCCAATCTGGGGACAGCTCGTCTTCCTCTAGAGAGAAAAAAATCAAATAGGAAGCACCATCATTGGGACAAGAATAGATCCAGGTCAGAATCCCATCACAGGTCTCCACATAAGGCTTCCAAAAGTTCTACCTCCGGTACGAGGTCAGACTCAGCCCATCCAGTTTCCCTGGCTCTTCCGGGGTTACCGTCGAAGAAGCCTCCTGCCTCCACCCAGACATCCAGCGAGGAGTCTTCTGGGCTAGGGCCTTCCCAGGCTCCTGTTTCCCTGGCTATCAGGCCCCACAAGCTTTTGCTAGGGTCTCAGCCAGAAGGATCGGCCCACACTTCAGGTGGCAGGTTGGAACCTGCCGTCCGCAAGGCCATTGCCTCTGGGTCATCAGACAAGACAACAGGGTCTGACAACACCAAGAGACATCAGGAGAATGAGCACTACAATAAGCCGTGCTGACCTTCCAAGCCGTCGTCGAATGGGGCTTCGGACCAAAAACAGTCCACAATGCCCTCTGACTCAACTACGGAGCTGGAACAGACACCTTCTAAGCTGTCATATTATCCACAGGGCACTAAAATGGGTCCGGCTACGGAACAGACATCGGGGGACCTGACACCTGCCTCCAAGAAAACCATGGACCAGGCTTTACTCCCTCCATCACTACCTCCCCTTCCGAAGCCCGATGACCAAATGCTAGGGCACCCAGGGATGAGACGCCACCAGACCTGAGGTCTGATACAGCGGCATCATCAGACCTGACACCGGGGGGGACTAAACTGAAGGGCCCAATACCAGGCCCCTCAGACACACCTACCCTGAAGACAGGCCCACAGCCGGGCTCCATGGTCCCTTTGGCTGGGGTCTGTGCTCTATTAACCAGTTGGTGGAACACTATTAAAGGGGATCTATTGCCCAGCCCTCCGGAGCCGAACCCCACCCCCACGGAGCCCTCTGTCCTAGCTGTATCTAGACAACTGATCCCTCCTCCATACAGATCACCTTCTCCACCCTAGACGCCGGCCCACCTGGCTCCAGGGGGCAATGGACAGGAATCTCCCAAACAACAGCAGCACGGTTGTCACCTATCCAGATCCTCCTCTAGATGCCAGAGTAACTCTAGCAGATGCCAGTCCACATCTTCAGAGGAGTCCACAGGAGGCTCCTCCTCTTACGATTCATCAGAAGATGAATTATTTCTTCCATCTCCGGATCCAAGGAGGAATTCCCCAAGATCCCCTCTGGACAATCCCTTTTTCTTAAATGTGATGAGACACATTCAGTTCCTTAACCAGTGGGAGACCGTAGATTTAGACCCTGAGAGATGCTGCCTTACAAAATTCTTAGGGGCCACTGACCCGAAACCCTTAGTCATTCCACCATTGGTAGACCCCTTCCAGGACATTATGAAACTATCCTGGAAGCACCCTTCTACAACCTCGGCAGTTCCTAAAAAATCTGACCGCTTATATAGGTCCCCTAGGGAGGAACCACACTTGAGCAAGCAACCCAAAGCGGACTTTATGATCCTTACGGCCACACATAGTAGGACTCAACAACTGAAGCATATGACCTCCCAACCACCTAATAAGGAGTCCAGAAAGATGGACTAATTTGGCTGGAAGGTGCACTCTTCTGCCACTTTCACGGTCTGGTCATTAAATTTTCTGCACACATGATGATGTATAAGAAGTCTCAATGGAACAAGGCTGTGGACCTGGCTCAGTCACGACCTGACTCCACGAATAAGTCGGAGCTCTTAGCCATCCTCCAGTCAGGCACTGATGTTGGCAAGCCCGTCCTCGGGTGTTCATATGACTCTGCAGACACTGCCGCCAGAGCAGCTGCCATGGGGATATGCCTACGCCACTACTCCAGGTTGAGTGTCTCTGGCTTCTGCCAGGATTTGCAGGATTCTATCCTGGATGCCCCTTTTCAAGGATCAGTTATTTTTGGCCAGGAGACAGAAAAGATGATCACAGGCATGCAGGACTCGGGGAAGGGACAGTTTCTGAGGTCCACAGAATGTATAAGTCCAAGCCAACCCCATCCAGGCATCGGTCCTTTTGCAGGCAACAAGGCCAGTGGGAGAAATGACCACAGCAAAGAAGGGGATACAAAAGAAACAGCACCCCCCTGTCCTCAGGGGCATAGGGACCTCGGAATGCCAAACATGCCAGAGCTCCCTTACCCACTCCAACAACCTCTGCATGACTATCTGCCTGCCCACCCCTCCTCCAGTGGCGCTACATGGGGAGGCAGTAGGAGGACGGTTCTCCCTTTACCTCACAGATTGGTATAGCATTACAGCAGATCAGTGGGTACTCCAGATTATAGAAAGGGGTTACGCTCTGGAGTTCACCCAAATACCTACACACAACCCACCGATTCCCACCTATTGCTCTCCATCCCAAGCAGGCCTCATTCGGGCAGAAATCCAAGCCCTTCTGAGCAAAAAGGTGATCCAGGCAGTCCCACAGAGTCAGAGAGGAAGGGAGTTACTGTAACATGATTAATCTTCTAATAATTATATTTGTGATATAAATATATGGTATGTGAATGTCTGCTTAAGGAACTGGCAGCCATCAGTTTTTAAAAAGGCCTGACCTTTTGACCCCAAAGGCCCCCAGTGCTGAAACAGCTGGATGTCATAAAACTGGCCCAGTGGAAACTCTAATTAAAAGCTTTCTTCCAAAGGCCAGGTTATAACACCTTGTAAAACCCTTCTACTTTGAAACGCAGGGGCCAAGTATGCATTTTATAACCTCTGAGAAAAAAGCCATTTTAACAGATTCCTGTTAACTTGTAAAACTGAAATTACTTGGGAAGCCAGGCAGCTTGTAAAGAGATCAAAGGAATAATTCTTCTGTCATAAACTCTCACTAATTTAGAAGAAAGATATATATTCTTTTTATTGGAATGTGTGAGCAGTGGACTGAGACATGTGACTGATAACATTAATTCAAGTTCTCAGGGTTTGAGTGACCTCACAGCAGCATCTGTGAGATGTATCATCAGGGAGGAGGAGTCGGAAAGAAATATACCACCAGCCAGCTGGGAGAAAAAGTTGGCATTTTGCAATTTGACTTTTGGCTTGTGTGCCTTTTGCCTCTGCTTTTGAGGTGGACTCTGGATAATCTCTCATAGCACTTAGGTAAATTTCAACCATCTGTTTATTACTTGAAACCTAGGATAGTAGAAATTCAGTAATAAGGCATTTTTGTATAATTATCCATTTATTTTAAAAGACTGTAACTCAATTTTATATGTTCTGTGTTTTGTATTTTATCTATTTTCAATTTTTAGTGAACACTATTGTCCTTGAAATTCTGCCTGTGCCTTTCTCAGTTTCTTTTGCACGGGAATGCTGGAAAAGTGTTAATAATTCTGACAACTGTTAAGTGCTTAAAAGAGTGTTACTAATCTTGCTACAGTGAGAATATACCTAGGTCTCAAATTGAGTCAAGGGTAGACTTGTGAAACAGGCTGGTGCCCACTGGATGAAGTACTGTACTGCATCTCCCGAAGAGAGTACATATCTGAGTCTGTTAACTGGGTGTGGTAGCGGAAAAAGGTTCATATCTGACCCAAGGACACAAGACTAGTAGGTGATTCAGACCCAAAAAAGGAGGGTTACCCTGTTTGTCTCCTGTTCACATATTGTACTTCGAGGTTTGGCACTGTGGGAGCAGAGGGCCTGACCTTCGGGGTGCATTTGTGACAGATCTGGTTGGCAGCGGTGCGATTTAAAAGTATTTGGTAACACGAGCATTAATAGTTCAGTGTGACAGATTGATAACTGTACAGCTCACATGCAAAATAAGGCAGTGATTTAAAAAGTAAAGAACTATATCATTGTGCTTACAGTCTAAGTTCCCTACCTGTTTTATTTTTTTTCGGGTGTAAGCTAGTGTAGCCGTAGATAGGGAAGAAGATAGCTTCCAACTACAGCAGATACACTGCTGACTACCTGAGGCAGTTGTGTCAAGAGAGAGAGAGGAGTCCAGCATAAGGGGTGAGGCAAAAAGCATCTCGTGGAGTCTCTTGTGGCAGTCAGTGCCCAAGACCTCGAGTCACAGTCTGTGACTGAAAAGGACCAACCCGAGGGCATGGAGGGGCCAGGGTCCAACGCATTGTCCAGACCCGGGGGGAGGAGGACAGCAGGACCAGTCCCAACCAAGAGCCACAGCAGCAGGGGAAGGTCACCACCATTCTGGAGCCAGAAGGGATCCAGCCGGAGATATAGCTGCAGAAGATGGAGCTGGAGTTTGAACAGAAAAGGTTCGAAGCCCAGCAATGAAGGGAGCTTGCCTTGAACAGAGATGGAGAGAGAGAGAGAGGAGAAGTGAGAGCAATGAGGCAGAGGAAAAAGAAGGCCAACAGTGGAGTGAGGCAGAGGAAAGAGCACAACAGCGAGAGGCTGAGCGAGAACAGTGAGAGGCCAAGTGAGAGGAGAGAGCACCAGTGGAAATTTGAACTGGAGAAGCTATAACTCTCAAGATCAGCGCCAGAGCAGGTAAGTGGCATGGATACACTAGGAATTTCAGGACTGGGTTACAAATTAAATTCTAAATTGATAGCTAAATTTAAAGGGGGAAGATATGGATGCCTTTTTAAATTCCTTTGAAAAAGTATGTATTCAGGCAAATATTCCCAGAGAGTCCTGGAGCTTCCAGCTATCTCCGCTACTTAATGGGAAAGCTCAGGACACATTGGGTCAAATGGACAATCAGGACAGTAATAATTATAGTAAACTTAAAGCTGCACTTTTAAAAAAATATGATTTGACAGCAGACACCTACAGAGTTAGATTACGTACACTCAGGAAAAGCCCTGACATGAGCTACGAGGAGCTAGCCACTAAACAACATCCGTTTCTAAAACGTTGGTGGGAAGAGATTAAAGCAAACTCTGTAGAGAAAAATTAAAATGTACTATTAGAGCAGTTTTTTGGGGAGTGCCCAGCAGAGCTAAAAACCTGGCTAGAGGACCGAGATCCAAAAACAGTGCAAGAGGCTGCTGAACTCTCGGATAACTATGCCGGGAGCAGATCTGCTCTGAGAGGGAATGGGGCAGGCATGGCAGTGCAGAAAGGGAAAGTGTGCCTTCAGGGCAGCTGAAACCCTCCCTGCCTCCACCAAAACCAGGTAGCCCCAGGTTACAAAGAAAAGATTTGCCTGGTAAAAGAAATGAATGTTAGGTTTTCAGACAACCTGGTCATCTCACCAGGCAGTGTCCAAAAAAGGGCGGACAATGCACAAAGTGGTGCTAGGAAATAAGTGGGTTGTTTGTGTGTCCCTGAAAGCATGCCAGTAAACATGAGGGAACACATACACCCAGTTACGGTGAATGGGGTACAGATCCATGAGTTGAGGGACACAGGGGCATCCCTGACTTTGGTAAAAGTGGATTTGGTAGAGCCTGAACAGCTTATACCCAATCAATTTGTGACTGTACAGGGATTCACTGAGGAGTGAGGAGAAAGCGCTGCCACTTGCTAGTGTTCTCCTGGTTTGGGGTGAGTCAGGGGAGACTGTGCAAAAGGTTGACGTAGCAGAGAACCTTGCTTTAGATGTAATTAATGGGAGCAATCTCCAACAAGGGATGGTGTGTGCAGTTATCTGCAGTCAAGCAGCAGAGGTAAATTGTACTTCCCTGGACCCCATAGAAGACCCCGTGGAAACCTCTGGGAGGCTCGTTCCCCAACCTGTGTCTCCTTATATGGAGAATAATGAAAGGGGGGTAGAAATTCCCCATGTAGCAGTTAACAAAACAGCTACAGAGGGTTACTCTCAGGAGGGAAGGGTAGCCCACTACCAGAGGATTAGGGATGGCAGTGACCCTGAATGCCTTGACGCTACAGCTAGGGACCCTAGTTTAGAAACTGGAGGGGACATGTCCCATGCCTTGGGAATGTGTAAGGATTTTGCAGCTGTTCAGAAAAGTGACCCTAGTTTAGAGAAGCTGAAGGCCTGGGCAGACTCTGAGAGCACAGGGAGGTGATGGGAAAAATAAAGTTTATTGGGACAATGGACTGATGTATACGCAGGATGTAAAGATGGAGGGGTGATGGGCAGGCAGCTTGTCATTCCCCAGGGATACCGTGAGTGGTTGCTCAAGATTGCTCACGATATTCCCATGTCTGGTCATCTGGGAATCACATGCACTATGCAGTGATTTGCCCAGAATTTCTATTAGCCCAACTTCACCCTGCAGGTGAAGGAATATTGCAGGTCTTGTCACCGGTGCCAAGAAATTGGGAAGATGAGTAAGAAAACCCCAGCCACCCTAATTCCCTTTCCTATAGTGGAGAGGCCATTCCAGAGGGTGGGAATGAATATTGTGGGGCCTTTGAATACCCCCAGCTTGTCTGGGAAGAGGTTTATCCTAACTGTGGTGGATTATGCCACCCAGTTCCTAGAGGCAGTCGCCCTATCCTCACTGAGGACAGACAAAGTGGCAGATGCCTTGATAAGGATTTTCTCCTGTGTTGGGTTTCCACAGGAGGTTTTCACCAATCAAGGGGATTCCTTCATGTTGGACCTGATGAAATGCTTGTGGGAGAAGTGTGGGGTGTGCAGAGACGCATGACACCTTATCACCCATGAGCCAGTGGGCTTGTGCAGAGATTCAATGGTACCCTTAAATCAATGCTCCAAGCGTTTGCTGAACAGTATGTGAGGGAGTGGGAGAAATACCTTCCCCACCTGTTGTTCACATACAGGGAGATGCTCCAAGAGTTGAAAGGGTTTCCCCCTTCGAGCTTTTATATGGACACAGGGTACATGGGCCCCTAGACTTGATCCGGGAGGACTGGGAAGGCAAGCACACCTCCCGGGAACTCTCATAGTTGATTATGTCCTTAAGTTTAGGGAAAAGCTGAAGGAGCTTATGGGGACTGCCCAAAGCAACCTGGAAGCTGCCCAACAAAAACAAAAGGTATGGTATGACCGCAGAGCCACAGCTCGCTCATGCACTGTGGGTCAGGAGGTCATGGTCCTAATCCCGGTCCAGAAAGATAAGCTGTAGGCCGAGTGGACAAAACCATACAAGATAGTCAGACAGGTGAAAGATGTAAACTACATTATAGAACTGCCTGACAGGAGACATACCCAAAGAATGTACCATGTCAACATGATGAAGCCATATGCTAATAGGGCTGATACAGTGTGTGTAGTCCTGGGGAGGGGATGAATGAAGGAGACCCCGTTCTAGACTTGCTGTAAGAAAGCCAGCAGGAGTCCTCTGTGGAGGCAATTGAAACATCACCCCAGTAAACCCCGGACCAGATCCGGGAAGTAAGGGAGGTTTTAGCAGACTTTGCCCCATTGTTTAGCGCCAAGCCTGGACTAACCCCCTTGGCGATGCACGATGTGGAGACTGGGATGCAGGTGCCCATATGGTGGATGGCATATCAGGTGTCCGAGGCTGTCCAAAAGGACATTAGGAGGGAGGTGGAGGAAATACTGGATTTAGGGGTAATCTAGAAATCCTACAGCCCCTGGACCTCACCCATAGTCCTTGTTCCCAAGCCAGATGGCTCTACTCATTTTTGTGTGAACTATCATGGACTCAATGCAGTCACAAAGTCAGATGCCCACCCAGTACCATGGACGGACAAACTCATGGACAAGTTGGGAGGGGCAATATAATTTACTGCTACTGACCTGACAAAAGGGTACTGACAGGTAGATTTAACTGCCAGAGCTAGGGAGAGGTCAGCCTTCATCCCTCAGATAGGATTATTTGAGTTTAAAGTAATGCCTTTCCGAATGAAGAATGACCCTGCCAACTTCCAAAGGTTGGTGAACCAGGTGTTAAATGGTGCTGAGGAGTATGCCGTGGCATACCTGGATAACATTTCCATCTTTAGTGGCAGCTGGGAGGAACACCTGTCCTACTTTAGGCTACCTGCTGGGCATGATACAGAGGGCCATACTCGCTGTCAAAGCTGAGAAGTGCCAGGTGGCCATGGCTGAGGTGGCATATCTCAGGCACATAGTAGGCCAGGGACAGCTCTGTCCTAACCAAGCAAAAATTGAGGCAATCAAGGCATGGGCCAGACCTGAAACATAGAAGCAGGTTTGGAGTTTTCTAGGGACAGCAGGGGACTATAAGAAATTTGTACCAAACTACAGTGCACTAGCCGCTCCCCTGTTTGGTCTGTTAAAGAAAAGGATGCCTAAGAAAATTAACTGGGAACCAGCCTGTGAGCAAGCCTTTACCCGGCTAAAGGAGGCACTGTGCAGTGCTCCTGTATTAGCAAGTCCAGTCTATAGTAAACCCTTTGTAGTCCAGACTGACACCTCAGATGTGGGTATTGGGGCAGTGCTTAATCACATATCTAACCATGGGAAAGATCACCCAATAGCGTTCCTGAGTAAGTAGTTACTTCCCAGGGAGCAGGCTTACTCTACAGTGGAAAGTGAGAGTCTTGCCATGGTGTGGGCAATAAAGAAGTTAGAGCCATACCTATATGGGCAGCATTTTGAGCTACAAACAGATCACAACCCTCTGGTTTGGCTGGCACAAATGGGTAAAACAAATGGTAGGCTGTTAAGATGGAGCCTTGCCTTGCAGGGTTATGACATGACTGTCTCACACAGGGCAGGGGCAGTAAACGAAAACACCGATGGTTTATCACGTCAGTTCAAGAGGAAAACTGAATTTGGGGAACCCATGCCATGCTAGGAATGGATTTCCACAAGTTCAGTCTAGGAGGGAGGCGTGTAACATGGTTAACCTCCTAATAATTATATTTATATTTGTGATATAAATATATGGTATGTGAATGTCTGCTTAAGGAACTGGCAGCCATCAGTTTTTAAAAAGGCCTGACCTTTTGACCTCAAAGGCCCCAGAGTGCTGGAACAGCTGGCTGTTGTAAAACTGGCCCAGTGGAAGCTCTAATTAAAAACTTCCTTCCATAGGCCAGGTTATAGCACCTTGTAAAACCCTTCTACTTTGAAGCGCAAGGGCCAAGTATGCATGTTATAACCTTTGAGGAAAAAGCCATTTTAACAGATTCCTGTTAACTTGTAAAACTGAAATTACTTGGGAAGCCAGGAAGCTTGTAAAGAGATCAAAGGAATAATTCTTCTGTCATAAAGCCTCACTAATTTAGAAGAAGGATATATATTCTTTTTATTGGAATGTGTGAGCAGTGGACTGAGACATGTGACTGATAACATTAATTCAAGTTCTCAGGGTTTGAGTGACCTCACAGCAGCATCTGTGAGATGTATCATCAGGGAGGAGGAGTCGGAAAGAAATATACCACCAGCCAGCTGGGAGAAAAAGTTGGCATTTTGCAATTTGACTTTTGGCTTGTGTGCCTTTTGCCTCTATTTTTGAGGTGGACTCTGGATAATCTCTCACAGCACTTAAGTAAATTTCAACCATCTGTTTATTACTTGAAACCTAGGATGGTAGAAATTCAGTAATAAGGTGTTGTTTTTGTGTAATTATCCATTTATTTTAAAAGACTAACTCAATTTTGTGTGTTCTGTGTTTTGTATTTTATCTATTTTCAATTTTTAGTAAACGCTATTTTCCTTGAAAATTCTGCCTGTGCATTTTTCAGTTTCTTTTGCATGTGAATGCTGGAAAAGTGTTAATAATTCTGACAACTGTTAAGGGCTTTAAAGAGTGTTACTAATCTTGCTACAGTAATAATATATCTAGGTCTCAAATTGAGTCAAAGATTGACTTGTGAACCAGGCTGGTGCCCACTGGGTGAAGTATTGTACTGCATCCCCTGAAGAGAGTACATATCTGAGCCTGTTAACTGGGTGTGCTAGCGGAAAAGGGTTCATATTTGACCCCAAGATTCGAGTCCAGTAGGTGATTTGGACTCAAAACAGACAGGAGGCTTACCCTGTTTGTCTCCTGTTCACATATTGCACTTGAAGGTTTGGCACTATGGGAGTAGAGGGCCTGATCTGCGGGGTGCATTTGTGACAGTTACTACTCTCACTTCTTCATGACAAAAATGACAGGGGACCTCCATCCCATCCTGGATCTCAGTCAGCTGAACAATTATATCGCATACAGAAGGTTCAGGATGGTGACGCTGCCGGAATTACTGCCCATGCTACATCAGGGGGACTGGCTCTGCACCCTGGACATGCAGGATGCATATATACACATAAAAATCTTGCTGTCCCACAGAAAATACCTTTGCTTTACCTTTCAGGGAGTGCATTACCAATTTTGAGCACTGCCGTTCTGTCTTTTCTCGGCACCTTGAGTATTCACCAAGTGCCTGGTGGTGGTGGCAGCAGCTCTCAGGAGGCAGAGACATTACATCTGACTTCGAGGGGGAGCTCTTGCAGCAGGTAATACCATTAGGACTAAAGCCACCAGGCATTAGGACCTCACGGAATAATCTTCTAGCTAGTAGTCTGTGGAGGGGACCGCCCCCACCAACATCGGACGTGGTGTAAAAGGGGCAGTCCCCCAGCACCACCCCAGTTCTTTTCCTGCCATCGACTCACAAACATTGGATCCACAGACGTCATCGTTGCAGTCGACCACCATTTTTTTGTGCCTCGTGCTTTTTTCTCTCAGTTCATTTTTTCCTTCGAAATCTTTTGTCAGTAAAGTGCATGTCTTCATTGATACTGCAGTGAATGTCAAAGTGTGCATGCAGGAAGCAGATCCCGGTGAAGGACGGCCACTCTGCCTGCTTGATCTGCCTAGGTCCAGACCACTGGCCTGACAACTGCTCACACTGCCAAAAGTTTAATAATAAAACTCGGATTTGCCGCGCCAATCTCTCAAGGCCTACCTACTAGAGAAACAAGTGGCCGCCATGGAGAAGGCCCCATCGAGACATAGTTCATTCTCCTCAGCCAGGGAGTCTTCCTGCCCCAAGGAGAAAAGATCAAGAGGGAAACACCATCACCGGGAGGAGAGAGCCAGGTCAGAATTCCACCCAAAGTCCCCTCAGAGGACTTCTGCTACCTCCACCTCTGGCGGGAATTTGGTGTTGGTTCTCCCAGGTACCACAGCAGTTTTGGGGGTCACTCAAAAGAAGACAACCACCTCATTGCATTCAAAAGGTAGGGAATCTTCATCCCAGGGGCTTTCATCAGCCCAAGTTCCCTTGGCTCACCAACCCCATAAACCTTCGCATGGGTCAACTCAAGAGGGACAGGCATCAGCTTCAGGCAAACCCTCAGAAATCGGTGCCCGTAAGCACTCTGATTCATCCGAGAGACACAAAAAGTCAGATGATTCCACCAGACACCAGGCGATCGTCAGGTACTGGAAGCCTCCTCCACCCAAAGAAAGGGTGACATCAGCCTCTGAAGGAAAGCAGACTACTGGCCACTTTGACTCTGCATCAGAGATGGATCGGGTGCTGCTGGCCAAAGAGCAGCTGTTGGCCCAAGAGGACCAGCCGTTACCCCTGGCGACCAAGGCCCCAAAGGTGCAGGGGCACAGGATGCTCAGCTGCCTCCTCCAAAGAAGCCGGACACCAGACCACAAGGGAGTTCAGCTCCACCAGATAAGGCCCAGTCAGGTCTGATGCCAGAGACACCTATAGAGAAGGTGCCCGAGGACCAGATGCCAGTGTCTGAAGGTCCACAAGGTCCGATGCCTGGCCCTTTCAGTGTCCCAAACCTGACACCCCCAACCCCAGTTGTTCCACTGGCTGAGGTGGGAGCACTCTTTAATGCCTGGTGGAACACCATAAATGGGGGTCTTCCCCCAAAACCCATGGACCCATCCTCAGTCCGGCCACCGCCCAGGGACCAGTCACGTTAGTGGCCCCTCACGCCAATGGAGCATCTGATGCCTGGTGAAGAAGATAGGTGGATGCCTGGGTTGGGTGCTAGAAGATGGTACCTGTCATCCATCATGTCCATGGGCGGATGCCCACCATCGACTTCAGGGGAGGATGCCAGAGATTCTTCGTCTAACTACTCCTCAGAGGACGATTTGCCTATCCCATCTCCAAATCCAAGAAGAGACTCGCCGAGGTCAACTCCAGATGACCCATCCTTTTTGGACATCATGAGGCACATACAAGCGCTGTACCAGTGGGACACAGAAGAACTGGACTCTGAATGGCATCATTGGGGGGCCACTGACTCTAAACCCTTGGTCATTCCATCAGTAGAGCCATTTCAGGATGTCACCAGGTCAACTTGGAAATATCCGGCCACCACAACCACAGTACCTTGGAAAGCAGACAGGCTCTATAAAACACCTAAAGGGGAGCCTTTCTTGGGCGAACATCCGAAAGCTGACTCAATGATACTGACAGCTGCTCATGGCAGGGCGCAACAACCACGACACATGAGTGCCCAGACCCAGAGTCCAAAAAGCTGGACCAAATGGGCCGTAAAGTATACTCATCGGCAACCTGCACAGTCAGGTCATTAAACTTTTTTGTCCACATGGTCACTTGTTAGAAGTTTCTATGGGCAAAGGCTATGGATCTGGCCAAGGCCCAGCCAGATTCAGAGGATAAGGTAGAACTCTTCACTGTCATACAGTCCAGTATGGACATCGACAAGCACGTCCTAAGGAGCTCTTATGATTCTGCAGACACGGCTGCAAGAGCAGCAGCCATTGGCATTTGCATGCAGAGGCTTGCCTGGCTCAGAGTTTCTGGTTTCCACCAGGATTTACAAGATGCCATCTTGAACGCTGACTTTCAGGGACCAGTCCTGTTCAGCAGGAGACTGAGAAGCTTATAACGAGACTGCAAAATTCTGGCAAAGCAATATCTGAAGTCCACAGAATGTACTGGTCAAAGCCACAGGCCACTTGACGCCATCCCTTTTGAAAAAATCAGGGACGGCAGGGAAGATGCCAGACAGCATAAAGGAGGCTTTAAAAGAAGAGGAGCCGCTGTCCCTTCAGGTGTCCAGGGCCACAAAAATCCCAAGGTGCCCAGACCACCCCTGCTTAACCCATCCACAACAGCATGACTCCCTACTGACCCCTTCTCCACTGGAGGAAGTGCAGGGGAGGTGGTAGGAAGGAGATTCTCCCTTTACCAATCTGGATGGTCCAATATTACATCAGACCAATGGGTTCTCCAGATAGTAGAGAGAGGGAATACTCCCCGGAGTTTACCCAGATCCCACCAGACAATCCAGTCCCCTCTCACTGCTCACCCTCCTGCAGGCAGAAATACAGGCCTTGTTAGACGAGAGCCATCCAGGAGATCCCCTATGCTTAAAAAGGCAAGGGATTTTTCTCTCATTTTTTCCTTGTCCTGAACAAAATGGGAGACCTCTGTCCCATTCTGGATCTGAGTCAGCTGAACTCTTTCATCAAATATAAAAGGTTCAGAATGGTGACATTAGCGAGCCTGTTGCCCATGCTCTATCAAGGAGACTGGCTTTGCTCCCTGGACATGCAGGATGTGTACATGCATATCAGGATCCTGCCATTCCACAGGATTTACCCTTGCTTCACCTTCCAAGGCAGGCACTACCAGTTCAGGGTGCTGCCATTCGGTCTATCGTCTGCACCAAGGGTCTTTACCAAGTGCCTGGCAGTAGTGGCATCAGCCCTCGGGAGAGGGGGGTCACTTTGTCTACCCCTACCTGGATGATTGGCTGCTTACAGCTCCAGCAGAAGACCAATTGAACAGGATGCTGGAGGAGACGTTCAGTCTATTCCAGACTCTGGGCATTACCCTAAACCTGCCCAAGTCACACCCATGGCCTGCTCAAAGGCTACAATATATAGGAGCAGTTCTGGATATCGCCCAAAGGAAAGCCTTTCTTCCTGCACACCGGGCATCCAAGCTAAGAGAAGTTGCTCACAAGGCGATGGACTTGGACTTGGTCCCAGCGAGGGTGGTTCTGCAGCTTCTAGGTCATATGGCCACTGACATAGCCACAGTTCCCCTCACACATTTGAATATGAGGATCCTGCAGTGGTACCTCAGAGTACAGTGGGACCAAGGCACGGACGAGCTAGAGGAGCCCATCTGGATCTCCAGCGTGGTCCATCAGTCCCTGCCCATTTGGGCATAGGAGTTCCCTTCCAGCAACCCAGACCACAGCAGATCCTTACCATAGATGCCTCAGGACTGGGATGGGGAGCACAACTTGCTTCTCATCAGATGAGGGTTCTTGGAATTTAACAAAACGTTCTCTCCACATAAATATTCTGGAAATGAGAGCCGTACTGTTTGTCCTTTAAGCCTTCCAAGAGATACTCCTTCAAGGGCCTCTTCTGGTCCAGTTGGACAATACCCCAGTAGTCTTCTATTTCAACAAACAAGGGGGCACATGCTCTTACTCCTATGCAGGGAAGCAATAAGGGTATGGAACCTGGGCATTGGATCACAGCCTGGATCTCAAGATAGTCCATGTTCCAGGGATTCACAACTTCCTCACAGATGGCCTAAGTCATTACCGGTCTCAGAACCATGAGTGAGAACTACAGCAAGAAGTCATAGATAACCTATTCGAAAGGTGGGGTCAGGCAGAACTGGATTTGCATCCCCACACAATGCCAAACTGCCCAATTTCTGCTTGCTAGATCCAGGGCCAAGTGTTTTTTGATGAGATGCATTGTCTCTCTCTTGAACAGGGAGGTTTCTGTTTGCATTCCCTCCTTTCCCCCTTCTCCAGAAGGTCCCGTTCAAGTTGCAGGTAGAAGGATCCCTGATGATGCTGGTAGTGCCCTTCTGGCCTCAACAGATTTGGTTCCCACTATTGCAACAACTGGCATCGGAACCACCAGTTCTGTTGCCCCTCTCCACTCACTTGCTCTCCCAAGAGCAAGGGACGTTGGTCCATCTGGCTCTCAGGTCCCAGCAACTGCATGCATGGCTCCTGCGGACTTTGCTAGCGATAGATTTGGAGTATCCCTCAGAGCGGGAGAGGTGCTCGTGGCAGCAAGAAAACTCTCTACCCAGGGCTACATATGCCATGAAATGGAAGCATTTCTGCTTGTGGGCATTCCCCCCATTCTCTAGATCCCCTCAGATGTCTGGTGGAATCTGTGCTGAAGTATCTTGTCTACCTATCTGACCTGGGCCTTAGCTACTCGTCCATTAAGGTGCACCTCTGCGCATTGTCCACTTACCATGCACCAATGAATGGGAAGACTCTGGCACAGCTGGACATCTGCAGACCTTTCTACAAGGCATTTTGCATATCAGACCCCCAAGAGAGACCCAGTGCCGTCTTGGGACCGCCAGTTTGTTTTGGAGAAGCTCACCTTGCCCCCCTTTGAGCCAGTCACAAGTTGTGAGCTACACCTTCTCTCTTGGAAGACATTATTTTTAGTTGCCATTACCTCAGCTCAGAGGATTTGTGAGCTACAGGCCTTGATGTATAAAGAGCCTCATCTTATTTTTCACAAGGACAGGGTAGCCCTGTGTACAAACCCTAAGTTTCTACTGAAGGTAGTGTCTGAGTTCAAGTTAAACTAGGACATCAAACTACTAGTTTATTACCCAGAGTACTCAAACAGCAGGGAGGCCTTGTTTCACACTCTGGATGTACATAGAATTCTGTGTTACTATTTGGCCAGGACCAGTTCCGCCAGAAAGACAGACCAGGTGTTTGTCTCCTTTGCCCACAGAAAGGTTGGGGCACCCGTGACAAAGCAAACACTAAGTGGCTCATGCATTGCATTATGTTCTGCTACCAGCAGCACAACAAGCTCTTACTGGGACTGTTTAGGGGTCATTCCACCAAAGGGATAGCGATGTTCTTATCTTCCCTTCAGAATGTTTCTTCAGCGGACCTCTGTGTGGTCGCTACCTGGAGTTCAGTGCACACCTCTGTTAGGCTCTACAGCCTGGATATTGCTTCCAGGAGGAGAGCAGGCTTCGGCCTAGCGGTCCTTCAAGAACTCCTCTCCTAATTGCCTACAGCCTAGCACTATTGTCCTTCTCCCTTCCGACTTGGGTCTCTTCTTGGGCACTGCTTGGGACTCGGTCCTAATGGTATTACCTGCTGCAAGAGCTCCCCCTTGAAGTGAGATAGTACAGTTACATAAGAACTTACTGTAACAGTAGATCTTTGAGAGGAGCTCTTGCAGCAGGTGGCTTTCCCACCCACCTGTCCCTAGGGACAAATTTCATTATTTTCTCTTTGGGGATAGAAGATCCTCCTCGGTTCTCCATCTGTTTTTCAGCTGGGTCTCCAGCGGGAGAACTAAGGTGGTGTCGGGGCACCGCCCCCTTTATACCATGTTTGACGTTGGGGTGGAGCCAACATCGGGGGCGGGCCCCGCCACAGACTGCTAGCTAGAAGATTTTTCCATGGGGTCCTCATGCCTGGTGGCCTTAGCCCTAATGGTATTATCTTCTTCAAGAGCTCCTCTCAAAGATCTACTGTTACGGTAAGTTTTTATGTAACTATACTATCTACCCCTACCTCAACTGGCTTCGGACAGCTCCCACAAGGGGCCAGCTGCAGCACACACTGGAAAGTACTTTCTGACTATTCCAAGCCCTGGGGATCACCTTAAATCTTCCCAAGTCATCCCCCTGGCCCAATCAGTAATTACAATACATAGGGACAGTCTTGGACACCGCCAAGGGAAGGCCTTCCTCCACTCAAACAGGGCAGACTGCCTGTGGGTGCTGGCATGGAAAATTGCCTCCTCAGGCCAGATATCAGCCAGAATGCTTCTACAACTCCTAGGCCACTGACAGCTGCCATTGTGACAGTGCCCTTAGCTCATCTCCACATGAGAATACTGCAGTGGAACCTCGGGGTACAGTGGTATCAGCTTTCAGCTGATCTGAAACAGTAAGTTCGTATCTCCAATGCTGTGCGTCAGACTTTGGAATGGTGGCTCACCCTCTCCCAACTAGAGACCGGGGCTCCATTTCGAAGTCCCAGCCTTCAGCAAATCCTGACAACAAATGCCTCGGGACTGGGGTGGGGCACGCATTTCAAAGAAAATCAGACAAGAGGGACGTGGACTCCTTTGGAACGCAGCCTCCACATCAATGTGTTGGAGATGACAGCCATTCTGTATGCCTTACAGGTGTTTCAGATGGACCTCCTCCAAGGCCCTTTATTGATCCAGACAGACAACATGACAGTGGTCTTTTACTTCAACAAGCAAGGGGGTACTCACTCCTATCCCCTCTGCAGAGAGGCCATGAGAGTCTGGTACTGGGCAGTGGAGCACAATCAGGAATTCACAGCGGTGCATGTTCCAGGAGTACAAAACACATTAGCCAACAGCCTAAGCCACTCTTGGTCTCAGACTCACAAGTAGGAACTGCTATACGAAGTAGTAGACAAACTAGTCAAAAGATGAGGAATTCCAGAATTGGACCTCTTTGCATCTCCGTTCAATGCCAAACTGCCCAGTTTCTGCTCACTAGATCCAGGGCCTGGTGTTTTCTGGTGAAATGCATTGTCCCTCTTCTTTATGCCTTCCCTCCCTATTCACTACTCCAGAGAGTACTGCTCAAACTTCAAATGGAACAAGCAAGCATGATTCTTATAGCACCGTTCTGGCCTCAGCAGATTTGGTTCCCATTGCTCCCACAATTGGCAATAGAACCTCCGATTCCCCTGTCTTCTCACTTGGTTTCCAGGAGCAGGGGACTCTTGTGTACCCAAACCTCAAGTCTGTGCACCTGAATTCATGGTTCCTGCAGAATTAGGGGCCAGTATGGGGTGTTAGCAGGGGTAGCAGAGGTCTTAGTGGCTGCGAGGAAACCCTCAACCAGGACCACCTACACCATGAAATGGAAGTGCTTCTGCCTTTGGGCATGTGCCCGTCGTTTAGACTTGTTCACTTGTTCAGTGAACTCAATCTTAGAGTATCTTCTTTCCCTGTCCAATGCAGGTCTTAGCTACTCATCCATAAAGGTACACCTTTCTGCACTTTCAGCTTATCATGTACCAGTGGATGGCAGGAACCTGGCACAAATGGATCTGTCCCGCACCTTCCTGCGAGGTATCATGCACATTAAGCCACCCATTCGGGACCCTATTCCCCCATAGGATCTCTTATTTTTGTTAGAGAAGCTTAAGTTCCCTCCCTTTGAGCCAGCTACAAGTTGTGAGCTACGCTTCCTGTCTTGGAAAGCGCTATTTTTAGTTGCCATCACATCGGCTCAAAGGATTTCCGAGCTTCAGGCTCTGATGTTTAAAGAGACCTATCTGATTTTCCACAGGGACAGGGACAGGGTATCCCTGCATACTAATCATAAATTCCTTCCTAAGGTGGTGTCCGAGTTTATCCTCAACCAGGACATCCATCTACCTGTCTGTTACCCAGAGTATTCCAATCATGGGAGGCCCTGTTGCACACTCTGAATGTACATAGAGTTCTTCGTTTTTAAGTTGACCATACTCGGTCTTCCAGGAAAACTGACCAGTTATTTGTGTCTTTCGCCCTGAGATCGATAGAGGTGCCATTGATGAAGCAGACGTTGTTTAAATGGTTGGTCAACTACATAGTGTTCTGCTACCAAAAGTACGGTAAACCTTTACCAGACTCAGTTAAAGGTCATTCCACTAGCGGTGTTGCTACTTCATTTGCATCCCTGCAAAACATGTCAGTAGCAGATCTCTGTGCTGCAGCCACATGGAGTTCTGTCCATACATTCATCAAACACTACAGTTTGGACATTGCTTCCAGAGGAAGGGCAGATTTTGGCCTAGCTGTTCTTCAGGGACTGCTCTCTTACGTGCCTCTGTGATTCTCTGTATCCTCCACCCTTCTGACCTGGATCATATCCTTGTACTGCTTGGGACTCAGTCCTAATAGTAATAGCCTGCTGCAAGAACTCTTATTTCAAAGTGAGATAGTTTAGTTACGTAAGAACTTACCGTAACAGTAGATCATCGAGAAGAGCTCTTGCAGCAGGCATGCTTTTCCTCCCTCCTTCCCCTCATTAGGAAGGCATAATTTCTTCTCCCTTTTGGGGATGTAAGAACCTCCTTGGTTCCCCATCCTTCATGCAGCTGGGTCTCCAGTGGGTGAACTGAGGTGGTGCCAGGGGACCGCTCCTTTATACCATGGGTAATGTCGGGGGCGAGGCCAATGTCGGGGTTGTTCCCCACCATGCACTGTTAGCTAGAATTTTTCTGTGGGGTCCTAGTGCCTGGTGGCATAGTCCTAATGGTAATAGTAATAGCTTGCTGCAAGAGCTCTTCTCGAATATCGACCGTTACAGTAAGTTCTTATGTAACTGTATTTTCCTATGCATACTGTCACAGCCCCCAAAAGTGGTAGCAGAGCTTGAGAAAATTTTCAGCAGAGTGGGCATACCTAAAGAGATGATTACTGAATAGGGTAGTAATTTTGATGCTGCATTACTGAAGGAGCTGTACCGACTACTAGGTATCACAGCCATAAGAACCTCCCCTTATCACCCTCAGTCTTGTTGAGCATTTTAATCAAACCTTAAAATGCATGTTAAAAAGGTTTGTAAAAGGGGAAGGGAATGACTGGGACTAGTACTTACCTTACCTGCTTTTTGCTTACAGAGAAGTGCCACAAGCCTTAACAGGTTTTTCATCATTTTAAATGCTGCATGGTAGACAACCTAGAGGGCCACTGGATGTGATAAGAGAAACATGGGAAGATAACCCACTCAGAAAACATTCTTTTACATTATATATGTGTGCCCTGAGAAAGAAACTGGTAAAATATGTTGAGCTTGCCCATAGCAATCAGGAAGAGGCCCAAAATCAGCAGAAGGCATATTATGACCATGGAGTAAAAGAAAAAGTTTTTGAGCCCGGTGAAAAGGTCTTGCTAGTGTTACCCACTACAAAAAATGAATTCTTCATGAAGTGGCAAGGGCCTTCTAATGTGCATAGACCTACTGGCACAGGTTACTACTAGATTAAGACCCCTGATAGGAAAAATCCTACCAAGATATACCACGCTAACCTCCCAAAGAAATGTACTGAAAAAACACCAAAGGCTGCTTTGCTAGTTTTATCAGAAACTGATGTTGATATAGCATATGACAGACTAGAACAAACTGTAACTGCTGATGCTGTAAAGGTGCATGTTTCCTTAACCTCTGAACAAACTGCAGAAACTCGTAATTTGCTAAAGACATTTAACAGTACTTTTACCACAGTTCCAGGCGAGCAAAAGGGGTTGAGCATGTAATAGTGCCAGGGAATTCACGCCCTATCTGACATATGACGTACAGATTACCAGAGTGATTAAGAGCTGACATGGTTAATGAAATACAAAAAAATGAAAGAACTGGGTATCATAGAAGAGTAAAGAAGTGCCTGGTCATCACCAGTGGTGATTGTAAATAAAAAAAGAAAGGGAGTGTAAGAATCGGTGTGCTGATGCTACAGCGAACCCCCAATCGTGAAGACCATCACAGCAACAGGAATTGGGCAAAAACACATCGCTGTGATGGTCTCTGCTGGCCCTGGGACTGCCTTGCAGGGTGTTTTTCCCCCTCCCCCGGGACAACTCTGACTTGGAGTTGTATCCTAGAGACCGGGGGTATGGGGAAGAGCCCCCCACATAGGTGGTTTGGGGGGCACAGACCCCCTTTTGAAACATGGAGGCAACCCTCAAACTGCACTGCCAATACTCAGTAATGCAGCTGTCGCTGTTGGGGATGTCCCAGCAGCATGGTAAAACCATAAGAATCTGCCTTGATTTTAGGAAACTTAATCAAGTGTCAGAATTTGACAGTTATCCTATGTCCAGGATAGATGATTTGGCGTACAGTTTGGGGAGTTCCAAGTACATTAGTACCCTTGATCTCACCAAGGGTTACTGGCAAATCCCACCAAGCTAAGGAATCCAGAGACAAAACTGCATTTACCACTCCTATTAAATTCAGTTCAACACCATGCCATTTCGTTTACATGGTGCACCCATTACATTCCAGCAGTACATGGATGTAATTTTATCCCTTCACACTGGTTATATTGTGCTGTGTGCCTGGATGATGTTATGGTGTGCAGTCCAGACTGGAAAAGCCACCTGGAACACCTACGTGAAGTTTTCCAGTCTTTCAAAAAGGCAGATCTGACAATCCTACCAAATGTGCATTGGGCATGCAGGAAACCAGATTTCTAACCCTAGGAATTCTTCAATATTCCTAACTCTTGCAGTCAGCCTTCAGAGTAGAACTGCCCAGAGAATGGAACATATGTAAATGAAGAACCCATCATTGGCTCGTGCCACCATTCAAATGCTGCTCTTACTAACTGCTGCATTCTAGAACACCTCAGATTTCATTTTCCACCTGCGAAGTCAAGACGCTTTGGAGATCTCTCCTTACGGTCATGAATTTCACAGTGTTTTTTCATTGTAAAAAAGTAAGTAACCTTTATGTTTATTTCATCTGCTGCCTTTACTTTCTGTTTTGAGAGTTAGCACTAGTTTATTTAGTTTAAAAAGTCTTTATTTAGTGGTTCCTCTCGGTTCCTGGTAATCGCTGAGTAACCAATGTTTTCGTTAGGTTCTAACAGCCTTTCACTATTAATAAGTTTAGCCAATCACTTGTTTTGTTTTTCTGTCAGAACCAACATTTTTTGGATCGCGATCGCAGTTCCTCACAGGAATTAACTGTGTTTCTGAAACCGAGCTACAACTGAAAAAAAAAAAAAGGCTTGTATCACAGTTACTGTTGGTTTGTCATTTAACTAAAATGTCAGAAAACCCAAAGAAGAAAACTGGGCCTCCGGGGTTCAAAAACTGTACTCTGTGTGGAGAGGTTTTTGCTAAGGCAGACAAACATGATGAGTGTGTTGTCTGTCTTGATGAATCCCACTTCACAGCTGATTATGAAATTTGTAAGTCTTTCCCAGCAGAAATTGTAGAAAAAAGGCTGGAAAGACTTGAGAAGAAGTTGGTTCTGACCAGCCTACTCCCTCAAAGAATGTGGGTGAAACCACTGAAGCCAACTACCCCTGACAAGGGTGAATATTTCAAAATGTAAGCAAACTGGTTGAGACACCGGTACCGGCCAAGAAATTAAAACTAAACACACAGAACCCAATGCTGAAAAGCACAAGGGAACTTCTGCTGGGAAAAAGTGAGATGCCTACACCAGAGGCCATCGCTCAGGCAGTACTAAGGTTATCCAGGCTCTCCAGGGAATGGTACTGGTTCGAGTTCCACAGACACCAGTCAATTTCTCGGTTCAATCATTGGTTCAGCAACCAGTAACTATGGTTCAGTCCTCTCTCCCAGAGATTCAGGAGTATAGAAATACAAAGAATACGATGATGATGATGGGAAACCCATTGAGTCTGAGGTGTCCCCGGACCAAGAATTCAAATCCCCAACGAGATTACCTGAGGATTTATCCTCACATTTTACTTTTGTGAGGAAAATCGTGGATGCACTGGATATCACCACTAATGAAGTGGTAGAAGATGAGGAGGAGGTGGAATACCTCAAACTCATGGGGCTTACCCCAACAACGAAACTATTGCTTCCTATAAATAAATTCTTCAATAAGGATATTTTGAAGACACTGCAAACCCCAAATTCCGTGCCCCCCCTTTGACAAAAGGGATGACAAGAAATACCAGTTGGTCAGGGAAGGGGGCTGAATTTCTATTCTCCCATCCTGACTATCAAGGTGTTGTGCAGACTACTGCCTGTGATAGGGCAAGGGTACCTTTGGCATCTCACCCTCCAGACAAGAACTCGAGGAAGATTGACAGCATGGCTAAGAAGGACTACCTGTCAGTTTCTCTGTCCATTAGGTATGCTAATTATCTGGCCTATGCTGCCCAGTATCAGAAATATCTGTGGCAGTCAGTGTTGGCCATGGCCGATAAGGTTCCCTCTGGTCCATCAGCTGATCTGACTGAAACTGCTAGGTTTGGAGGCTTCTAAATATCAATTTCAGATGGCAGCTAATGCCAATGATACTGCTGCCAGGCAGATGGCCCTCAGGAGATCCGCATGGCTCAGAGCCACCAATCTTACACAAGCTACCCAGACGAAGGCCATGGATTTCCTTTGAGAATAACTCTCTGCTTGGGGATAAGACAGAAGCCTATGCGAAAGTGTATGAATATAAAGCCACCTATAAGAGCAATTCAGCCAAGGAGAAACCCTCACCTTCCAGCAGGCCCTATGGTGGGAGGGGGGCAAAGGTAGGTCTGGCTATAGCAGACCTTTCTTTCAAGCTCAGGCTGTTTAGCAGTACCAAAATACCCCTAGCAGACTGGGCTACTTTAGGGGTAGAGACAGAAGGGGAGCTCAAGTCATGGGTCACAGACTAGTCAGACCCAACCCCAGTCTAGGCAAAACCCATGACTTGGTTACCAAGGCTGACTCCCACATTCCAGTAGGGGGCAGACTGGCTCTCTACTTCCAGGCTTGGAAAAACATTACCACAGACAAGTCGGCCCTGGAGGTAGTGAGCTAGTGTTTGTCCCTCAGTTTCAAATCCTTCCCATCACTAAGAACAGGAGTACCAGCTTCAGACTCAGAAAGGAACCTGCTAGAAGAGGAAGTGGCAAATCTACTGTTGTCAAGGGCAGTGGAACCAGTTCCTCCACAGCAAAGGGGAAAAGGTTTTTACTCAAGATACTTCCTCACCACAAAGAAAAATGGGGAGTGGCGGCCTATTCTAAACCTAAGGTTACTAAACATACACTTGGCAAAACCAATATTCAAAATGGTAACCCTAGCTATGATTTTGCCAACCCTCCAGAAAGGAGACTGGTATTCATCCCTGGATTTAAAAGATGCTTATTTCCACATCTCCATAAAGGAGTTTCACAGAAAATATCTCGCGTTTGGATGCCCATCAGGTCATTACCAGTTCTCAGCACTACCATTCGGCCTCACTTAAGCTCCAGGAGTGTTCACAAAGTGCTTGGCAGTGGTGCTAGCCCACCTAAGAAGGTTAGGAGTCACAGTGTTTCCCTATCTGGATGACTGGCTGGTAGTTGGAAACTCACCACAAGTAAAGACCAACTACAGACAAAACCAGGCCCTTCTAGAGTCCCTAGGGTTTCTAATAAACCTAAAAAAATCCATCCTATTACCAGTGCAGGTGGTGTACTGCATATGAGCAGAAATAGATACACTGAGAGGAACGGGTTACCTACCTCAGGACATGGTAAGCAACATCCTACAGATTGCTGGCTCATTCAGACTGAACAAACCAAAACCAGCAAGGCAGTTCCTACAGCTCAGGACATACAGCTGCAGTAATAGGCACAGTCCTAGGTTCCAGGTTGCAAATCAGACATACAGTTTCACCTTCAGAGCACATTGGTGCCAAAGGAGAGACCTACTCTCGAAACTGGTTCCAGTAACAGGATCATTACTGCAAGCCCTTCAATGGTGGCAGGTAAGAAAAAACCTAAGGGAAGGAGTTCCCTTCCAGCAGGAGTCTCCATCAGTGGTTCTCACAACAGATGCATCACTGCTAGGTTGGGGGGCTCATCTAGGGGACCATACAACTTATGATACCTGGTCAAGTGCAGAGTCACTGCAGCACATAAAACTGCTGGAGCTGAGAGCAGTGTTCCTAGCTCTGCAGGCCTTTGCATCCATACTATGGGGCAAGGTGGTTCAGGTCAGGACAAACAACACCAGTACAATGTACTGCATCAACAAGCAGGGAGGAACAAGGTCTAACCCTCTGTGCACTGAGGCAATGAAGGTATGGAGCTTAGTCTACTCATTCTAGGTTTCACTGGTGGCCATTCATCTGCCAGGGAAGGTCAACAGCCTGGCAGATGCCCTAAGTAGAATCAGCCAGGATCATCACGAATGGACTCTCAACAGGTAGGTACTGGAGGTGGTGTTCAGAAGGTGGGGCACCCCAGAGGGAGATCTCTTTGCATCCCACGAAAACCACCAGCTGCCACAGTTCTGTTGCAGACCATCAGCCAGGAGAACAATACCTCTGGATGCCCTGACTCTGGATTGGTCAGGGAAACAGCTGTACACCTTCCCTTCTTTTCCCTTGATCCTCAGAGTTCTAATCAAACTCATATCCCAGCCAGCATCAATGATCTCGACAGCACCAGACTAAGCCAGGCAGCCATGGTACTCTCTGCTTCTCTCCATGTCTGTGGCCCCACCAATATACCTCCCTCAGAGGTACAACCTGTTAACCTCCCCCCAAGGGAGGATCATGTACCCAAACCTCAGATCCCTCAGGCTCAAGGCCTGGCTCTTGAGGACTTAGAGTATGCAGGCTTGCATCTCTCCAAAAGTGTCATAAATGTTCTGAGGGGGCACAGGAAACCCTCCACTAAAGATCTATGTTTCTAAGTGGAAGAGATTTTCTATATGGTGTTCAGCTAATGACGTAGTACCTTCACAGGCAGGGGTACCAGCCTTTCTGGACTGCCTTATCCACTTGCATTCTTTGGGTTTGCAGCCCACTACTCTAAAGGTGCATTTGGCTTCTGTTTCAACATATATCTCAGCTGGCAAGGGTGTACTCACAGCTTTCAATCCCATTTTTAAAAGGTTTTTCAAGGAACTGGCTCATCTGCACCCACCCCATAGGGAACCAGTGCCTGCATGGGACCTTAATGTATGCATTGCCAGGCTCATGGGACCACCATTTGAGCCAATGGTTTCAGCTCACCTGAAATATGTTACCTGGAAAACCGTGTTCTTGGTGGCTATCACTTCAGACAGAAGGATTAGTAAGCTTCAGGCTTTGTGCATTGAGCAGAACTACATTTCATTCCATAGGGACAAGGTAGTGCTTAGAACCAATGGGAAGTTCCTTCATGTAGTGGTTTCTGAGTTTCACTTGAATCAGTCCATCACTCTACCGGTCTTTCACTAAGCATTCTAGCTCAGGTGAATACAGACTTCATGGCCTTGATGTCAAGAGAGCTTTGAGCTACTACATGACTCAAACTAAGGACCATAGGCAGGACAGACAGTAACTGATCTTCTTCGAGACAGTCTCTTGCAGCAGGTCATAACACATGGGATAGCAGCCACAAGCGTTATTTCCTCCAGATGAGTTCTCAGCAGACGACCTTGGGACCTCCCCCTAACATTGCCACATGGTATCTGTATGGCACGGATAAAAGGGGGAGGTCCCAGCTACTCCTCAGTTCTTTTTTTAACCACAACCTACATGCAACAAGTCCTCCTTCGGAGCTCTGCTTACCGGTCATCAATGAAGAGTTCTACCAACTAAACGTTCATTCTAAACAGGTTCATCTACTGATGTCTTCGGATCCCTTATTCTGAAAGTGTACCTGTGGTCACAGAATCACTACAGAGGACCTCCACAATGTCTGTGTTTGGTGCCTTGGTCCTGAACATGACACCCAGCATTGTATCCTCTGTAAGCGATTCAACAAGGCCACCAAACATCAAAGACTTCAGCAGCTTCGTGAGTTCCTCAAGGAGCAAAAGGTTGCCCTTCTGGAGCAGCAGCAATGCTCCAAGCCCAGGGAGTCTTCGACGTCCTCCTCAGGGTCTCACTGCTCTGTGGGTGAGCCCTTCTCATCAACGGGACAGGGTCCTGGTAAGAAACATGCCAGCAAAATAAAGCACGTTTCTGCCGCGCCTTCCTCGTCGGCGACGAGTACCCTGATCACTACCAGAAAGGTAAGTACTGAGAAGGTTGCCACTGTAACATCGTGTTCTGCACCATTGACAGTTGTTGGCTGCTCTCTTCCCTCATCAATGGCTCCTCCATTGACGGTGGATCCTGGGGTGAAATTGCAGCTTCCATCGCTGCATCCCCCCTCTGTCATTTCTAGCCATCACCCGTTGACAATGGCTTCCGCCCAGTCAACGATTCTCTCATCGACGACTGGCTTTACCACAAAGGGCTCTGTGTTAGCGCCCTCATTGACAATCCTGGGGTCCTGTACACATCCCTCATCAATGGCTACT
This sequence comes from Neoceratodus forsteri, assembly GCA_016271365.2. NCBI lineage: Eukaryota > Metazoa > Chordata > Ceratodontiformes > Ceratodontidae > Neoceratodus > Neoceratodus forsteri. The sequence goes on along the minus strand of CM057449.1, from coordinate 1,338,295,859 downwards.
CGCTTGGTTCCACTGCCTTCAAAAATGTCAGTGGTTCCTATTCACTCAATCCATTCTGCCCTGGCTACTTCCACTGGGCAGATGGCCATGATTGATATCCAGGCTCTACTAAATACTAATCTGGACCCCACACAGACCCCTTGCCTCCCTAGTGAAGGGTCGGCTCCAGTCCCTGCTCCCTCTTGGCCACCTTCAGCTAAGAGGACAGCCAGCTCTTCCACTGTCTCCCCAGATTTTCACCCTCAGGATGTGGGCATGGATGACCCTTTCCTGCAGGACTGGGGTTTGGCTGACCTGGAGGATGAAGAAAGTATGGACCAGGAGGACTCCCCTCAGGCCTTCTCAGCCACTTCATCTGTGCAGGGTGAACCTGTCACAGATGCACTCCGGGGGTCAGACCCTCTGCTTGCAGAGTGCCCAACCTCGAAGTGCAATATGTGAACAGGAGACAAACAGGGAAACCATCCTGTCTGTTTTGGGTCAGAGCAACTACCAGTCTTGGGTCCTGGGGTCAAATATGAACCTTTTTTCACTAGCACACCCAGGTAACAGGTCCAAATATCACACCCTCTTTGGGGAAAGCATTGCAATACTTAACCCAGTGGGCAAAAAACCTGGTTCACAATCCCCCCTTCTGACTCAGTTGAGACCTAGGTATTTTCTTACCTTGCTGCATATGGTGACACACTAAAAGTACTTTAACAGTTCTGTCAGAATTAGCAACACTGTCCCAGCATTCATACTCAAAATGAGAAAATGGCTCAGGCAGGATTTCAAGGAAAATTAAAAATAGTAAATAAAATACAAAACACAGAACATATAACAGTAATGGTTCAGTCCAAAAAAAAATGGAAATTACAAATCAAAATGCCTTTTCACTGAGTAACTTATCCTACCCCAGTTTCATTTGGTAAATAGGGGTGCTGAAATTACCTAATTTTGGTAGAAGTGCTTCTTAAGAGTCCAGAACACAAATGTCTCTTGAAAGTCCAAACACAAGTGTACAGTGTTCCCTCAGCAACTTAATATCAGGGGGAAAAGGGTCCCACCCAGCTTGTGAGATCATAGCTCTGTGGTGATGCTGGCTGTGAGGTCACTCTCATTCCTGCATACTGAATTAGTCACATGCCACTTCACACTGCTAAACACTGCAATTAAAAATATATATATTTTTCCTAATTAGTAAGCAGCATGCTTTATGACAGGTGAGAATTTACCCCGTTGATCTTCAGAAGAACATCCTGAAAGACACTTCCTAGTTGTGTGAATTGTCACAGGTAACTGTCAGAGTTGGCTTCCCTCCTGATGCCGTAAAATGCAATATTTTATAATAGATTTCCTAGGTTCAAAGCAATGACTGGTTTTACAACCTATTATCAACTAACACAGGTACTGACAGGTAGGTATCAAAAGGAAGTTCTTAATTAGTTTATCCACTGGGTCAGGAAAAAGGGCAGACCCTTCTTTTCTCTCTGTTCAAATTCTATGTTCCATGATGCTTTGCTGCATGGCATGTTTCCTAAGCAGAAGTCTAAAACATGTATTTATATCAAAACCACATGCACATAACTAGTAGATGGTTACCACGTCACTTTCCTCCCTCCTAGACTGAATTTGGGGGAATCTATTCCTAGGCATGAGATGAGTTCCACAAATTCAGTTCACTGCTCTAACTGTCAGAATAACCCGGCTGCATTTGCTGGCCCTGCCCTGTGAGTGACAGTCATGTCATAACCCTGCATGGCAAGACTCCATCTTAAAAGCCTACAGTTTGTTTTACCCATTTGTGCCAGCCAAACCAGGGGGTTATGATCTGTTTGTACCTCAAAATGCCGCCCATATAGGTATGGCTCTAATTTCTTCAGTGCCCACACCATTGCAAGGCATTATTTCTCCACTGTAGAACAAGCCTGCTCCCTGGGAAGTAATTTCTTACTGAGGTAAACTATTGGGTGATCTTTCCCTTGGTTAGATGTCTGGCTAAGTACTGCCACAATATCCATATCTGAGGCATCTGTCTGGACTATAAATGGTTTATTGTAGTCCGGACTGGCTAACACAGGAGTACCACACAGTGCCTCCTTTAACCGTGTAGAGGCTTGTTCACAGGCTGGTTCCCATTTTACCTTTTTAGGCATTCTTTTCTTTAGCAGGCCAGATAGGGGTGCTCCTGGGGCACTGTAGTTTGATATAAATATTCAATAGTACCCTGCAGTCCCTAGAAAAGTCCAAACCTGCTTCTGTGTTTCACTTCTGGGCCATGCCTCAACTGCCTCAATCTTTGTTTGATTAGGACGGAGCTGTCCCTGCCCTACTACATGTCCTAGGTATGCCACCTCAGCCATGACCACCTGGCATTTTTCTGCTTTTACAGTGAACTCAGCCCTCTGTATCCTGCCCAACACTTCTTTAAGGTGGGACAGGTGTTCCTTCCAGCTGGCACTGAAGATGGCAGTATCATCCAGGTATGCCATGGCGTACTCTTCAGTATCATGTAACACCTAGTTCAGCAACCTTTGGAAGGTGGCAGGGGAGTTTTATGTCTTGAAAGGCATTGCCTTAAACTCAAATAACTCTATCAGAGTGATGAAAGCTGACCCCTCCCTAACTCTGGCAGTTAACTCCACCTGCCAATACCCTTTTGCCAGGTCAGTACTGGTAAGGTATGTCGCCCTTCCCAACTTGTCCAGTAGTTCATCCATCCATGACATTGGGTGGCCGTCTGGCTTTGTGACAGCATTGAGTCCATGATAGTCCACACAAAAATGAGTAGAGCCATCTGGCTTGGGAACAAGGACTATGGGTGAGGCCCAAGGGCTGAGGGATTTCTGGATTATCCCTAAATCCAGCATTTCCTCCACCTCCCTCCTAATGTCCTTTTGGATGACCTCAGACACCCAATATGCTGTTCGTCTTATGGACGCTTGTGTCCCCATATCTATATTGTGTGTCGCTAAGGGGGGTTGGTCCAGGCTTGGCATTAAACAATGGGGCAAAGTCTGCTAAAACCTCCCTTTTTTTTCCTGGATCTGGTCCAGGGTCAACTGGGTAACATTTTAATTGTCTCCATAGAGGACACATGCTTGCTTTCTTCCAGCAAGTCCAGAAGGGGGTCTTCCTTATCCAACCCCTCCCCAGGACCACACACTGCAAAGACCATATCAGCCCCATTTGCATATGGCTTCATCATGTTGACATGGTACATCCTTTGGATATGTCTCCTGTCAAGTAGTTCTACAATGTAATTTACCTCATTCACCTGTCAGACTGCTTTGTACGGTCCTGCCCACTTCGCCTACAGTTTATCTTTCCGGACTGGGATTAGGACCATGACCTCCTGACCCACAGTGTATGAGCGA